>BMAW01122169.1:748022-846455 GCA_019974015.1 Nephila pilipes | reverse complement strand
ACTCTCATGCAATGCCATAAAAGAACAAAATACTTACAAAAATTATATTGGTTATGAAATTTTTCACGATGAGAGTTTTATTGCAGAAATACAGAAACAGAATACTTTTTTTGTCTTAAGGGAGAGTAAAATACCAATATCGGTGATTTCTGGAATGTACTTAATTGATTTAGCTTGTGACGGGTCTATCTGCGATCTTGTCACTAGCAGTCCTTTAGGGGAATTTTCTTTCCTTAAAAATTATTTTTATTAGAATGCTTCCTCCGAAGAAGGGAACGTCATCATGCTAATTAAGACTGATATATATATATATTGTATAAGCTTTCAGAGAGAAAAAGAAGAGAGAGAGATAGGATAGATTTGTTCTGTAGCTGAGCTTCTGTTAATAAATTAAATTGTTTTACATATGTCGACCCTTCCTTCCCATCCGTCCGACCAAACATTTTTACAATGGCGCCCCACGTGGGGCGCCATTGTAAGTGTGTTTGGTCGGACGGATGGGAAGGAAAGGTCGACATTTCTAAAACAATTTACTTTTTTAACTGCTCATCTACAAATCTATCCTATCTTCCCTCTCTCTCTCCTCTTGAAAGCCCATACTATATATATCATAATAATTTGCATGATCACGTTCTCTTCTTCGGAGGAAGCTTTCCAATACAAATAATTGCTGAGTACTGAAAATTCCCCAAGAGGACTGTTAGTGACAAGGTCGCGGATAGACCCGTCACAAGCTCAGCATAGTAAGGAAATTTTGAGATATTGTACAATGCACATTTACTTATTCTTTTGATCTGTTTTTATCAAAACTAAGCTTGTGATTGTTTATAATTGAAACGAGAGTAAAAATTTATAATGAAAACGAATGTAATTGGTAAAGAACATTATGATTGTTTCAAAGATAACGATTTATTCAAATTTTCCACAGTGGACAACTGTGAGGAACCACCTCCACCCATAAATGGAGTACTGATCTGTTCTAAGCATAAGAAGAAAAAAGACAAGTAAGTGGAATATTTCATTGAAAGATATATATATATATATATATATATATATATATATATGCAATGTAACATAATGTCAGAGTATGTTAGAAAGAAGTATAGATTTTTTAAAAGCAAAAATTCAGAGCTCAGAAATATAAATCATGTGTATCAAAATGATAGATTTATTAGATTAAAAGATTAAATCATACTGATCAAAAAGATGGATCATAAACCTTTCTTTGTTTTTAGGAAGTATGAATCTCTTAATATCTTTTGTGATATAACTAAAATAAAAGACAGTTATTATTTGTTTATTAGTTACTTATTCTTACAGCGTTATGATTTGTCTTAATTTTTTTAATAATAAATCAGTTTCCGCTTTCTTTCACTAAAATTTCACGCGAGTTTTCAAGCCTAGATGCACATCAAATTCAAACTGTTAAGAAAAAAGTTTCCCTCTAATTATGTCGTTTGGATGGTCTTCAATCAGCTTTTAAAATAAATATTAATATGAAAAAACAATTCAGGAATGTTTTCAAAATTTCAATGCAGGGTTCGTTAAAATTGTCTGTTAAAATTAGCTTGATGAAAATCAACTTTGCATTTATATTATTTCCAAATTCACGCAACTTCAAGCTGTCGACGAAAATGTAGAAATACAGACTAAGAAGTTTTAATTTATGTATCAGAATACATTTTTAGATCGAAAAATTCCCCAATATTAATGTTGAGGTACGTTAAATCTGATCGTGGCACCAAGTCCTCCTCTTGGCGTGGTGTAGAAGTTTGGATAGGGAGGGGCCAGCTCAAGTGTCGTCCTCGTCACTTGACCGAGGCTCAAAATGACGAAGTATATCGTCAAAAGCTCTGGTAATACTTCTCATTGGGATGTTATTAAACAATCATATCACATCCTCAATATTAGTATGAATTAAACGGATTTTAGCAAGATTTACCTTTATCATACTGTGTACTTAAAATTTAGAAATATAAAATAAGTGAGCTTTATCACTTCAGTAATTAAGTGAAGGATGTATTTGGCACTATTATAATGAAAGCATAATACTGGATACATTTTATTCTAAAAAAATAGACCGAGGGAATTATTCTATAGGATTCAGAGGGAAGAACGAAAATTTCTGAATAATGATGAAATCAAAATTATTATGTTAATATTATAGTATTTTTCTTTCTGAAAAATATAGTTCCGAGTTTGGGTTCTGTTCTTGAACATTTTTCAGAGATATTCTTGTATTTTTTCATAACATTATTCATTCTTATCAGATACGGAGAATTTCCAAAGAAATCGAATGATATCACTGAGATTCTTTTACAATTTCACATTTATGCTATAAAAAGACCGATATGAATATAATTTCTAACTTTTAATGAATAGCCTTAGAGTTCAATCTGCAGCTAGATAAAACTATTACTATTAATGAATTCAGCTAGCCAAAATATGAATTTGAAACGACAACTTTGCATTTCATGAAATGCAATTTCATGTTTATAATCAATGCCTTAGCAAGTATAAATACATAAGTTAATACACATTTTTCGATCTACGCTGTCTATAAAAGTGTTTACATTTATTCTAAAGCTTTATTAAAGAAATGATTATAATGATAAAAACGCCATTGTTAAAAACATCTTAATTAATATATAGGTGTATTGTCTGGATAAACCACTTCCGCAAAAACTATTTGTGAACTTTTGGCAAAAATAAATAAAAATGAATGTAACTTCATAACAAATAGAGATTCATGCTTCATGCATAGAATATCTACATAAAAACTTCTCTTGAAAATCTAAAGATGTCTCCATGGTTTGAGGCTAAAATAAATACTGATTCATTATTCAATCACGAGATGCATATAGACATCTCCACCACAATAGAATAAAATTGAAAATTAAGAAGAAATGTGTTTGGATTCTACTCTAGAAGATAGTTAATATATCTAACTTTACATCTCTCCGGTCATTTAACATACTTGTTTTGATGAGATCTAAAGCCACTCACAATTTTTAAAAAAATTATATTGAAAACTAACTTTCTGTCAACAGCAAAGCCATATTCAATTTGATTTATCTCTAAAAATAATCCAAGTATGAAGTCTTGTTTGTTTTGTTAATATGAGACCTTTTTCCCCCCTCTTTTAACTCAGATACGTCTGCAAAGTGCAGTGTGATTCTGGGTACCAGTTTCCTAATGGTAAAACAAAAGCAAGACATCAGTGCGATATAAACACAGGAAAATGGACTCCGACTTTCATTTTCCCAGATTGTATTGGTAAGTCTTCTGTTTTATAATTCTGATACTAACAATTGTCTGTTTTTAAAAAATTCTGTAACTGCAATTCTCTGAAAATTCTACAGATATTTGCATTAAAAGTTTTGTAAGAAGTAAAGTAATGTTAAATATTGCTCTTCGCTTATTTCTCATTGTTGACGACCAATTAAAGAAGTTTGTAACATTTTGAATGGGCAATAAATTGTATTTTAGAAAAGGCATATATGTATTTATATATATCTTTGCTCTATCATATCATTTCAAGACTTGATATGGCAATCGTATTATACAACAACAGGAAAAAAATGTATGATACATTTAAAACATCTTAAAACTGAACCTTTAATGTTACACCGAAATCTTAATAGAAAACTGAACTCGACGTCACATTTAGAGAATTTTGTTCAGGAAAATTTACAAAATGTAAAAAAAAAAAAAAAAAAAAAAAAAAAATTTTAAAAAAAAAGAGAAAGAAAGAAATTACGGTAAGAACAAATGCAAATTTTAAACTAAAGGCGAAGTTAATTGATATTTAAGAAACTTTAAAAAAAATGTTTAGAAACAGCACCTGCTTTGAATATATATTTTTAAATGATATTTAGATATCAAGAGTCATACTTTTTTGTCTTTATAATTTTTTTTTAAATAACTTGGATGAAATTCTCTTTTCTCGATTAGTAACATGGTGAGTATCAAAATTCTACGATTTTGTTAAAATTTCTTTCATATGATTTTTTCCCTGAATTAATCACTAATAAGTATTGCATTATATATAATGCTAACAAAAATGACTTTTTAAGGTACTTTAACCTTTCAGTATACAATAGGAAACGAAATTTGTGATTTCATGTGTATGACGTAATTTGAAATAAAAAATATTATTAATTTTATTTCTCATTGCGCATTCATAATAAAATATAAATATGTTTCATTAAAATTTTCTTAAAGTAGCTTCTAGGAACAACATTAAAGTATCTTTTTTTTTTAAATAAAAAAAATTATAAAATGGAATCATTTGTTGTATGCAAAATTTTGTAAACATGTTTAGCCACCAAAGATAACTTTTTTTTAAAAAAATAATATTAAATTATTCACTTAAATATCAGAAATAAACAAACAATAAAACATTGAAATGACAATAATATTCTTTTCAAATATTGAAGTTAAAGCAAACGATAAAATACTGAAGTGATAATAATATTCTTTTCTAATATTAAAATTAAATCGAAAATAATGAAGTGACAATTATATTCTTTTCAAACATTAAAATTAAAGCATGATAAGTCACATATATACCCCTACTCCCCTCTGATCATCTCAGGTCAGCCACTCAGAAAGCTTCCAGCCTTTGAGTAACCTTACATCATATTATTACACAACTAAATGCTTTTTTTAATTAAATTCACTAATTTCTTTTCCAAATTTTATACAATATTAAATTTATTAAATTCACAAACGCAGTTCTGGGCAGAAAAAGCCGAAGTAAAGCTCTTTTTTAAAATTCTATACCTGACATGGAGATTAAGAGCATAACGCTCATGTGCTCCAGTGTGATCCCATCAACTGACTGAAAATTAAAGCAAATGATAAATTATTAGATTGAATATATGTTACTGTATATAATTATTGCTGCTGGAAAATGAAAACAATTCACGTGTATTTCACATTTTATTTTGAAAAATGGCGCGATGACCAATCTAAAAGTATACATTACCCAAAACTATAGCCTATTATTTAAACTAAGCTATATATTTAGTACCTAATAATGCATTTCGTAAATGTGATAAAAATTAAAATAAAAATCGCATTTGAGATTATATTCGATTTCTGATCGAATTTATTTTCTTTGAACTTCGAAAATGCTTGAAATATGTATAACAATTAATTTAATGCAAATGAATAAACTTGAAATGAATTTTAATACATGAATGAACATATATTTAAGTTTATTTCACGTAATTCATTGTACTAGTGTAACTTTTTTGAGTGTATGTGTTGTAATCGTTGAATATGTTCGGTTTATATTCGTGTACAAAGAATGAAATGAAAAACTGAAAATGTAGCACGCTTAAAGTTCGGTGTTTAATGAAGCGAAAGCAGAGATTATAAACAAAATAATTATGCAAATATTTCAACATAAAAGAAAATTTTGTATTGCATAAAACATACGTAGCTTTTTAAATATAACAACTGTTCGAAAATTGTCGGGTAAAAGTATTTCGAAAAACGTATTTATGACAATTGAATAAAAACTGAGCATTATATTTTTAAAATCTTTCAGGTACTTTCCAAAAGGTCTTCCAAAAACAAATAATTTAATTTTTATTTGGTGTTATAAAAATATTTTTTAAAATAAATGTTTAATAGAATACTTCTAAAAAGCCTTTAAGAGTTATTAATGTCATAATACATCATAAGAATTACGAATATATTCCCGTTGAAATTCGGGGTTCGAACTTCGAATATAAATTTGAAAAATCATCAATTTCAAATAAAGATCTATTTTCCCCCTAGTTTATTTAAATTAACTTTCAATTCATAAAATACAGAAATGTCTTGATTCGTTATTTTTGCTGTTTTAAAAAGATTATGAAATCTAACTATAAAACTGACATTTATGTGTCACAATATTTATTGTTTTACAGCTTCGTGTGAACCTCCTTGTGCTAATGGAGGTGAATGCTCTGAAGGAAATCATTGCATATGTACTCCGCAATTTAGAGGAGATAGATGTCAATACGGTAAATATCACAGATATATTTAGTATGCTACATCTATATTATACAAACACTGCTGATTCTATTGGATTTAAATGAAATTAATTATTAATCAACTATTTAAATATATTTTTACTTATTAAATATATTTTATTTTCGAAAATAAAATAGGAATCTTAAGTCACAAACATATTTAATCTCTTCAAATATAATGTATTTTTAAACTTTTTTTTATTTCATTGCATTATAATTTTAAACAAAATGTACAAAAATAATTTTCAGGTGATTTTTAATCAGCTTAAAGTTACCAATGGCATTATTTTATTTATATCGATACATTTTCGATTAATCCTTTCAATTAAGAATGAATCCAATACTCTTGAAAAAAAATCAAATTTATCTTTTTTTTAGCGAAATATGTACATTTAACCTATATGGGTTCCATACCTTCTAGTAATTGATAAAATACAAATGAGTTAAATGAAGCTTTTTACAGAATATTTTTTGTTGAGAGTTTTAAAAAAATCATTTGGCTATGTCACTCAAAATTTTCAAACAAAACATTTTTTAAAATAAAAGCCTGTGTTCTTGCAAACGATAATCCGTCGTTGAATTCACGGTTAAAGGACGAATTAGAAATTTTTTAACCAGCCATTTAAAGTTTATAACTGTGTGAAGTGCGTTAAAATGAGTCGAACTGTTTTCCAATATTCCAGACATTTCCCTGTGTGATCCAAACAGGGGCCTTCATGTGTCAGGAGACTGGAAATGCAATCACACAAACAGCGATTCGAAATGCGTCTTGAATTGTCCCCAAGGTACAAGATACGAATCACAACCAGCCGAGTTGTACACATGTAGTCTGGATGGTACATGGACTCCAAACTTTGCTCCAAATTGTATACCTAGTAAGTAACTGTTTTATCGATGAATTTTGGTGATATAACAAATTTAAATTATTTCCAGTTGTACTAATGCCGTTTTAATTGTATTTCAGTAAATATCATCGAACCACCAGCAGCACAGAGCTTTTATTCCATTTCAAGTGGTAAGATATCTATAAATTCTTAATTGAAAGATTTTTGGAAATCGGTTGTGCAAGTTATAAAACAATTTTTTGTTAGGAAATATTTAAATTACATTATCATTTTATCAAAATGTTTTTAAATTGAATGAAAGCTCTTTTATATACACTACTTTATTTATTTATAAATTTATTCAAAATCTACTTTTACGTCTGTTTGTTTTCTAAATTTTACATTTTAAACCAGCCGCTATTATATATTTTTATATGTAGTTTAGTATAACAGTAAGTAAAATAATTTTAAGAAATAAATTTAGCATTTAAAAACATGGAACTATTATATTGTTAGAGAAAATATCTGTAGGATATATGTTAAGGAGGTATCTTTAAAATTTTAGCAGATAAAAATAAAACAAAATTTAAAAAATAATAATTAAATTTCATTCCCCGGAGGCATCCTTTTCATCCTTTTAAAATTTATTTTTAGGTGCTGAAAAAATTTAATTTTACAAATGCTATAAGTATAATATTTTATACAAGTTTATAGTTTTATTTGTCTTCTCTCATCTTTTTTAAATTCATTAAGGGACGAATTTGAAAACAATAACTAAAGGTCTTCTCATTAGAATTGTTCAATAACATGCTTTATGAACATATGTTAGTTTAATAATATACAGAAATAGTAAAACCTAAGAATTGGAATATTATGGTAGATTTTAAGACAGGGAAGTTAAAACAATGCTTGGATAATTATTAAAATTTCTTGGACTAATTAAAAATGAATTAAATAAGCATTTACATAAAAAATTTATGTAAACACCATAAAACTACAGTAGTATCTCTCGTAAGGGACACCTCCGAAAAAGGCACATCTCTATTTAAAGGATAATTCTATTGGTCTCGGTCCCTTTGAATGTATTTACCTCTTATTTAAGGACACCTCTATTTAAGGTAAAAAATGTCTGGTCCTTTGGGTTTCCCTTATTAGGAGGTACTACTGTATTTCTGTATTATCCATTTTGTCGTCCATTTACACTTAAAAGTGGAAATTCAATCGAATTGAAAATTAAAAAAAGCTCTATAAACTTAATGTTTGAAATAACTATCAACAGTTTCAATTGTATTTCAATCAAAAATGATATTGCACGAACCAATTAAAGTGAGCGATTGTTTCATTAAAGTCGCGCTCTCTGAGAAGCAACACTAGGGCTATTGGCGATGTACCTCGTAGTTTTGAACGTTGGTCACGTGACGATGACGACACCTGAGCTTGCAATTCCACACCACGCCACGGGAGGACTTGGGATATCGACCAAATTTAACGTGCATCATCCCCGCTTCACGGCTAGTCTTAATGGCATCAGGGCTCGAACCTACGACACGATAAAAACAACGCCGGCCGCAAGTTCGCTACCGTAACCACTAGGCTATCGCGACTGTGCACCAATTAACGATTCTCAGCTCTATTTCTCATTTTATTTTCTTCCCATAGGTGAAGCTGTCCAGTCGAAACGTCCATCTAGTAGTGTATGTGCCACTTGGAGTGCTTCTCACTATCGAACATTTGACGGCGGTGTGTACAGCTTCACGAGTCCTTGCTCATATTTGTTCGCTAAAGATTGCGAACAAGATACTTTTGCCATCCATGTCCGAAACGGGAAACCTTGTGCCTCCGTGTCGGATTGCTCCACAGAGATTACCATTTACATTGGATCAGAAACGTATTTGCTCACTAATAGTGAAAAAGGTCCTATCATTAAGAATCAAGAAAAGGAGCATCCTGTCCCCTCTGCTGTAAATGGATTGCTCTTCCAGATGTTGTCCGACTATGTGACTGTCAGCAGTCCTTTGGGATTCAAGTAATGTCAATTTTAAGTATTTCTTTTAAGTTGAATATAAATATGTGTATTTATCAATATAACAATATGTATTTGAAACATAATAAGTTTAAGTACCGAAAAACTTGTTTTTAAATTATACAATTAAAGAAAGACAATCGTAGTCGATAAATCCAAATGTTAGTTTCTAGGTTTCCATAGCTTAATGAATAATATATTTCATTCACAATACCAATATATTTTATTTTGGTATATTATTTTTATTAGTAATACGGATATCATAAATAAGTAGTTACGAGTAATTAAGATTGATTGAAAACGTATGTTTGAGTTCCTGTTTCTATGCTGTTTACGAGGTAAAAGTTTTTGATATCAATAAATTGTTTAATTCATTCAACTTACATTTATTTACGAAGTATACTCTTTATTTTTTATTTTGTTTTTAATTTTACTGTTTTTAATTCAAATATCTACTGAATGAGCATTAAATCCTTGTGCCTCCACATTAAACTTTATAGTAAATTTAACTTTATAAACTTATTATAACAATTGTCTAACACAGAATTAAAATGGTTTTAAGAATGACTGATATAAAGCTTACAGTTTTCGAATTATTTAAGATCTGTATAAAAATTATATCTTCCTTTTTTGTTGACTCATACTGACCAAGAAAAAATGGCGATGTCTGTAGTAGAATTCAGTAAATATTTGATAATTTAAATATTATTAATTTATTATTTATCAAGCAAAAAAATTAATTTAATTTTTGATATTATTTTTGTTGTCGACTTGGAAATTGAGCTAATGAATAGCGAGTCATTAATCTGCATTACTTAAGGAATCGGATCTTAACCTTTTGTTTCTAGTGCTATTCAGAACCTTAAATCTTTAGAATGTTAATGAAATGTTTTGAGATATATTTTAAAGTTGTATATATGACATCTTAATACACTCGGCAAGAATACTGAATATTTATCTTTGTTTTTCATAAATCCTTTTCTCGTGAAATTGACACATAATTACTTTTCACTTAAAAAGTAGATAGTAAGAAAGAAATTCAAAGTATTGTTATGCAATGAATTAGAACTTTGTTCATGTATTTAATTAAAATACCTGGTCATCTACTCAGAAGAACAGGATGCTGATTAAGTTCCTACAAAATCGAACTCGTGATTTTGTTTCTCGAAAGGGATTTCCGGTATATTAGATACTTAGTTTAATTAAATAATAAATTTTTTAAAAAATGAGACTTTTTTTAAAAAAATGAATATTAGATATGCAGTAATACAATATCTTCTCACAGGACATAATTAAATTTGACATATTGACGGAAATAATTTTTCTGCAGGTTGAAATGGAATAGAAAGAACACAATTCTCGTAGAAGTCTCCAATCAACTGAAGAATAAGACATGCGGATTGTGTGGTAAATTCGATTATTCTGTTTTGAATGATTTTGGAACATCGGATGGCAGCCTCACCGATAGTGTCGAAGGTTTTGTCAACAGTTGGGCTATGGAGCTTCTCGGAGGTAACTGTTTTGACAGCACTTCAAACATTTCTTTTATTTTACTATTTATACAGAAACAGAGAGAGAAAAAAATATTCTGAACAGTTTATATAAATACAGAAATAACAAATTATTATCATGATTCTCAAAATCTGAAAAAATATATTTATATAGATCTAAAAATGTTTTAAAATTTCTGTATTTGCTTTCCTTTCTCAATAAGTTTTATTTTGATTTTCAAGGGTTAAATTAATTTTAAAGAAAAAAATATTTTAAAATTTTCAGTTTTATTTAAAAACTATTATTTTTCAGAAACTTCTCTTTAGATTTTGTTAGCGAAATTAACTTCTGTTCAACAAATCAAAATAGCTATAACATCAATCTAGCAATAAAAAAGTTTCTTAGAGTATTTTAAAGGGGATAATAGAGCTTTTGTTGCTCAATATCCCATAAAATAAATAAATATACAAATCATTTTATTTTGAAAAAAATAGTATAATTCAAGGATTAAATATCTTTCTTTATAAATATATTAATGCCGAGACTAAATTTACATAATTTGATGAGAATTCAATTTCGATCTTCAATAATTATTATTATGATTTATATGTGTGTCTCAAATGTATACGTGTAAATGTTTGATACTGATGCTTTTGTGGTCTGCAAAATTTCCGCTTAAGACTTGGTGTAAAAATTTGGTTGTAATAATTTTTTTCCTGGTAGCCGTTAGCCTTGTAGGTCTTTTAAATGTAAGTTTATTTTTGATCCAAGAATTTTGTGAGCAGTGAAAATTATGTTGCACTAGAAAATATAATTAACATATTCAAATCTCATTAAGATGTGTAGTTTAATAGAAAAGGACTGTTTTAAATTGAACAATAAAACACAAACTGATTTTGGGTAAAATCCTATTTTAGGAGGGAATGCTACTAGGCACTACTTTTGAAATCGCGATAAATTCAGCATTTTTCATAGATTTAATTGGGTTGCCTGGAGAAATATGTATGGTTGCCATATATAATGAGAATCAACTTGGCCACTTATTGCCCGAAAAAATTCCTCAATTCCCCCCCCCCTTCCAAACAGAGTCCAATTCCAATTTTGCATATTCATTGCTACTTTTTATTCAACATTAACTATGATTATTTTTCAACAAATGTTTGCTCAAAAGGAATAAATATTTTCAAAGGGAGCTGAGTAAAACGTTTATGGAACCTTTAAAAGAGTACTTCTTGTGTCTTTCATACAATTGAGTCTTGTCAATATAAAAAGCTTCTGCAATTCTTTATCTTGTGTAGTAAATTTCAAATTGCTATTGTGACTTGAAAACATAATGAAAAATTTAAGTTATCAGATGATTTCTTTCTTAAACACTCAAGGTTTATTAATCTAAAAAATATTTTTTGTTTAATTTGTAGAAAAATGTGAAGGCAAAGCTGTTATAACGGATGCTTGTTCAGAAAATAAAGATAAAGTAACAGAAGCAGAGCAAAAATGTCAAGTAATATTCAACGATAGATTCTCTTCTTGCCATCACGTAAGTTGTTGATATTTTTTAATTCAAAATATGCTTATTTTAACATAAAAAGAAATTCCTGGCTGTTTTAGGTGCACTTTGCTTATATCTATACTGTATTAAAACAAAAATCCTTTTTACTTTGGTATCAACAAAATGAATTTTTTGGTGTGATAAAAAACGATGTCAAGTTATTCATGAAAATTCATGAACTATATATGATTTTATAAGAGAAATTACATTTTTAAATCGTAGTATTTGTTAAAAGGATTGCAACTAAATCTTTTCTTATTGATTTATTACAAAATTACTTTTTCTTGAACAGAACTGAATTTGATAAGATTCTATTTTATTTGTTGTAAAAGTAACTGAGTTTTAAATCGATTGCGCCTTCTGATAATTTATGATTTTGTAGTATGTTGTGGACCAGTTCTGAAGTTTGCTCTATTCTGTTAAAGGGGGAAGGGACTATGTGTATATATATATATATATAGGCGAGATGTAAAGAAAATTTCAAACGATTATGCAAATCCTTACTTTTTTTTATTGAGTACTCAAATTTGAATTCTGTGATATTTGTTCCAAAATCTGTCTTTTAAAATGACTCCTAAAGGTTTCGAAATATTCTGAAAAATCCTTTATTCTCAAAATGACCAAATATTTTTTAAATATTTTTTTTAAAAAAATTTTATATAAATTTTTAAAATAATTTTTTGACTTTAAATATTTTTTATTTGTCTTACAATACTACTACTGATCTCACAAGTAAGTCTAATTACCTTTTGTATTCATTTATTTTTTGAAATATAGAAAAAAATTTTAAATCAGTAAATGGCCCAGAGATATTTGGCTCGTTATTGAAAATAAGGTTTATTTATTCAATAATAAAAATAAAAATGGTAGAACTTTCATTAGTTTTCAAAATATTGTAATCATTTTTGTCCATGGACAAAAATCTGACAATTATAAAATATTGTACAAAAATAATTTTTGCTGAAATGAATTTGTGTGACCAGTATTTACAAATAAAAAAACCGCTGTGTAGATTAACTTCTCGATACAATTTGGTGTTGAGTTTCTTAAACATAGATTTGAAATTTTAGACTTAATGACAAATTGGAACCGAGATTTAAATAAGAATCTTTGAAAAAAATCTAAAAAGATGATGTAGAGTATATGCATGCAAATTTGGATAAAGAATAAGATTAGCAATCACACACACATTATAATTCAAATTAAAGGGAGGAATAAATCTTATATTTAATATTGATTGGTTTTCTTTTTGTGGCTATTCGATATTCACTACTTTCTATATATTATTATTCGCCGAGTATTTGGGCTTATCCTCATCTCTAGTGTCATCAAATAAAAGAAGATATATTATCTAAATGACAAGTATCATGCTTTTTTGTTTGACTTCAAAAACAAACGTGTACTTGAATTCACTTAATTTTTTATATGGTACAATATTTTTTTTTTAGTTGGTGGATCCGAAAGCTTATTACGAAACTTGTAAAATGGACTCTTGTGGTTGCGAGTCAGGTGGATCCTGCTATTGCAGTTCGTTAACAGAATATTTTAGAGAATGTGTCAGATTGGGAGGCGAAATCGAAGGAGGATGGAGAAGTGAAGATCTTTGTCGTAAGTAACACTTCGGAAAAAAATTTACTGCCATAAAATTATAATGTCTTAAGTAATTTATAATTTCTTAAAAGAATTAGCCTGTTTTTCATGAAAAGTGGCTCGAATACTTTTGACTTTAATTATTATTTAGATTAGGTTCATATGAAAAAAAATGTCTGGATCATTACACTCGAACAACACTTATCCTACCTACTAAAACAATTTCCCTCTCAATTGAATCATAACTATCATTTTTGACTATCATGGGTTACCTAATCCATAATTCTAGAATAAAAAAAAAAGATTTGTGTTTAAAATTCAAGGAATTCACCAATTACAAGGAGAAACTAAACATATTTTATATGCTCATTGCATCATGAAATGATATAATAAGCATATAAATATGTAAGAAACAAGTCAGAGAATTGGCAGGAGAAGCATTACTTGAAACAGTCAGACTCACATAGACCATCGCTTTCTTTGTCACGTGAGAACGAATTGTGTCTTTTAGAACAGCGTTATTGACCAACGCTGACTGTTTCTCAAGTAATTTTCGCTATTTCTGATATATCTCAGTATAGTACTATTCCACGGCTGGTTTTTTTTTACAAGTAACCACGAGGAAGCCTCCCAGATGAGTACTAACATGCAAGAAACATCATCGGATGTAAATATGACACGGAATACCGTGCAGGAGATCTTGTTTAACCATTGTGCAAATTGTTTCGCATCATCGTATGATAACCATATATGTCTCCTCTGTATTGTTTCTGTGCTGGTTCAGGTTCTTAATCATATGTGACGAAGAGTGGTGAACAAACTTCAAAACCCCTAGCCAGAGTCATCAGACATCAAACAAATACAGTATATTAAACAAATAGTATTGACTTCAAAAACAAACGTGTACTTGAATTCACTTAATTTTTTATGTAGTACAATATTTTTTTTAGTTGATGGATCCGAAAGCAGACTTACTTACTTTACTGCTTACTTAATATATATTTCCAAAAGGTTAGTTTTATTCACACCCAGAAGATATTGTCGTTTATTTACCATGTCAATTATATCTTTACTTCAAAGCTTCCCTAGCCAGTGTATAATACTTTAATTAGACTGTATTCTTCCCGAGAGCTTTATTAATATTTATAGTGGGGAAAATACAGGATATAATAAAAGAAGATTATTCTCAGTTCTGATTTTGCATACTTATTTTGCGAACCCCTTACACTCAAGCATTATTACCACAAATATTTTGTATATATTTCTCATACATCAATGCTGAAATACATTCTTCGTACCTGTATTTGTAATTTGCAGCAACTATATTGAATAAAATGTGTAAATTTGTGAGTATTTTCTCCTGTTGAGAGGAAGAAGCATTTTTACTGCCTTTTCACACCATTTCATTCATTTCGAACTTAAATAAGTCTCTTGGAATTCGTGTACCATACGGATTAAAATTAATTCACATAGTTTTGCCTCCCTTGTTAACAGTTTCTTTGCAAAATTATTTTCTATATTTTAGCCTTGTCCTGTTCTGGCGGAATGATATATAAGGACTGTGGAACCTCCTGTCCCCAAACATGCAAAGGCACAGTATATGACTGCGAAGATAACCGTTGTATCGACGGTTGTCATTGTCCCGAAGGAACAGCCCTCCACAATGGGGAATGCGTTGAAAAATTGAATTGCCCATGTCTTCACAATGAAGTGGAATATCAAAATGGACAAAGAATAATTCAAGACTGCAATGCTTGGTAAAGTGTGACAAGATGAAAAAACTGCCTTTTTCATTATTTAAAACATTTTGTTCATAAATAAGTCTATTGACTAAGCATTCGTTGTGTTTATCAACCTTTTTTGAACAATCGTCTGTAGACATTGTTCAAATTCTGATCAAATGATTGAATCAGAATTTTCTTCCTTGGATTAAGAAAAAAAAATAATTGCAAAACATAAAACAAGTGTAGTTTTTTTAGATGTTTGTCAACGCCATTTGTGTTGGATTAAATTTAAATCGTTTAAAATGAATTTTCTTCAGTATTAATTAATATAGACATTTTCATGGAGTATTTTTCAAACATTTCTAAATGCAAATGCTTTGTTTAATATTTTACTAAATAATTTTCAGAAATAGACTTGAAATAATTCCATTAAACGCAAATGTAATTTTATTTTTAATTATTATATAATGGCAATAAAAATTTTTACAACGTATGCTAAATATTTCAGCCTAAATGTAATGTATAACAATGGGTATTAAAATGTAATAGTTTTGCATATAGTTTTTCATTCATTGTAATTAAAAATAAATATTCAATTTTAAACGCTTTTTTTTTTCAAAATATCTTATATATATAACTTTTCTATACTTTTCTGATCTCTACCATAAGCTAGATATAATATATAAATTCATGTCTAGCTTATGGTAGAGATCAGAAAAGTATTTTATAAGGGCTTATTTTTAATGAATAAAAATTGCCATTTAATATTTCTTGAATTCTAAACTCAGCTAAATACTCTTTTTCTTTCATCGTAGCGAGTGTAATGCTGGAAAATGGCAGTGCACCGAAGAAGAATGTGGAGCAAGATGTTCATCAACAGGTGATCCGCATTATACAACGTTCGATGGTCTCAGCTACGAGTTTCTGGGGAGTTGTCCATATTACTTGGTGTTTAATGACAACTTTACTATCGTTCAAGAAACTGGACCCTGTGCATCGCAATCGAACGAGCCTGCGACGGATTCCATGTTCTGTACGCAGTCCATCAAAATTGAATACGGCGAAGGCTCCTTAGAGTTACAACCCGGCATAAAGGTAAAATAATATTTCTGGAATGAAGCTTTTTTTAAATTTCATAATTTCTTAAAGAAATTGCACTTAAAAAGAAATTTCAGTAATTATTGGAAAGAAGTATGTCTCGATGTTCGATATCTGATCAGAAATTTTTTTCGTAATTGATAGATATCAGGTATTTCATAAATAATGTATGTTTAACATATATATTATTGTAATCTTGTGTTTAGTGATTAATTACTGTATATCTTCGCAGATGAGATGATAGCAGAGTCATAAAAAAAGACCTCCAATATTCAGTGTCGCCTTATACGATAGTTACAAAAAAAATTAGATTGAAATTGATATAAATTCAAACCATAATGAAATAAAACAAATACCTCACCAATATACTTAAAATCTTGCAAAATCCTCACATTCGTCACTTATTGCAAATAGTTCCTCCAGTACATCCTCAATTTGCAACGAAAGTGAGAATGTACTGGAGCAACATATGATGAGTATCTCTACATGAATCCCATTCTGTATCTAGGGAGTAGATTTCTGCTTTGTCTTCAATATTACATAACAAATCATCTTCAGCGTTAGAAACCACACACTTTTTGAAAGATTTGTTAGAGGTCCGTGAGAGTTCGTGACTCGGCACGTGCTGCTATACTTGTTACATAAATTGATTTGATTGATTGCTTATTAAAGTCGCACTAAGAAGCACCTCGAGGTCTATGGATGACAGACCTCGTAATTTTGAACCTCGATCAAGTGACGAGGACGGTAAATGAGCTCTCTCCAAGCTTTCACACCACTTCTTCGGGAAACTTGGAGCTTCAATAGATTTAACATGCATCAGTCCCACTATAGGCGAGTCTTCAGGAATCGAACCCGCAACTCAACAAACAACACCGATTACTAATTCGTGACCATGACCATCCGGCTACCACCGCCAATAAACTTGTTAGAGGTACATGTGAACGTGTTTCTATGCACAGTGTGTCCAGATGCAAGAAAATAAAACTTGTTTTATATTATGATCGTAGTTCTAAACTAAATTCACAGTCGTTGATAGTTTTGTGTGTCATCTTACAGGACAGACATATACTAAAACAGCAAATCTTTGAGGAAAATTTATACGTCGTCTTTCTGCAGATCATCTTATCTGAGAAAATATACGGTAAGTGTTTTTCAAAAAAAAAGAGGGGGGGGGTAGAATAATTTATATGTAAAAAAATCAATTACGTAAAGTTTAATGCAATTAGCTTTAAGCTGGAAACTCGAAAAAACTTACATTTTAACGGGATAAAGTAATATTTTCTAAATTTAATTAATTGACGAATCAAAATATACTTTATCATTAATGGAAAAGAATATAGTTGTATATTATGAGATATCTCATTCAAATATTATGAAGCATCAAAAATGTTTTATGAAAGAAATAAATTACAATGGTTTATTTCCTCAAAAAAGCTACTTGATGCGAATCTGTAAACTCTCTTGAGAGAGCTTTTCCCATTACAGATATTTCTCTGGTTTTCGCAATAAAATAAAATCTCATCATTTGACTTAATAATCTTTTAATGTGATTTCCATTATTTATTTAACCAGCATATTTTATACATTCATCTGTATTTGTATTTATATTTTCAGAGTACATTCAATTCCAGACCCGTAGATTTACCATTTTCAGATCTAGGATTTTTTGCAACAATGGCAACAGACTTATTTCTAAAGGTAAATTTGTTTAAAATTAATTATTTTCATTTTTTTCATTGCAGGCATCTTTATCAATTTTCTATTGTCTTATTTTTGTTATCTTCCTTTAAGTGTAATGCGTTTCTATTATTATTTTTTGTTCAGTATTTTTCATCGTATAATATACTCATATAACTAAAATAATTTTGAATAACTAAAGAAGCGCATCAAAAAATTAAATTTCATTTGACAGTTAAAAACAACGAAAGAATTTTACAAAAAAAATAATATACAGCTTCTTATATTGCTTGATGTTTTCATTTAGTTTCCTTAATTAATAAGAAAATCGTATAATTGGCACCCTTTTTATTATTTCTGCATGTATTGAGTCTCCTATCTCTAGGATTTCATGATAAAGATTTTTGGACAACTTCTTTTGTGAAGAAATGTATTTCATGAATGAGTTTTTTTTAAAAACAAAAACAGATGCGAATCACTAGAATTAAAATCTGGAAAATAAATATGTTCATAAATTTCATGCATGTTTAAAAAATGTTATTGATTTTCGCGCACATTCTTTTGCGCTCTGGAAGGACTCATACCTTTAGTTTTACAGATTTCATTAGAAATACATTGATGACTTCTATCTTTTTCTGTATATATATATATATGTGTGTGTGTGTGTGTGTGTGTTGTGTGTGTGTGTGCCAATAAATAGAAACGGTATGAAATATTAGTTAATAAAACAACATTCAAATCAAAAGGGTTAATCAAAATAGAAAAATAACCGAAACAAAAAAGAATGGAATCCAGCAAGTCAAAAGGAAATTTCGGACTGAGTTCCGAAGGAATTAGACTGGTTTGAATTGTCACTCACCCAAAAGATTTTAGGCTGTGTTATTCTGGAATTATTGCCCAACCTATCCCTATCAACAAAATATATTGTTAAAATTGCTACGAAACCAAAAATATTATAGAAAAAAAAGTTAAAAGCAAAGCAAACTCAAACACACGTATGCATGCGCGAGCACACACACACACACACACACACATATATATATATATATATATATATATATCTGTGTGTGTGTGTGTGCGTGCATGCGTATGTTTGAAACAAGTGATTGATCCCTCAATTTTCGTAAATATTTCAAACCTAAAAGACTACTGTTTGACATTAATAAAAGATACTGAATATTTCAAAATTACAATGCATAATATTATATGATAATATAGTTTATTTTTCATCCATCAAAAACTGGAATCTACATCTGGAATAAAAATATTACCATGCATGCACAATTTTTTATTACAGCCGAAACTTATTGTCTGTACACATTTTGCTGATATATGACTATTGCGAAGCTACTGACCAGTATCAGTTCTCAAACGATTAGGAACTAGAAGTGTACCAAGAGCTGGTTTTCCTGACGATGTAATAATTTTCTTGGTTCATTTTACAATTTCATGTCCATAGAAGTAATGTTGAAATAACCTTGAATCATTTAAAGAACTATTCCAAGAGGTGGGAGCAAAAAGAAAATATTTAGTCAGTCTTTTGTTGCAAAAAGAGTGGTGACTACTCCTGTAAACGTTTCTTTTTATTTAAGGTTTTATTATTTAATAAATAAAATAAATAAATCCCTTGCCAGTAATTTTCATCATATTCTTATAGAAATAAAAAAAAAATAAGTGGAATCGTTGTTCTTAAAAAGTTCTAAAATTTTACACTTTTCTTAAAGTTTTCCTTTGAAATGGACGTCACACCATTATGGGTAGATAATCCGCAACATAATCAAAAACAAGATGAAACCAAATCGCTCTTTCATTTCTTATTCCAGGTACGTCTAGAGAACGGACTGTCTGTATTGTGGGATGGACAAAACAGAATTTACATCGATGCTCCTTCTACTCTCTCCAATCAAGTAATGGGGCTTTGCGGGACTTTCAACCACAACCAGAACGATGATTTCTTGACTCCGGAGAAAGATGTGGAGGCTGATGTAGTTTCTTTCACCTCTCGTTGGCAAGCTTCTGATACGTGCCACAAGAGGGCGAGACGAGCTCTAAGGTCATCTCCATGCGAAATGCAACCTCAAAAACTCTCCGACGCTGAGCAACTCTGTTTTCTTTTAAAGAGCAATATATTTTCCGGTTGGTTGAAATTCTTTTGATTTTTTACATTATTTAGAAAACTCAGCTTATGCTGGCTTTCAAAGGCAAAATAATTTGATCTTAATATTCTGTCCTTGTATAATATAAAAATGGGATCAAAACTTGAGCAATTCATCAATTAGAAAAATACTTCAGAATATCACGTTCTGACTGCGCTATCATATAGAGAACCTTACCTTTAAATAAGCTACCTATTTCTATTTAATTCAATTCATTTCCTGTATAAAATATGTTCAATATTCTGTCTTCCTTTTTTTTTTTTTTTTTTTTTAAGTTTTTAAAGAGATCTTCAAATTCACGTATTAAGGAAAAAATTCGCATTTCTTCAATGTTTCTAAATTTTAAAAACCCTGTACATAAATGAATATATGTGCTACGATCATATGTCTTGATAATAATATTGGAATATTTTTCTATTTTAAAATGTGTTCAAGGTTTGAGTCTTATTCTTTACCTTCAAGCGAAAATGGACTTAAGTTGATAAAAAAAATGAACATCGGATATTTTAACCTTGGGACATACATATAAAATGTTGTTGAAAGAAACATTAGTTTACACAGTTACGATTAATGATAAGAAGATATGTTTAATATTGTTAATATTATAAATTAATAGAAATTTAAAAATTGGGTATTTAGTAAAATAAGAGTTCGGTGGTTTTCCTACCCCGAGGAGGGGGAGAGAGTTGATGACCTTGAGTGCCGCTGCTGTTTTGGACCCTGAACCAGTGGGTCCGAAGTTGATGCTCCTACCAACCAGGCTGAAAAGACATCTTTTCTGGCTGGTTAAGTAAGGCGTTTTTAGAAGTAGTCGTTTTTAGAAGAAGGCGTTTTTAATTTTGTAGAAGAGAGTCGCCACAAGAGTATTAATGTCAGATATTCGTGTTGATTGAAGAATAGGAACATGAATCTGTTTTCATTTCGTAGCAATGTACAATTTTATTTTTTATTAACGATTTCTAAAGACAACCCAAAAAGATTTTACGAAGAAAATGCATTTGCCCATATTTTAATATTAGATGTTGTGAGTTGTTTGTGGCTAGTGGAAGATTTACATTAACTTTTCCAAGGCATGGAGCAAGATATATGCTCTTTCTAAGTATTTATTTGATTGTCTTCTTTTCTCTCAAATTTTTCTCTCAATTTTATGAAATTATGATTAAACTTGTAGAAAAACATTATAATCAAATTTTTGAGTTAACGCGTAAATATCCATTTGACACGTCAATTCCACAACACAAAAAATGTTTGGGCCTGCTTGGCCATGGTTCAAAACCACGGAGAAAAATGCTAAATACTTCATTTGAAGCATGGGTGATTCATACGGTCAAATACCTGTGAATGGTGATACCTGTACAGTACCTGTGGGACAGACTTGCTTCATGTGGCCTATTAACACGTTAATCAAATCGAACATCCGGTATGTTTCGTTTTTTCTTTCTTTTTTTCTGTCCTTATAAAAAAACATTTAATCTTACGAAACAACATTTGAAAATGCTAATTACCAAAAATAATTTCATATGATTTGAAACATATTTTCAATGGGTTGTTCAATTTATGTAATAGGTAACAAAGAATACTCTGTTATCATAAATTTAATTTAGAACTATAATGAATTTATAGTAAAATAATTTCTAAAAAACGCTGAGATGTTCTATGGATCATATTGCTTTGGAAAACTATCTTGATTTTAAAACTTTAAAAAACGTTTTGGGAACATACGTGTATTTATATCACGTCACACAAATTTGGATAAATCAATCCGTTTTAACAAATTTGCCAATCCCTGTCTAAATTTGGATAAATTAATCATAAAATCTTTTACTTAAACATATATTGATTGTTTTCTAATTGGATTTCAAAATCATAGACGTAGGCAGAATTTGTAGCTGTTTTAATTTTAACTCTCTGTGTCTCAAGATATCCAGGAAAATTTTTCCTAAAAATTTAATCTCGCATGTTTTGTGCAAAATTAGAATTATATTAATGAAAGTTTATAAAAATATCACTTCTTTTAAATGTATTCATGATCATCCAATTTATTTCAATGAAAACTCAAAAAAATATTTTTCGCAACAGGATTTACTTATTTTGACTTGATTGAGAACAATATAGGAAAGATTAAGAGCAATTAGCACCTTTGTTTGTCTACGTGAAATAGTAATATAAAAATTAACAGTAGCAGTATTTTGGATTAAATTTATTTTATTTCATTTTATGGGTTATTAGCCACCACGGGGTATTGTGTTAGTTAATCACAAAATGTTGCAGACTACTTTTCAAAATGTTACTGATCGCTTTTCTAAATTTTATTGTAAAAGTTTTTGCTTATATGTTTGATGCCTGCTTTCACCAATAATGAACTTAATTTTCAAAAATATGTCATAATAAATTTTCCTTATATTTTTATTGGATCCAATTAAAATATATATAAAATTATTTTATTTCCCTATCAACTGATATATTATTTTAAATCAGATGTAATCAGGAATCGAGTAATGTGTGAGACTGAAAATGAATAAAATTATACATAATTTTAAGACAGTTGTGAGGCAGCCATTTTTGCTCAGATTTTCGAACTACTTTTTAATTTC
This sequence comes from Nephila pilipes, assembly GCA_019974015.1. NCBI lineage: Eukaryota > Metazoa > Arthropoda > Arachnida > Araneae > Nephilidae > Nephila > Nephila pilipes. The sequence goes on along the minus strand of BMAW01122169.1, from coordinate 823,700 downwards.
ATTTTCTTCTTGGAATCTTTTCTTATCAAATGATTTTAATAATGGTTTGCTATTATTAACCAACAAATGGGCTTTTGTATTAGATCATGTAATGTAATAAATTGAATTAAAACAAGCTATATAATGCGTAGCAAAGAAGAGTCCTTTTGGTGGCGAAATCTGTTTTTTCGCAACGGAATACACAGAACAATTTACTTTTTTAACATTTCAAAATGAATAAAAGATAACTTCTCATTTTTTTTTCTTAACATTTCTCACTAAAAAGAAACCATTTTGGATTTTGATAATTTCTTGCAGAATGTTTTAATCCATATTTTTCTAAAAAGTATAATTTTACTTTTTCCAATATTAAAATTGAAAAAATTATTAAAAGACTTTAAAAACACCTATAAATAAAAGATAAGGAGTATAATATTAATATGTAGATATGTTGGGTTAATTATTTTTAATTATATTAATTAACTGTATGATTATTTTAAATATATTTAAGTATGTTCTAGGTTTCCGAGGAGAAAACAATTTATATTCTAAAGATAAGTAAAAGTCAGGAAAATCAGAAACCTTGCCTTTATTCAATAGTTCTCAATAAGATACGATATTTTGTTCTATTATTCCATTATCATATCTTGGTAACACTTCTATTCAGCCAAATTTCTTTAAAAATATCTTAATACATTCAAAAGGGGATGCGCATCTTTTCCATTGAAGAAATCTTACAAAGAAACTTTTCACATAGAGTTAATGTATTTTAAATAAATTTTTTGACATTGATCATGGATGAATTTTTCGAAAAGAAGAAAAATTAACTTTTCATAGATTAATTGTGAAATATATCATATTCATACTTTTTTTTTCTTCTTTTGAATAATAGCCTGCCATGGTGACGTAGATCCATATGTATCTTACAAAAATTGTATCAATGATCTCTGTCTTTGTGGTGAAAAGCTAGAAAATTGCCTGTGTCCAATACTGTCTGATTACAGTTTATCTTGTGCGATGAAAGGCGTTGTACTTGACTGGGTGAAAGATTTACCTTTTTGCCGTAAGTATACACCTAGAAAAAAAACAATTTTGCACGCTTTAAAAAAATTATTTCGCCGATAATACCAGTATGATTCAAATCAGTAATTGGAGTCTAAATGTAATTATCGCTATTTTTGTTGTGAAGGTAATAAATGAAACATATTAAAATGTTAAAATCTTAATAAAAATAAAATTTATATACATATAATAATATACATCAACCTTACAAGCATTTTTGGGTCCTTATTTCGCCTTGTCATAAGCTTGTATTAACTTTTATCTCCCTTTATTTTCAATGAAATTATTCATTTCTGTAATAATTGACAAAATATTTTGAAAATATCATACATGAATTGAAGAATTGCTGAAAATAGAATAATTTCTAAAAATATTTGAAAAGAGATTTTTTTTAAAAATTACTTCGGTAACCGTGAAACTTTTAAATACCAGCAAATGTATTCATTAAAAAAATCTCATTGTTTTATAATTTGAGATATTTATGTCTTTCAGTGGTAAATTTAATGATGAATTGTAACAAAAAATCATGAGCGATATATAATCTTAGAAATCAATGAATTTTGGCAAGTTATAACAAATAAAATAATCATAAAATGAAACAGTAAATATATTTCTTCTGTATTCTTAAAAAACGCAAAACAAATTGCAAGAAAATATATGATAGATTTGCGAATATTTAAATGTAATAATTGAAGAATATTTTATCCTTATCTTTATGCGTTTACGGAGCTAAAAATCACAATGCTATGCAACCTCATAGCGCAATATAATGAATTCGGAATCTATATAACTTTCGATTGTACATCGTTTCATTCCGCAGTCATGGAATAATTGATATTTTTTAGCAAACTCAATTATTTTTTGTTTCTCAAAATATTTTAATATGCTTGTCATTTTTAAACGTAAAAAGAATTGAAATAAAAGTAATGGAAGAAATAGGAGTTATAATTTAATCACAACGCTAATATTCTGTACAAGGTTTCCACATTTTATTCCGAACATTGTTAAATATTATTATTTTCAGAACCTGAATGCAGTGGTGGTCAAATATACAAAGAATGTGGAAATCCTTGTACTAGTACATGCACAACCATAGCTTCCGAAGAAGATTGTACTCCTCAGTGTGTACAGGGCTGTACTTGCCCAGATGGTATGACCAAGAATAGTGAAGGATTCTGCATTGCTGTTGATCAGTGTCCTTGCGTATATGAAGGAAAGGAATATCCATCATCAGATATCACATTTCAAGGAAATGAAGTTTGGTAGGTTTATCAGGGGCATTAGAAGATCTCATTCTGTAAATATTTTTGAGATAACTGAAGCATACGTAATGTTTGGATATTATATTAGAGGAATACTTTACATTAGTTTTTCCTGCGTCCTTTAAGTTAAATGTAAATTGAAGGAAACAATTGGAGATTGCAGTATTAAGAAATTAATGTGTTTCGTAGAATCTGGTTATTATCTAGAGTATGTCGTTTTCCTTAAAAGTATTTCTTATACCGCGCTTGGATGTCAATCAATCCTCCTCTTCAATCAAATAATTACATTTTATTCTTTATTTAAATTTAAAATATTTTAATAATCTTTGATGATGCTGCATTTTAACTTTTTTTTTTATTTAATCATATTAACATGGAACTATGCAAAAAATTATTACCATAGATCCAAACTTAATAACAAAAAAAATATCTGAGATCTGAGGATAAAATGCTCTCTTACTGTTAGTGAATACATCTATTGTAAGCTAAAAATGAGGTTATATATGAATTCTTAAAATAAATGAATTTTACGTAATTGTTAAATTATTATTTTTGCCATAACATATTTGATCGTTTGAGAAACGTAAAATTCAAAGCCTAGGTTATAAATTAAAACGGAAAAAAGAAATTAGGAAGTTAATATTTTTGGGAAATAAATAATAACTATAGGAATAGAATGTTGAAAGGATTCTTGTAAATGAAACATAATTTATTCTAATAATTCATTGTAATATCAGTTTCAAATTTATTTGTCAAAGAAACTTAATTTTTTTCTCAGAAGTGTGGTAAACTGAATGTGTTATATAAGTTTTCAAAATAGATATTTTTATATCTATATATAAAAGTTATATCTATGTATATAAGTTTTCAAAATATATATTTTTATATCTATATATAAATATGAAATAATATAATTGGGATAAAATATTAAAAAAATTTCAAATATTTCATAGCAAAGTAATTTTTTATTTCAGGAATACATCATATTAATGCTCACAGATTACTTTTCAAAAAGTTTTGGGGAGTTTTTTTACTGCTAAATATTTTAAAATTTCTATGCTTATATCTTTTTTAAAATTCAGTAGTTTATTTCGAAAACAATTGAATTAGATTTTTTGTTGGGATATATATCAATAACTATGCAGGTTGAAAATTCCATTCAGGAAATTTTCAATTAAGTTTTGATATCCAAAGGTTTCTTTATGAGGTTTAATTTAATTCATCATGTAACTTCATAGCTACGGAATTCGTAAAAAGTTAGATTCATACAAGCACCACAAAAAAAAAAAAAAAGATCAGTCTTTTTTCTTATTGCACAAAATTATGTCTCGAAATCTCAACTTGAAATGTATGAAATGATGTCGAACAAAAACAAGCATCAATTTAAGGTAAACAGTATATTTTAGCAGAAAAAGATAAGTGTGTGTTGCAACTAAAATTCGTGAGGATACATATTATTTTAATTTGATAATATTAGAATTAAAATAATTATTTTAATTATTCTTTGTAAACTACTGCGGTGGTTGCCTTCACACTTCTTTAGGAAGAACATTAATTCACGGCATGAATCTATTCCCTCTGCTTGTGCCGAAATATTGGCAGTAGAGGGCGTTGTTGCGAGCTCGTTTGTAGTTGCTGCCATAAATAAATAAATATATATATATATAGTTGATGAATTAAATTAAATCAGTTTTGCTTCCTCTTCACCAATCTAGTGCCTGCAAAAATGCAAAATGGGAGTGCCAGCCGACCCTTCCGGAAAAAACGCTACATACTCTACCAAAAATGCTTATGGATGATCCAGTTGCAGCTCCTGTAGAATGTTTGGAGGAGAATAATGAAGAATTTACCAATTGTTTGGATGCATGTCCAATGACTTGCCAAAACTTTCATTTGCCACCCAAATGCGAAACTGAAGACTGTATTCCTGGATGCAGGTGAATAATGCTTTTTGTTAGTTAAGAAATCTATTAAATTTATAAACACTAGTGTGGCTGTTGATTAGAATACTTATTTGTGCATTTCTATTACACTAGTTTTTAAATTTAGGCGAATTCATTTTAGCGCAATCAACTATCAAAATCCTTATGTGACCAAACGATACCTATGCAAAAACGGAGGAGTTATATTAAGCTAGTTATTTTGAGGGGTATTTTATTTCGTAAGCACGCATACTTATCTCCATTTCTATAATGAATGTTTATAATATGAGAAAAAAATTTATTAGGGGGAGAATGTTTCCATTTTTTTCATGTTCTATTTACACCGTTTCTATTTATGCTCTGTTTTCGTAAAATCAAATTTATGCGTAAATACAGGAATTACTGTTTTGGGAATTAACATCTTTCTCATATGAGAAAACGAACATTAATCATTGAAATGAGCAGTAATTTTTCTTTTATTTTTCGAGGGGGGGGGAGTAAGAGGCAGCTATTATGGAAACTTTTATATCTTTATTTAATTTCATTTTTTATGCAGGCGTTTTCATCCCATACACTCCTATCACCACACTGTTTATATTGCTCTTATATCATTGCTCGTAATAGTACTGTTGTTTCAATTAAGAAGTGTAACATTCCAATTCTAAATGATTGCAGAAAAAAATGTCATCAGTTAAAATGTGTTGTTAAAAAAGTCGCTCTCAAAGACTTATATTATCACCTGAGACTAACAGAATTTTATAAAGGGAATGGAAGCTGTTCAGGGAAAGTGCAGGAGTTGCGCAACAAATGAAAAAAAAAATTAGTAAAAAATTAATGATGTAACTGAATACATTTCTTAGTGACAAGGAACTCGTTAAATTCTTACAACCAAATACATTTTTTTTTATCACTCTGAAAAAATATTTTAGATTCATTGAAATAATTATTTATCAGAAACTGAATAATTTGAAAGTTCCTAAACCTTCAGTATACATTAAAGAAATTGTTCTAAGACCAATTTAATTCGGGCTAAGGAAACTTATAATTATGCATGGGAATCCGCTTCAAAATACTAGCAAAGTATTCAATAATAAATCGGGTATTCTTCAGCTTCTTATCTTCGTTTACAACTGATAGATCCTAAAAAATCACAATTATGTAACTTAAATTGAAATGAAATCCTCTTTTTAATGTCATTCAACGAAATTGATATACTGGATTAGTCGTTAAATACTTACGTCTATTTTTTCAAAGTAAAAGCATCTTTGAAAAATTTCTTCTCTTAATTTTAATGAGTTTATTTTTTATTTTAATTATTTATTTTGCACCTCGATATTAATCTCCATTAGTCTTTCTTCATGTGAAGTATTCTAAATGTTAAAATCAATAGCAACGAAGTATGGAAAATTAGTTTAGGCACATGTGTTCTCTAACAAACCATCTTCACCATATACATCAAACCTTTTTTTTACATGTGGTTGTATCTCATTCTTCTCTGTTGTGAAATAAAACTACCCAAATTCTAAAAGGCTCGTTCTGACACTTCGCATTTAAATTAACAAACAATTTTAAAAAAATCTTTTTTTCGGGAAAACAAACATGAAATATCTCCCATATCAAATTGATAAACTGTCTTCCATATGAGCTAATAAGTTAAACTTCATAACGCCCTACATCTACTTGAAGACAAAACTGCATTAACTATTTTACAGAATAATTCATACATTTATTATATGTGGAGTGTTAATGATATTTTTCAGACAAAAAGGATTAAACGAAAATTATCAAATAGTGAAAATAGGAATTTTATATTACACTTTGTATTACAATTACATTTTTTGTTAACTTAGAGGACATTATGAACATAAATCAAGAAATGAAATAGAACACATACAGAAATCGGTGCGGGTTTTTTTTTCGAAAGCCAATAATACTGAGTCGTTAAAAGGTTTAGTTGAATGAATAACTATATTTCTTTTAAATGTTAAGTTAATGAATATTTAAAATAAATTCTATTTACTTCTAGATATTAATAACCAGAGAGAAAACGTTTGATCAATGATCAATCTTTGTGTAATGCGCCATTTTTGAGGAGAATAAGCTATACTTCCTTTTCTTGGGAATTCGGTTTGCAAAACAAATTATATCATATATAAAATTATATTAATAAATATTTTTATTTATACCTTTATAAATAATGCACCTAAAAATTTTCAGTTTTATTTAGTAAGAATATTATATAAATGCTTTACAACTTCTTCGAATTTGGTGAATATTAATATTTTTTAAAAAAGATAGGTAAAACCATAAATATAAAAAATTTGTTAAAAAGCTTTCCACTTGGATTTTATTTAAAATTTTGAATCAGGGGAAAAGGTAATTCTAATAAACAGAATAAATTCTTATATTTGTTTTAAATATAATTTCATCGCGAAATTTTTATGGAATTAGCTAAATGTTTTTAAACTTCTCGATTCGGAATTGCGTTGAAGCTTAAAGCGTGGTGTCCTGTTCAGATGTCATCCTCATCTCTTGATCGAATCTTAAATTACAAGTTTTGTTTCCAATAGCCTTCTAAATGGGACGTTCTTTAAATATGGCAACTCTTTTTAACAATTTCAATTTATGAGATCTTTAATTTAAGTGAACCGTTCTTAAGACATCCTCACAGATAAAGATTCTAATGAATAATTCTATTTGTAGATGTAAAGTTGGCTATCTTCTAGACACTGATTTGCAGAAATGTGTAGATATCAAGCAATGTGGATGCATTCATGCCAACCGGAGGTACAAAGAAGGTGAAACAATCAAGCAATCGTGTAATTTATGGTACGCATATTTTTATAGATTATGTACAATGCTTTAAATTCTTAGAGGGAAATTGGAATGTAATTGCCAAAAAAAATGCTTTTAATAACCATTATTTGAAAAATATTCTTGCAGCACCTGTGGTAATGGGGAATGGCAATGTACAGAAAAAGTATGTCCAGGTATTTGCACGGCTTGGGGTGAGTCTCATTTCAAGAGCTATGATGGTAAAATCTTTGATTTCCAAGGAGACTGTGAGTACATCCTGAGCAAGGGAAAAATAACTGGAGCTTCTTATACTCTAGTGGTTCAAAACGTTCCTTGTGGAACAAGCGGTATTACTTGCAGCAAATCGTTCACCTTAGATTTGGGGCCGCTCATGGCAAATAGAGGTGACGAGAATGGAGTTCTCGGTAAGTTTAAGATAAAAAATTTTCTTCAAAAAAGTCAGTGGTGAAAATTCACCTCCGCAAGGGAGAAATTTCCAGAATAATTATTTCAATAAGTTTTAATCAATAGTTAATTTAGTGTATTCAAATGTGAGACATACGTACTTCAGTTTTTAAATCAGTAGGTATTACCGCTGATAATTAATAATAAAATATAATAAATTTGAACTGAATTTGTTAATTATTCAATTATTAAGTAGTATTCAAAAGCAAAATTAAAGATACAAAAAATATTCAGTCGAATGAAATATTTATGCAAGATTAGCCATCATCTTATCCTCAATGAAATATCGTTTTTGTGTGCTAAGTATTTTTTATTATTTGTGCTTAATCAATCAAAATACATTAAAAAAAATTCTCACTGTATTTTCTTCGAATTGTAATTTAAATAAATAAATGGACAAATTGAAAAGTTTTCAATTATTCATTTTAATTTTTCGTTACAGTTTTAACTTCAAACATCTCATTGTTAGATGTATAGTCACATTTTATTTTAGTTGCTGAGTAAAATTTCAATTTCAATAATTTAATTTATGAATATCCAGATACATATACAAATGAATGAATAAATAAAAATGAGACTTTCAAATTCATGGTTGTATTGAGAACACCTTTTTTCGAATTATAACTCTTTATTCATTTTGATGAGAGAGAGTCAATAAATATGCATTATTAAAATGGATAATGCATACCTCTGCCATCTCAATTACAGCAGAAGATCCATAATTTTACCTTAAATTCAAATTTATGGTATGGATTTCACCAGATCACGTGATATAAGATGAAGGGATTCTGAGGAATTCAATAGTAAGTATTGTTTCCGATAGATTTATGACTATGGAAAAGTTGATTCAACAGATTTTATGAGCATGTGATGGCATAAATTAATGGATAATTTGGAATTGTATGAGCAAATAAGGAGGAAAACTCTTCACTAATGGGTTATAGAATGGGAAAAATTAGAAATGAAAAATTATTTTTGTGTGAAACAATTATATATATATATATATCTACTTTAAAATTTCATCGTTAGACATCTTAATCCTGTCTAATGATTTATCAATTAATCTTTGTAAGGATATAATTTGTGTTTCAATATTATTTATTTATGTTATTAAGTAAAAATTTTTATTTCATTTTTTAAATATGTATTTCTCTTCTACCTATTAGTAAAAATAGGTAATAAATAATTTCAGAAAGCAGGGTAATTTAACACTGGATGGAGAGACGATTTTGTGTCCAATCAAATGTCTGCTATTTTTTTTTCCCTTTGCTTAATATATTTATTTTTTTCTTTTTAGTCCCGGATGAAAAGCTCACTCTGACAAAAGACGAACCACTTCCAAAAATGTCTCTTGATTCTCGATTTATAGTTTTGGAATCGGGTCTGTTCGTTCTGGTGTACACAGATATTGGAATTACTCTTAGATGGGATAGAGGCACACGAATTTACGTCACCCTGGATCCCCAATGGAGAAATAAAGTAAGTGAAACACAGTGTAAGTGAATGTATCACATTTTCTATAAATTTTGGATGTTACAGAGCCGAAATATGATCGTAAAATTGTACGCTTTAAAACTATCATAAAATTTTTTCCATATTCCTTTGAGATATTAAGTTTTAAAAATTTAATGTGCTTTTTTGATCAGGTAAATGGTCTTTGTGGTAACTTTAATGATGATCAAGCAGATGATTTCTTAACACCTTTCGGAGGCATTCCAGAGGCAAGAGCGTCCATCTTTGCCGACAGTTGGAAAATCCATGAGTTCTGCCCGGAACCTAAAATCATAGAAGACACTTGTGCCATTCATCCTGAAAGGAAAAGTTGGGCACAGCAAAAGTGTGGAATACTCAAAAGCGATGTATTTTCATCCTGTCGAGCTGCCGTTGCAATGGAACCCTTCTACGAAAGGTAATATATTTCTCGCCAATTACAGTTATGTAAGAAATAAGACTATTAAGAACATGAGAGGTTTTTATACTCTGTAACGTCTAAGGAATCGAAACATTCAGTCTATAGTTAATAGTTTAAATTTTATTTCAACACTATACTTCAAAGTTTTCATGGAAAGAGCTCCCGTCCTTCCAACTCGTTAGTCTCGTTCCCTGCAACGCTTTCTATTCTTCTCTCACGACCATTATTTTACGATTTGAGGTTGTGATTTTAATTAGTTTTTTGCCTCTACTCTTGATGTGATGCGTTTGTATGTGCTTGCTTTAACATATATCTCAATTTGACCAGACCTTTCAAATAAAAGGAAACGTGTCTTCCAAAAGATCAATCTGTTACTTCTGTTATCAAGACAAGTTAGTTCAGTCTAGTGAAACTGAGGAAAAATGGAAGATTTCAATTATTAACTGCTATTAGACTTAAGGTTAAGGTTGTAAAGTGTTACGCCTTTATTGCGGTGAGCGGGTGAGGAAGTACTTCGAATAATTCCTGAGCTTAATTTAAGTTATGGATTGTAAAATACAAGTATATAAGATCGCTCTTAGATTCATCTTTGTATCAGACCTTAATCGATCAAATTTAATTTAACTATTCTCTTCCTACTGCAATTTAATTTATGCTAAATTTTATTTCAAAATTCTTTATATTTTCATTAACATTTTCAGATCATGATTTAGAGTGCATAGATAAAATTAGCAGATCTCGCTTTACAGTACTCATTTATTAGTAAACTACAAGTGGTTATCAAAATAGTGGTAACACCTTAGATTTATAAAGAATCCTTTATTAGTATGGTTTAGGACCACCTTTAGCATATAATATGGCTTTGAATCGCCTAGGAATCGATTCATACAAGCGCTGAATAGTGTTTAGAGGAATATTTTAACATTCTTTATGGAGATATTGGGAAAGTTCTGGGAGAGATGTCAGTGAAGGATATCGATTCCTTATTGAACGCTCTAAAATAGACCATAACGGTTCAATTATATTGATGTTGGGTGACTGTAAGGGCCAAGGTAGATGTTTAAAATCTTCCTCGTGTTCATCAAACAGTGATTGGACAAGTCCCGCTTCACGGATAGGTACATTATTATCTGGAAAATTCCCTTTCCTCCAGGAAACAAAGTTTGCATTTCAGGATGGACCTGGTCAGCTAAAATTTCTCTATACTTCTCCCCAGTGATTCTTCCTTTCAGGATGGCCGCGATAGCCTAGTGGCTATGGTTTCGGACTCGTGCCTGGCGGTTTTCGTTGTCGTGGGTTCGAGCCTTGATGCCACAAAAGACCCAACGTGTAGCCGGGGCTAATGCACGTTACATCTGTCGGGGTCCAAAATCCTCCCGTTGGTGAAGTGCGAAAATTAGGAGAGGGGGTACCATCTCAGGTATCATCATCGCCACTTGACAGAGATTCAAAATTATGAGGTCCATCGCCAATAGCCCTCGTATTGCTTCTAGTGCGACGTTCATAAAACCGAAACAAACTAAACATAATTACACACTTCCTCAATTTCATATTTTATGTAGCTATAAATGCCTTTCATACATTCAATCTATAACTTTTCTAATAAGGTTCCTACAATAACCTCTCTGAGCATAGTTCGTACCCACCTGCTTTGATATTGGGCTTTCATTGCAGAAATATCTTGGGGAAGCATTCACCATATTCGTCACCTACAATACCCATACCTTCAAAAAAAATGAATAACCGATGAAAAAATGTCACTCTCTTCAACTGCGATGATAATGAAATGGATTATCAAGATCAAGCACCTACCTGCAATGCGTTTCAGAATTTCACGTAAAAAAACAGAATTAAGGATCTAGAAATTGCAGCTAAATACATTAAGTAACAAAACTACTGGAATCAGTATATTGATGCCTCAAAGATGGCGAGACTTGATAGCAAAGCAACAGCTTTCGTCTTGAAAATAGACTATCATCTAAATTTCTTTAAATCAACGCTGGGTGGAACTTTTTGTGTGTATTTAACATCAGATAATTCTATAACTGTAAGTTCATTTTTTTTTCTGTTACCTTGTTGCGAAATATGATTATTAGGCTCGTAATGTGTAAAACCATAACACATTTTAAAACTTGTTGAACTTTTTCTTAACTCCCTATTATCCAACATTTCGGTCTATTCGGTGTTTTGCCAGCTCGAATGTAGTGAGACTTTATTGTGCCTATTTTCACATTTGTATGTTATATATACCATTTGTTGCACTGTTCAATTTAATGTGGTTCCTATTCGTGTTCTCTACCTCTCCTTTAAGAATTAGCGAGGACATTTGAAACATTCTATACATTACATTATTAATTTCTGACTTATTTGTATTCCCAGATTTTAAATTTTTTTTTCATTAAAATATTCTGTAAAATTTCCCAGACATTCACGTTTAGAAAATGAATTTTCAGAATGATGAAAAGGGCGTGCCGGAAGGAAATACCGCTCTCGTATCCTATCAACATTGCTGTTATGACTCGATATGTTTCAGGAAACTCTCTAGGAAGCAGATAAATTCATAGAACCTTCGATTCGTGTCTGAGACGAAAAAATTTATTTTTTCACCGGAATTGCTTAGGATTAAAAAAATATAAAAAGGAAATTTAAAAATCTAACAACAAATCTAACGAAATCAATCAATCTGCATAAACAACAATGTGAGCTTGCGAGTATTTAATAATAAAAAATGTAAGTCTTGAGATTCAATTTTTCTTTTTAAAACGTTTTTCTGAATTTCATTTGGTGTGTGTGTGTGTGTCATCAAATTTTCGATCGTTAATTTAACCAACTTCCCAACAAGCTAGAGCTCTGAAACTTTGGAAATCGTTCTTACTCGCCTAACAATGCAATATTTAGACATTTGCGACAAGTTTTAACCAATATTTTCTTTAATAATGTAGTTTAGTCCAACCACTTGGCGCGATTTCAAAAATTGGCACCGAACTTGGAGATTTTTTTTTTTTGGCTGAACGTTAAGTCCGTAAAACGATCCAGGGTAGCCACATTTGGCAAAATACCGCCAAATAATTCTCGCCGTCAAAGGTGTTGGGTTAAACTGCATTCCAACCAATTAATTTACCGGATGAATTAATTAATTTTAGTTAGTTTTAACGTTTTTATGTATTTCACTTGGTGTGTGTCTGTCTGTGTGTGTATCAGTGTGTCATCAAATTTTCTATCATTAATTTAACCAACTTCCCCTCAAGCATGAGCTCTGAAATTTTGGGAACCGTTCTTACTTGCTTAACAATGCAATATTTAGGTATTTGTGACCAGTTTTAACTAATATTTCAAGAATTTTCTTTAATAAACTTTACCACCATATAAAAACGTTGTATTTAAAAACGTTTTTTTTTTATCTCGAATTATTATGTATTTCACTTTGTGTGTGTGTGTGTCATCAAATTTTCGATCGTTAATTTAACCAACTTCCCACCTAGCTCTTAAACTTTGGGAATCATTCCTACTTGCCTAACAATGCAATATTTAGACATTTGCGACAAGTTTTAACTAATATTTTCTTCAATAATGCAGTTTAGCCCAACCACTTGGCGCGATTTCAAAAATTGGCACCAAACTTAGCGATTTTTTTTGGCTGAACGTTAAGTCCGTAAAATGGAACAGAGTAGCCACATTTGGCAAAATACCACCAAATAATTTTTGTCGCCAAGGGTGGTTGTGTTAAACTGCATTCCAACCCTTTAATTTACCGGATGAATTAATAAATTTTAGTTAGTTTTAACGTTTTTATGTATTTCACGTGGTGTGTGTCTGTCTGAGTGTGTATCAGTGTGTCATCAAATTTTCTATCGTTAATTTAACCAACTTCCCATCAAGCTAGAGCTCTGAAATTTTGGGAACCGTTTTTACTTACCTAACAATGCAATATTTAAATATTTGCGACCAGTTTTAACTAATATTTCAATAAATTTCTTTAATAAACTTTGCCACCATATAAAAACGTTGTTTTTAGAATTGTTGGTTTTTATCTCGAATTATTTTCATTTATATCCTTATATATTTATACTTTTCTTGCTTTACTGAGGCATATTTTTTAAAAAAATATCTTTGTACTCTTTCTCTTTTACACAATAATTTCATTATAATTTTAAAAATTGACGTTCAGTTTTCATGAAAATGATCACATTGAATTTTTATGCATAAAACTGCGATAACGGTCGCAAATTTGTCAAACAAATTAAATTTCGAAAAAAAAAAATACATGACTTTAAACTCCTCCTATTCTTTATTAAGTAAAATATTTTATGCTTTATAATGAATGGTTATTTTTGTATAAGTATAAATATTACAGAGCTTTTACAATATTCAAATATAAATATAATCATAAATATATATATATAAATAATAATATAATAATTATTAATATAAGTTAAAGAGTTTTTCCCTTTAGTTTACATCTATATTATTAAAACGTCATAATAGAAAAAAGCATTTAATTGCTCGTGTGTATATTAAATATTTTATGAATTTGAGTAACGGTAAAATCTAACAATTATCATAATTGCAGCTTCAATTGGTGGCAACAAAAGCGTTGTCTTGACAACCTCAGAAAATTCAACAATATAATTGTTCTTTTTCTATACAATTTTAAACTCGATATTCCGTAAATTACCAATGTTATTTTTACTGCTCTTAATAACTGTTGACTTTGAATGAATATCAAATATGAATAGAAATGCATTCCAATATTAATTTATGTATATTTTAAAGGATTTCCCATAAGCGTTGTTTTGTACTATAGGGTATTCCAAACTTTTTTAAAAAAATTTAATTCTTATATTTCTGTTAAATCCGTATTGAAATCAAGCTTACAAAAATGACTGTAAACATAGAATTTGGTAGATGTCCATTTGAAGAAAGAAAAAGGCGAGAATTAGAATCAGGTGAAACAGCTCGCGAAGATGCATTGCTTTTTTCAACTGAAGATGAAAATACACAATTTGGAAGATTGTACTACGGAGGTCATGGACCGGATGTTAAACACATGCCGTTTATTTTGTCTTCACATTCAGCGCCGATGGACTCGGTTTTTTCGAAGATTTTGCTTGATTGGAAACTACCTACTCCGAGAATTGTTTTATTCGTGGTAGCCGGTTCAACCGATTCTTCGTCTGAGAGAATTCAGAGACTTAGTATCTTCCTCATAAAAGGATTGATAGCTGCCTTAAAAACGACAGAAATGTGGATTTGTACCGATGGATTTTATGAAGGCTTCGGAAAAGATTTAGGCCTAGCTTATGTCAACGAACGTTCTCGAAGGAAAGTTCTGGTTAGAAGCAAGCACAAGAGAAGCGTTTATAGCTTTCCGGAAACGGCTTTGATAGGAATCTGCAGACAAAAGTTTTTGAAGTGCTCCAACCAATTCGAGATTAAACTGTCTTTAAGTGATGAAGAGTCGAGGAAAACTCTTAAGAAAAAAGAAATTAATCGAAACTTTGAATATTTTTTGATAACGAAAGATACGTCTGAGAAAAAAGGGACGGAACAATTCTTACTCAGTTTTGCAAATTATTTCATTAATAACTTAAAAATAGAGAAAAAAAGGGAAAATTTTGAAACGAAAGATTTTTCTGAGAATAGATTTGAATCTCCAGTTATGGCAATTCTTTTCCGTGGCGAAGTCTCTCAAATAGATTTAATTTTGGGATACCTAAAAAATGAGTTGCCCGTGGTCATAATGGATGGTAGTGGAGGTTTGTCGGATTTATTGGCTTATGCCTATAATCAAGTAATGAGTCGACCTGAAGGCGTAAATATAGCTGAATATACTGAGGCAGTCTTAAAACCACAGATTTCTGAAAAAATACATAATTTGTATCCGGATCTTTCACAATTTAAAATTTCTGAAAAAATTCTATCTCAGAAGGTATTTGATTGCATTAGGTTTTCCAAACAAGGAGACATGGAGTTCATATCAATTTTGACTCTTTATGATTTGGAAAAGAAAACCTCGCATTTTCCAGCCCACCTTTTAAGGGCTTTACTTAAATCCAGAGCGTCTAAAAGGATTGGTGATAGTGAAAATATGAAAAAAGATCTGTTCTTGTCAATGGATTGGAATTGTCCTAATGTCGCAATGTCCCAGATTCTTGCAAGAGATCCTTCTAACAAGTTTCAGGTTGATGCTGAGATATTTTTCCACGCTATTACAAAGCCTCAAAGAGAACAGTTTGCTGACCTTTTTCTCAGAAAAGGCTTTGTAGTGCATAAATTCTTGAATAGTTCAGTTCTTTTAGAGCTCTTTCAAAACTCTCTGCAAAAAGAATTCTTCAAAACGGTCATTTGGGAAAATGTTCTTGGATTAGGAGCGAGAGCCAATTTAACTCGCCATTTTGTGGATACGCGGCTTACATTGTTACTGGAAGAACTAACCAGTATTCCATCCTTAATGAATACTTACAAGATAGATTGGAATTTTCGAGGCATATATGATAATTTATCATCAGAAGAAGTTGAACGACAAACACTCATAGTTCTTATTCTATGGGCAATTCTATCATATAGAGTACAGCTTGTAAAACTCATCTGGAGATATTCAGAATATCCAATACATATAGCTTTGATCTGCTCTCTCATACTTTATAGACTTCAATTTTATGTCTCTGATTTAAATTTTAAAAATGAAATGGAGAAGCAGTCAAAAGAATTCAGTTTAATGGGTTCTGAGCTCTTGTCAAAATGCTACGATAGGCAGCCTCATAGAGCTTTAGGTTTACTGTGTGAGAAGAATAGGATATGGTCGTATAAGCCTCTAATTGAAATTGCAGCTTTCGCAAAGAATCGCATGTTTATAGCCCATCCTTGTTGCCAAAAATATTTGGATGGTATTTTTATGGGAAGATTAAGAGTTCGGGACTTACCTTATGGTGATTTTACCATACCATTATGGTTGAAGATTATTCTTTCTAACTTTTTAATTTTTCCTTTATACTTATGGATAAATTTTGATATGAATGATGGTGCTGTTCCTTCAGATATTTCTGATATGAGTAACCGACAGAGCCATCATGCTCTCAATAGCACTGATAACACTAAAACATTATCTCGTTCATCAGTAAGATACTCATATGTATCAATGAAAAGAAAAACCCAGCATATAAACTTTTTTAAGAAGCTATATTATTTATATACAGCTCCCATATCAAAGTTTTGGACATCTCAAGTTTTCTATCTCATTTATTTATTTTTCTTTAGTTTAGCTGTGGTATGGCCAGCCTGTGGTAGCTTGTACCTTGATTTTATAACATGTTTTTGGACAGGTTTTATAATTATAGATTACATAATACATGTATATTTTCTAGGACGGAAGCATTCGAGAATGCCATTAATATACAAATATACTGAAATTATCATAATGACGATATTCTTATTCTGCTATATATTAAATCGGATTGTAGGACATCAATTATTTATGTCTCCATATTCCACTAAGGTAATACTATGTTTAGCTTTACTGTACTTTTATTACAGACTTATCTTTATATCGTTTCCGATATCATCAGATTTAGGTCCCTTGCTGTACAAAATCAAACGAATGACCCTTGTAGATTTTTTGAATTTTATGAGAGTTACAATGTTGGTTATCATAAGTAATGGTATTGTGATGCATGCTACAATTTATCCAGACTATCCAATTGGGTGGGAGCTTGTGAGAAGAGCCTTTTATGACGCTTTGATATCGTTTTTCTTAACTCCTGCTGGTCACTTTGGAACACCAGATATGACGTGCATTAAGTTGACAAGACATCCAAATGGACATAGTTTCCTTGGATTACCTGAAAATGTTTGCAAAGTTGGTCGTTACTATAGACCTGACTGCCCAAATCCTGGCATTTGGCCCTACTTATTTGGGCTTCAGTATCTTCTTTTGCTTCGATTGATTCTTATTACTTTACTTTACGCACTTTTTAATGCCACTCATGCTAAACTGGTAGATGAAGGAATGTATATCTGGAAATACCAGCGATATCAACTAGTCGTTGATTTCTCTAACCGTCTAACCTTTCCGGCTCCATTAAGTCCCTTAAATTATTGTATGCTCTTCCTTGAATATATTTATCACCTAGCATTTGGAAAAGAGGATATGGGATCTGATTTTCTAAGATTAACTCAAACGGATTATGTGTACTGGAAGAACTTGGCATCGGAATATTTCGATGATGGAATTAATAAAAAAGAGGCAGAGAACACTACGAAATGGAGGATGAATAAGGTACTTGAATTATCAAAAACGCTCAATGATCAAAGAAGGAATTTGCGCCAATTGCAAGCTAAATTGAATGATCTTCAAATTCAAATTAGAAAGGACAAGCAGTATTTAGAAGGTCGTACACTTCAGTTGTCTGTTACAGAATATGTTCAAGTTAAAAATGTACCTCAAATATTGTCAAGAATATCTCCTTATCCACATACGAAAATATCCCGTTTCCCCGTATCTGACAAACGTGTGCCTTGGAAATACTCCTGGAATGATTATGACCCCATTGCTTATAATATGCCTAGTAAAGATTTTCCTTCTGAATATAGACAATTTGTAGACGTAGATATACAATTTCTTAGAGAAACTGAAGGTGAGAATTTTCATTTTCCTATATTCAAATGGAACACATCATCATTAAGTCCTGGAGGTATTTTTTTGGATCGCCAATCTTGGATTAAAGGAAAACCTGGCTTATCTTTCACTTACGAATTGGATGAAGAAGGTTTGCCTAAGAATCCTCTAGGCAGAACAGGCCTCAGAGGTCGTGGAAGCCTTCCTCAATGGGGTCCTAATCACTTTATGTTCGCAATTATTACTCGATGGCAAGAGGTTGAGAACTTTTCTTATCATGATTACCTAGAAGTTGTATTGTTATTAAGCGATCAAGACCTTTCTATTCCCGGAGGATTTGTTTACATGGAAAATTCCTATTCAGCCATTTCGACACTATTTCAAGTCAGTACAGCTTGGCCATCGAAAGAAGATATGATTTTGTTTTTTGAATCTGCTGCACAGATACCAGATTCATCTTCAACTTCACAACAAAAAGACTCGTCTAATATCGATGAAACCGAAACATTACAGGAAGAAGATACAAAAGCATCACCCAAGGAAGAAAATAAGGAAGAGATTACAGAAGAGACAAAAGATAAGGATAAATCTTTTGTTTTTCAACAATTAAAGAGAGGATACATGGATGAAGCTGTCAATACAGATCAATCATGGTGTGAGGCTGAAGTTTGGCATTTTCATTACAACCTCCCGTGTAATATTGAAGAAAAGTTCAAAACTAACATGTTCTGGACACAATTGAATGAAATTATTTTACACAGAGTACCTGTCGGCCAGGCTTCTTTACTGTATGCAGTAGCTAAAAAAATGAAAGCTGTTTTAGAAGTGATGTAATTTTTTTCTTCGGAAATCTGATTTTAGAATTAGGGAATAAAGAATTATTAAAGCAAAAAAATGTTATTATAGCCTGCGTTTATTAGTAGTAGCTCTGAAATATTAGAAAAAGTGTTGATTTATTTATTCCCAATTGAATACTTTACCTGTATTACGTTACAGTTTTACTTCAGATTTATTTTTTAAATGATGAATGTTATTCGTTAAAATGTGTGTGTTACATCTTTCCCTTATTTATTATTTTTTTTTCAACATTCAAATGGAAAGATTAAGTTAATAAATATAATTTACTCTGTTTTTCTTATGTATTTCTGTTTAAAGATAGCATTATGCTCTCTCTCTCTCTCTCTCTCTCTCTCCTCTCTCTCTCTCTTTTATTTCATTTTTATTTATTCTCAACACATACGTTTTTGTAAGATCACCATGAAACAAACACATGCCATCATTCACTGCTATTGAAATTAAAGCAAACAAATTTTGTTGAGTTTTTAAAACCAGAGAATGGAATTCAATACTTGTGTTGCTTATAATAAAAGCCAAAAAGTGTCGATTTTAATAAAACTTTTCAAATTGAATTGGTACACTAAACCAATAAAAACATTTCTTTAAATCAAATGTTCTATACAGCTATCATTATTATACGCATTTTAAATTTTTCAATGAATTAATAACTACATTTTCAACAATTAATAAAATGGATCACAATCAGTACCAATTTACTCACATCCCTTGAGTCATTGCTGTTTTGTCACAATACAAAGACAAACATAATTTATGATACACTTTTAAAAATTATTTTACAAATGATAATAAATAAACTGACTTGCTTTACGAAGGTTTGAGGAGAAATAAAGGCTTATTAGAAATAAAGTTTAAAAAAGTTATTATTGGCATAAATTTTCCATTTCAAATGCAACGTTTTATGGTTTTCAAAAGTATATAACATAAAATAATATAAAATAAAAAGCAATGAGAATTATTATAATGTATTCAATTAAAATAAAAGAGCTACTTCAAACCATATACAAACAGCATTTAAACTGACATTTATACAGAACACGAAGGAATGCTCGAAAGTTCCCAGAATAACGCTATCCCAGGTCAAGAACGTCTTTCTCACGCTAGGGGTGTCTCGTTATTCTTTGCGAGTCCAGTACAACATGTGGCGTCGCCCAGGAAGTTTGGTTTACCCGAAGAGAATTTTTCCCCGTGCAGCTGTTTTGCTCTCGTTTTTTAAAATTGCAGGTTTAAGTGAACATAGCATGGCTGTGAAATTTTTATTCCTGCTCAGAATAAATGTAATAGAAGCTGTTGTAATGTTAGAAATAATTTACAACAATCACGTTTTGGGAGAATCAAGAGTACGAATGATTTTCGGTTTAAAAAATGATTAAGATGTCGATTGCCCACAAATTTCGTTCTGAATGTCCGTGAACTGACCAAATGATCGGGAATGTCGAGAAAATTCGTGAACTTGTGCTTGAAGACCGACGATGAGCCATTGAACATATGGCTGAGTTAACTGGAGGTCGGTTCATCGAATTTCAACTAAAGATATGGAAATGAAAAAAGTGACTGCTAACTTTGTACCTTGAGTTCTGATTGATCAGCAAAAAGAGACTTCTCAGTGTGCCAGTGTTTGGCTTATCCCAGGCACCTTACTCACCTGACCTAGTTCAGTGCGATCCTTCTTGTTTCCGTGCCTGAAGA
Organism: Nephila pilipes; assembly: GCA_019974015.1. Classification (NCBI taxonomy): domain Eukaryota; kingdom Metazoa; phylum Arthropoda; class Arachnida; order Araneae; family Nephilidae; genus Nephila; species Nephila pilipes. The sequence goes on along the minus strand of BMAW01122169.1, from coordinate 803,144 downwards.
AGGGCATTTAAAAAAAACTGATTTGATTATGGAGAAGGGCAATAAAAGGGGAAAAACAAAGGAGGAGTTGTCAGCCGTCACTGCAGATGAGTATCTAAAATGTTTATACCGTTTACACACAGAGATGGAAACACCGTTCAGACTAATATATCAAGTATGTTATAATAGGTATTTACTAAAAGTATAAGTGTACTTTGAAGATGATAAGAGGTCATTTTGTAGAAAAACTGAAATACTCGTACATAAATTTTTAAAAAAAATCTCGGTTTTTTGGGTGGTAGCCCAACGTAAATTAAAATGCATCGAAAATTATAGAATTTTTTTTAATTCTTAAATTATTTTTTAACTTCATGTAAAGTTACACAACTCTTCTTAATATGATACGTCGAAATGAAATTTATTTTATTATTGTAAGTAATTATATAGTAATTTAAATAATCATCCAATTTAAGTTAGAAATATAAAGAAAATAAATTTCAAAATATTAATTTACTATTCCTCGTATTCTGTTTGTATCGAATTCCTATTGCTTTTTTAAAGAATGTGTTATTCTCCGTTTTAGATGCGTGTTTGATTCATGTGCATGCGATATGGGTGGAGACTGTGACTGCCTTTGCACAGCTATTGCTGCATACGCTCAAGAATGTAGTATTCATGGAGTCTCTGTTAAATGGAGGTCACAAGAACTTTGTCGTGAGTATTGGTAATTTTATTTATTTAATATGCGTGATTGCATTTGATATAAGGATAATATTATATCGATTGATTAACTTTTGTAGAAAATTATCTCATATGTATTCCGAATGGAAAGAATTTTTAAAAAACATCAACTAAGTTGTCAAATAAAATTGTGATGGGTTTTAAATCTAATGGAAGTAGGAAAAGATGTAATGGAATGTTTTATTTATTCATAACTTTTTAAGATAACTGCTTGAGTTTCAGTGAAGTAAAATCAAATTACTAAGCATACTATTCCAGTTCTTATGCGTAGAATCTTATTGATGCTAAAGAAATATTATGATTGAAATTCAGTTACAATTTGTACATGAATTAGAAAGAAATTATCAATATTGATGACATTTGTAATTGAACAACTTTGCTTAGTGGAACGGCAGTGGTGTCGTAAAGAAGGGACATGAGTGCGCCATGTATTGGCGATTTTTACTGTGGAACGGTAATTCTGTTTTTAAGGTTTGATTGTGAAATAATCTGCAAATGTTTCGACATTTTAATATTAAACTAGTCTCGATTAAGTGAAAACATTTTTGGTACTTTTTAAAATAGATATACTGATTTTCTTTTAATTGCGTCTGTCAATCAAAAATTCGAAAAGGGGTTTTAAAGGGTTTTTTCCCATAAATTCTCAATGAATTACAATTAAAGTAACTCAAAAAATTCTTAATTTATTCTGCTTTGGTAGTTTTTTCGTGAGCTGAAATTTTTTAGGGGTTATACATCCCCTTCTCTCCCTTCCTCAACTTTTAAACAAAAAATATTGTTTAGCATGATAGTTCAAATCTTTTTTTAACAAAGACTATTTAATTGCACTGAAACAAATGTTTCTTTTTCGTATTTTTTTTTTACTTTATACCTCCCTTTCCTTTCGCTGTCGAGGTCTGATATCCCCCCAAGGGCTTGGTGTGGAAGTTTGGACAGCCACAGCTCTGCCAGCTCAGGTGTCCTCCTCGTCACTTGTCCGAGACTCAAAATTACGATGTCCATCTACATTGGCCCTCTTGTTGCTTCTTAGTGCAACGTTAATAAACAATCACAAATCACTCCTTCCCTTTCGTTAAAATAAAGATATAATTGTAATGGAATGGTAACTTAACCGGTTCATAATACTACATTGGAGGTTTTCAAGATACAGCTGTGATATCTTTTCACTATTTCCCAGCCAATTAATTGTACAACTTTTTTGATTTTCAACGTGCTATATTGTCAAAATGCTCGTCTTTATAATTACGTTGATAATGCTAGGAATTTTGGGCATAAAGTTATAAAATACAATAGTTCCTCTTGTAAGGGGCATCTCCGAATAAGGGATAATTCTGTTGGTCTATGTTCCTTTGAATAATATATGTATTTACTTCTAATTAAGAAACATCTGTATTTAAGAGACAAAACGTCTAGTCCAGTGGATGTCTCTTATTGAGAGGTACTACTGAAATATTCTTTATCTATCATTCTTTTAAATTATTCATTGTCAATGTTTTTTATTCATCTGCAGCAATTCAGTGCGAAGAATGTGCTACTTATGACAGTTGCATTCCATCATGCCCCAAGAGAACTTGTGAAAATGAATACAGGTACGGTAAATTTGAAGAAGCATGCTCAGCCGATTTTTGTGTGGAAGGATGCAATCCCAAACCTTGCCCCGCAGGACAGATATACAATAATGAAGTCGAATACAAATGCATACCAGAAGTGGATTGTGTTATACCATGCTTGGAAGTAAATGGTGTTATATACAATGAAGGGGACAGAGTGACAGATTTAGAAGTGGCAGACGCATGCCAGTCATGGTATGTGTACCTTATCTTTCAGAAATCTTAAATATTTCTTGACTTATTTGCAAATTGAAATCTAGTAAAGTAGAATAAACAGAGACTGACTTCTTCCTGACCTTTTGAATAACTAATATACATACGTTTTGCATCAAAATATCATTCTCTCATAAGAAAAAAAAAAGAATTATACTCATAAGTAATCATAATATAAATTGCACGAATGATTATAAGAATATGTTCTATTTAACCTAAAGCATATTATTAATTTTAGAAATAAACAATGTAAGATAACTGTTTTATTTATTACTAAATAAGACGCTCAGAATAATGATAGCGGAAAGAAACGAAATAATTTATGGAATTCTCATCAAAAATCATTTAAAGTTTGTTAAGATATAAATGTAGAATATTTTATTTTTCCAGCATATTTAATTTTTTTCCATTATATTTTATTGAATTGTATATTTTTTGTTTTCTAAGTGTAATGGTCGTTGAATTTTATACTTCTTACAACTTACTTTTAATGGAAAAAAAAACCTTGTAAATTTAAAAATAGTTATTCTATAAAAATAATTATTCCTTCTTCTCTTTCGGTGGATTTTTAAATAATAAACTTCTTTGATATGTGCGAACATTTTACCTTCAGTATAGAGTTTAGTCTTCCAATTTTAAAAAAGATGTAAGACTTTGTAGCGATATGAGGCGTACTTTCCTTCAACTGTACTTATGGTCTTTACGTGGACGCTACTTGATTCAAACAACACAACTTCCAATTATCCATTGCAAATTTTATATATAAATTGAAGTGCAGTGAAAAAATGGCGGAGAAAAAAAAGACGGAAGCATTGGAGATGATGATAATAATTAAGGTTATGGTAGTAAAACGTGTGTTGGTTGATGTGCGAGTACTTGGTGAGATAAGGACTCAATGTGTCATAACAATTGCAGGAGTTTCTCGCATTTTTATTCTGACCAGGGTGTTCTTGGATATATTATAAAACTTGTTAGATCTCGCGAATAAAGAATGTAAATTGCTCAAGACTTCTTATTTGAAAATTAGATAAACATATAATTTGTATAGAATTGACTATTTTATTTACTTGGTTTGGGCTTGAACTTAAGTTGAAATTTAAATCTTGTGTTTAAACTTTAAAATGTCAGAAGAAATGGGTAACATGATGCCGTCACAACCTTTACCTCCTTCTTGGTTTTGTTTTTCTAACATCCATGTTTATTTGGAATATGTTATTTGAACGAGGAAGCATCAAGAAGATATTAGATGGCCATCGTCCTAGACATACAGATGCATCGAAGGAGAACTCTGTAGAAGAGAGGCAAAGTAATGAATATCATACTTGTAAGATAACTACTTGTCCCACAATAAAAAAAAATTTTTAATTAATATAATAATAACAGAGAATAAAGAAATATTACTTGATTAATATTTGAAAATATCAGAATATTAATATTTATTCGATTTTTACATATTCTATCACTGGCTAAGTTTTTCGCACGTTTTCTTTATTGTTCGTTTACTTTCTTTTTCTCGTTCAGATTCATCCATCTTTAGCAATCACAGTTAATACGAATAGATTATAACATCTACTTCCTAATTTTAGCCATTGCCACAAAGGAAAAATAGAATGTGTTGGAAACCCTTGTATCCTAGAGGAACCGTTCCGTCCATGCTTGAAGAGTGGTTGGACTCCATGGATGAACACGCCCTCTTTCGTCGGAGGGGACTACGAAGAACTAGCCAATCCTGTCTTGAAGGCTACGTACGAAAATTTCTGTGGTACCGTTAATATGACTGGTATTGAATGCCGTGTTGCAGAGACCAAAGTGCCTCTGAAAGAAACTGGACAAAATGTGGTTTGCGAACTTCCCACTGGGTTGCTATGTAAAGATACGGAGCAGAATGTTCAAATCTGTGAAGATTATGAAATAAGAGTGTTTTGCGATTGCGGTAAGTTTTGTTCAAGTAGAAACTTTTTATTAGTAAGTTAGTTCTTCTAAAAGTTAGTTAATATGTTTTGTTTTTTAGTATGCTTCAATTAAAAGTAAAATATGATAATTATTATTACTTGAATAAATTTTATTTTAATGTAGATATTTGCGGTAGTAAGCGCTTATCGAAACGAATCGAAGAGATAGAAAAAGAGAAACAAAAAAAAATCAGTATCTAAGTAAAACAAATATATTTGTTATAATTCATTTATTAATTGAATGAAAATGAATGTATGTAATTTCAAAATTAATAGTAAACATAGTTGTTCATACATAATTGAAAAATTAAATTATTTATTTTGATTATCAGGTTTATTATTGCTTACTAGTTTTAAAAATGTTCATTACTAATGTGATGTTCCATTCCTTTTGCTAGCTGATCAATAATAGAGCTTTATTTCTTTTATGATTAGTTCTTTTAAATATTAAAAATCACATCACATATTCTAAGAAACTTATCTTCAAATTTGTATAATGAATTGAAAGGAAACTTGAACAAAATTAATACTGCAAAAGTATTAAATTGATCTTTTACTATCAGTTCGTCTTAAATGAAACTTTTTTTTAAACCGATTAACAAAAATAGAGTTAGGGAAAAAAGCATACAAATAGCATGCTAAATTATCAGCAGAGAAGAAAGTAAAAAGATTAACAAATGCATTTTAATTTTGTTGATATACTTTTATTACTAAAATAAATACATCTTGCTAATTTTTCCCCATAACTAAAGCAACAATAATAAAATATGTTATTGTCACACTTTAATTTTAACTTTTTTTTTTATTTCGGTTATATTAATTTCCATGCAAAAATTAATGAAACAATTAAGAGCTGTCTTCCATTTCAATTTACATCTAAGTAAAGAATCATCATAGACATAAAAATTTAAACTTACATGTGCCTACTTACGGCGAGTGTAAAAATTTCAACTGTGCCTTATTTCATATTGCTTAGTTGCAGACTTAAGTATCAGCTTATATAGAAATAATGTATTTTGATATTACAACAGGAATAGAAACAACAACATTACCACCAACGACTACTCTTCTTGTTACTCTGGAGCCAATATGTGATCACACGGGTTGGACTCCTTGGATGAATGCAAATTTACCGAATGAGGAGGGCGAATCAGAGACTTTGGAAAGACTGCGGGTCAACCATTATTTTTGTGCGGGACACGAAATAGATAACATAGAATGCCGCAGTTCAGCTTCCTTAAAATATGTGGTAGAAGACTCGACTAATTTTATTTGTAACAAGAAAGTAGGATTTGTGTGTAAAGGGCCGGACTGTGATGATTTTGAGATCAGAGTTCATTGTAATTGCGGACCAGAAGGTAAGTGTGCATTCCCCGTCTTTGTAAATAAATTCTTACCAATGAGATTAGGTTGAGTATTGTTTATTAATACATAAGTGCAATAAAAGAGTTAAATTTCTTAAAGTTTCATACATGAAAAAATAAACGAGTATTGACATATTCTGGTCACGATTTTAGCCTCGTTCGTTATGAGTTTTTGGAATAAATACAGAAATTTGTACAAATCACAATTTTCAATTAGTTTTTGGGTCCCATGGATGCTTTTTTAATGATTTAATGCGTTTGGTTCGTATTATATCAGAACTTTAACACTCAAATAACTCTAAAAACAAAGTTAAGGTGATTTAATGAATCGCAAAGCATAGGTGGTATGACTATATTTGATATTAACCTTTTTCTTCCAAAACTTTATAGAAACTACTACAGCTTTACCAAAATGTGTGACCGGTTGGACAGAGTTTTTTAATACAGACCATCCAGATTACAGTGATATGGGAGATGATGAAAGCCTTGACAGAATCAGAGAAAAACATCAGTTCTGTGAAGGTGGAACCCTGGAAAACATAGAGTGCAAAGCGATAATTAACGGTGATCTTGTTGACTACTCAACTTTAGACACATTTGGCTTGAAATGTTCGAAGAATGTAGGGTTCATTTGCAACAAGTACGTCCGTTCGGACTGCCCAGACTTCACGGTTAGATTTTATTGTGCTTGTGGTAAGTTTTTGAGCGACTTTTAATTCTTGTGTTCGATATTCATTATGAAAACTGAATAATCATAACATTTCCAACTAAGAAATATCTAACTGAAACCCATAAACATTTATCTATGATTTATGAATATAAAGGGGGGGAGTAAAAAAGATTGTTAAGTAATATTATATTCAAACGCGAAAACTTTGATGATTGTCATTTCCTAATTTTAAATAATATAATTATACTTAAGGCGATTTTCAAGATTGAAAATGTCCTAATATCAGTATCATATCTTAAATTCACCACTGTATCGATTATATCACATTTTACTTTACCAATTTTTAGTGGCGATGTTTGGGAAATAAAAGGGTGGGGGACATTTGTAGGCAGCAAAATACACGGGGTCTTAATGAGAATAGACACACATAAATACAAAATTTAAAAATTTAGATACAAAATTATAAGCATTTGACGGTTTTTGAGTGAATTTGGACTGAGAAGGAAAAGTTGACAGTTTATAACAACTTATGTGGTTTAATGTTAATACTAATGTGTCAATGTTTTTTTAATTCTAATTAATACTATACAATATAATTTTCATCAAAGGAACAATATTGCCTGTGTATTACAATCAAGTAGAAATATTTTGAAAAATCTAAAATGACCAGTGATAATTTCATTAAAAAAAGTATGATTTGTTTAAAATAAAGAACAAAAAATGATAATTTGCCCAAATTTAACCAGTGAGTTAAGTTTATTTAATGTCTTGTTTTATACCCCATTACACTATGAAATATACAAAGAAAATTTTCAAAAAAAAAGTAATCTTATAGAATGATTGTGCCCAATAACATTTAGTTAGATGTTCAAAGCAATACAATCTATTATATTATAAAAAGAAAGATATGCAATGTAAAATGTTTCTCAGAGCCATATGTTTAGTCAGTTTTAAAATAACCATAAGTATCTTTGTTTTCGCCTGGAGTAGGCTTCCACTTATTCATCTATCTTGACCACGCCTTTCTCACTGTACATTCACCTGCAAATCTCTACTATTTTCTATGGTTCTTTAGGGGAAGTTAAGTGTGAATCTAACAACCATGCCGTGATATATTATATTGCATTTTGTGCATATTTCCGCTAAGCAAATTTTTAATAATTAAAGAAATAAAATGAAAGGCAATTTGATGATTGCAACAAATTTTATATATTTGTTTTGTTTATAATTCCTAGTTTTAGGCAACTAAATTTAAATAAAATAAAAATTTAGATACAAAAAGTGAAGGACCAACCCCACCCCTCAATCACCGCCACTACCAATTATTTCTTTTTCAATTATTTTGCCACTAGATGAAATAGGTTCCATGTTTGTGTGTGTATGGCCACATACATTGCAATTCTAAAAGGTTTTTTTTTTAACTTTAATGTTAAAATTTAAAGTTTTATGTAGCATGTTTCTAAATTTCAAGGTCACGAGTAATAAACGAAAGTATGTATTTCACCCATATGAATCTGTATTAGTATTGGAACATTTTTCTACCAGAAAATATGTTCTAATTTTTGTTCATATACCTCAACAGACAAAGACAGTTTTAAATGACAAAACATGAATTCCGAACACTTAAATGCTGAACAATTAGCGATACAATATTTATGCATTTAAAAAAAAATTGTACGTGATGTAATTTAATTCCAAGTACTACTTATATTCAAAACCTTTGTATGTAGAAGAAAGCATAAAATTCGACAGTAATAAATGAAAGCTATTACTTTTATTCAAACGAAATGCATGAAATGGTTTGTTCAAGTGTTAAGACTTTAAAGTAATTAAATCCTTATAAAATTATTTCACGTGGTTTTAAAACAGTACTTGTTCAAGCCAAAGGAAAATGCCCGAGTCTGACTAAATACACTATTATATCTGTAAACATAATGCATTCATCCAAATGCTTCATTTTACCATTGAAATATGGAAAAATTATTTTAATCCTATAATTCTTTTGTGTCCTATCATTATTCAGTGTGACTGAACTAACTTCTAAAGCCATTCATGTATTAATCACATTAAATTTAATTCATGCTTAGGAATTAAAGAAATACCTATAAATTCTCTAGATTTATTAGATATTTTTCCAAATTATTTTTCTTCTTTGTATCTTTTTATCATCAAGGCAATAGTTGCTTAATACTCCTATGATTCAAATCCATACATTTTCAAATGATATTCGCTCAGTAATTTTTATGAAATTAAGTTATGTAACTTCGCTTTATGTTTTCGATATAGAGTTTCTGTTTGTCGTCTTACTAATCAAAGGTACATCCCCCTTTTTTTTCAGAGCCCGTTACAGAACCAATTACGGAATTAATACAAACAACAACCACTGCTATACCTATAACACATGTTCCGTTGGAATGCGGCTGGACGCCTTGGTTGAATATAGACACTCCTGATGTAGCGGAAAACGATGACGGGGATATAGAAGATTTGGCGACGATACAGGTTAAATGAGTTACTTTACTCTCGTAGATCCCGTAACTCCCATCCCTCAAAAGCAAAACTATAATGATTGTTTTTATTGTAATTTAATATTTAGATATATTTTGGTACGAAAGGTGGTACATCATTAATCTCTAAGAGGAAAAAAGCTCAAAATGCCACACAATTTTCCTATTGTGACACACAAGAATTACGAGTTCAATGAAGGAAGCAATTTTTCAAATCATGAAAATCAAATTAGGTCTATACAAGTTACTCTGAAAGGTTTAAACTTAAGTTTCGTGCTGTACAATATCAAACATAAACTTGCACATAATACAAAATAACAAACAGAAGAAATTGGGAATTTAGTTCCTCTTTTATCTCTTCACCTATCCCGCCTTTTAAATAAAAGTGTTTGATTTTGACCACAATAAGTTTTGATAGAAGTGTAGAAAGTTTTAGTTGACCGCCAGAAAGATTGAAACAAAACAGTCAATATACAAAATACATATTAAATAGCCCATCTATAACCAGTATATACAAGCGCCTTAATTTCTCATGCAGCTTTAAAATACATATTTTGTTTTTAAAAAATTCACCCAGAAGGTAGCAGGGCACGTCAATGCAAATTAAGAAATTGTTTCGTCTCGGTCAGAATGCAAATTATTAGTCAGAGGCGTCAGCGCAAAGCATGTGAGCAAACACATGAATTACAACGTCTCTAAGGATCCTTTAAAAAGATTCCCCCCAAGTGGGTAACTTTAATTCTTATTAGTGTGTATGGAGAATGAAAATTAATTTGTTTTATTCTTACGTGTAGAATAGTCTAAACTAAATTTATAGAAATAAAAATAGTGAAGCAAATTAATACCAGAACGATCGATATGTTTAATAACCTAAAACGACTGTCAGCTTTCATTTTGATCGCAATCAGAAATCGAGAGCAAATGTTTGGATTTTTACACAAAATCATTATGAAAAGCTAAAATAAATTATTTTAAGCGATTCAAAATGCATGTACAGGTTTAATAGTAAAATTTTGAGTTACATAAGAAAAAAAAACGTTTATTTTCAGAAATTTTTAATATGCCATTCTTAACATTTCCCACAACTGGGTTTAACACGTCAAGAACATTCTTTTATTTTGTTTCGATAGAACTAGTCAGACGACTAGACTGTTATTACTCGTGGTTTCAGAAAAGCTAGGAAGACACAAAAGTCACTCATTTAAAAATAGTTTAACAGTTCGCTAATACGCTTCAAAAAGAAAAACGATCTCAGAGGGGAAAAATTGGGGAAAGATTCATACTCTAAACCAGATCCTGGAATTTAAAGCAATAGAAACATCTAGAACACTGTAAACACATCCTCATCTTGAAGCCCATAGCATCGCGTATACTCGGTTGATGTGATCGAGTATACCACACATGGTGGGATTGCAAAAATTTATCATTTCTGGGAGCTTTATGGGATTATCAGCTGTCATCTATTTTATCCTTTTTTAACGATTATATCTAACAATTTCAAAACGCAGATACTTTTTTTGTTCACAGCTGTAAACAATAACAGTTTTTCGGCTGTTCACCAGAACTTTGACAAGAAAAGTTTCAGACAAACCGGGGATAATTCTAGAGATGAAAAAAGAATTCCATATTGGCATCTCTTCCCTTGAAAAGAAACGGGTCTATTAGTTTTCATAACGATATATCCATTTTTATTTCAACCGGAGAAACAATCTTACAGATTCTCAGCTTGATTATATTAAATCAGAGGCTTTCATTAACTTCGAAATTTACTATATAATCTTTGTCACAACTATTTTTAAAAGGAAATCACAGCTGTATTTCCTTAATTAGGGTATTAATTATAATGAAAAATAATAAAGGAAATTTTAAAAAACTCATTTGTATGAATGAAAATGTAAAGGAATTTACACATACACGAAATAAAATTCATTTGGCAAGTTTCGTTAAAACTGAAACCAAATATAAACTTTCAAACGCAGTTTAAAATGTAGTTAGTATATATTACACTAACTGATTTCTTACGTTAAAAATGTTAACTGATTAATTTTAGTAAATAAACTTTTGATAAATTCTGCTAAATCTTGAATAAAGATTACTCTAACAAAAGCAAATCTACTAAATTTTCCAAGTTTTGGGCCTTTTATATTTCTTGTCTTCTTATGATAGCTGTTGAGTTAAAAATGTTTAATTACTATTGTTAAGTAACATAAATTTAAGAAATTTATTGTTAAAGACAAAAGCTAAAGTTGTGAAATGAAAAATTAGGGATAAAACAAAAAGTTTATTCAAGTAGCAGAGCGAGGTATAACTATGTTTCGGCATATATTGGTGGAATTTTATTCCATTCAAATTCTCTGAGTCTTCAGGTTTTCAGAAATCAAATTGATAACATACATATTCTCCTATTATCAAGTACAATACTGTATTTAGATTAGAATTAGATGGAATTAAAATCAATAGCATATCTAGCTTGATTATGGGACGAAAACATATTAAACTAACACTAATAAATATTATGAAAAACTTAATACATTGCGTTATTTATTTATTTCTTACTTTTTAGCACCTGTACAAAACCTGTGGTGGAAAAGACTTAAAAGATATTGAGTGCAGAATGTCTAGAACCCACCATTCCTACGATGTGTCTCTTCAAAATAATCTCCAATGCGATACCATTCATGGCTTTACTTGTCATAACCAAGACCAGATAGGAAACTGCCATGATTATGAAATCCGATTACTATGCATGTACGACTGGTGCTATCCAGGTAAACAATCGTGGTCTTTTTTTTTTTCAGTCGATTAGATTTTCAATAAAAAAAATTCATTATAATTTAATTATTAATTTTTGTTTTTTACTGAAAACGGCGCTTTTCATTTTAGAGTTTACTTAATCAAAAGTTATTTTTTTTATAAAGTAAAGCATGAGAAAATGGCCTTTGGTGATGACATTTTAATTCTGAAACTTATAGAACTTTCAATGAGCCTGATATCATTAAATATATTAAAGTGAAACGAATGATCTGAGTTTCTCATATTGTTAAAATGGATAAAAAAAAATCCAGTAACTAAGATTTTTATTGCACACAAAGTCCTTTACTAGTCGAAAAAAACAGGAAGTCCAAATTTACGGCGCTTGATTCTGTTGAATCGGATTTTAAGGCGATTGCATACAGGAAAAACTTAAGCAAAAGGCAGATTATCTTGGAGGAATCTTCAAAAGATGGCTTTGGTCCAACTTGAGCCATTGACTCAAATATAATGATAAGTAAAGTATATTTCCTTATAAAGTAAAAAATTTTCAGTTACGGAATTAAAATTTAAACAATAATTTAATGATCTTTATAAGTCGTATGTTCTCCATTTTTTTTCTATGTCAAATAAAATATTCGAGGAAAAAACAATATGAGAAAAATTTTGTCAATTGTATTACCAAGCAAAATTGTAAATATTAAGAAACCGTTAATATTAAGCAAAGCCGTATTGATTGGGTAATTTACTTAAAAAAGCTGGCACAAAAAACATCTAGCTATTTTACTTTCTAAATTTTATATGAAATTTGTCGGAAAAAACCTTTTATCTTAAAGCATATATTTTTCTTTTTGATTAATATTTCTTTTGGCAAATTACACATAGTCTTTTAAGATATTATCATCTTTAAATTAATATTAACCGTAAGCAAAAATTTTACAGTAGATTGATCAAATAATATTGATTATATGAAGGCCAAAAATTTTATTTTTAAAAGTATTTCCCGTGCCTTTCTAGATAATGAAATGTCTTAGCATTCTCTTCATTGCAGGAAAATTACAATGAAATTTCATTTTGTTTCCGCATCCTCAATCCTTTGAAAAATAGTGTGCTATTTTTAAGATTTTATTTCTTGAACTTTTATTTTAAGTGACCAAATCTATTTAGAATATCTTAGATAGTAATTATTCACACACACACACACACACACATATATATATATATATATATATAACCAAACTATTTGTTTATCAATGTTATATTCGCTTTTCTTATTCTCAAGAAATTAACGTGAATGTTAAAAGATCTAGATTGTATTCAATATTGAGAAAAGGGGGGTAATCTCTAAATTTGCTATCTAAAATAACATGTCATAAAATTCCATTTAAATTAATTCCATTAAAAATTTTCAGTTAAAAGTTTTTACTTTATTCGATGCTAAAGATGTACATTTTGTTTAATTTCAAGAAGAATTTTTTTAAAGAAACAAGTATATCTTGATGATTAATAGTGTAAAAGAAAATGAAGAGTTTGTTTGAAGGTATAAAATTAAATTTTAACTACTGAATATGTTGTATTCTACATTTACGTGCTTGAATGAACTAGGCGAGCGTATGGAGACAATTTTATTTATTACCAGTTCAAACAGTAAAAAACATATTCCTTTACATATGAAAGAATTACTTTATGCATAATAAGAAATATAACTCTTCTTAACTAACACATGTAACATATATTTTATTTACTATTTTATTCTAGAAACCACGCCTATTCCAACAACAACGATGCTAGTGACAACATTTTGTAAGTATCATTATGTTAATGTATCGTTATGTTCTTTTGAATAATTGAATAAATGTTCTATTAGTGATACTGCAAAAATTCTGACTAATGTTATAAAGCAATCCTTTTCGGCTCAAGTGTTTGCGTACCATCAGCTATTTTAATAAGTTCATATAATTTTTTGGGAATAATTACCTTTTCCTCTAAAAACGGAAATTTTGATTAATTATTCTAATGTTCCTTCCCATTTGCATTTCAGTTTTACGGTTTAGAAGACAATCATTGTCAGCAATTGTATTAATCCGTTTCATCGGAGGTTGATTCTTCTAATATATGAAACTTGCCATGCAAGAATTTATTGATAGTAATTCTTATAAAGTTTATCATTTTTTTTGAAATTTCCAGATTATCTTTCGTAAAAAAATAATTACCTAATCGAATAAAATAATAAAAAGTATTCGAACATAAGCACTTCCATAAATACAGAGTATATTTCTTGGGAAGAAATAACCTATTATAGCTATTATAAAATTTATAATTTAATTTCATCTTAACATGAAATGAACACTTTTAATTACAATCTTTAAAAATTAAATATATTTGCTACTCAATATCTGATTATTTATGGTAAATGCATAATTCTATAGTTTGTTATAGCTGTATAAATATATAGTTTGTAATACTGACATAATTTAAGTTTCAATCAGTGAATAGAAAATTGCTTTCTCTAAGGCTTAGGTAAATAAATTATTCATTGCTATTTACAAAGGTCAAAAAGAGTTATTATTGCAGCTCTTTCCAAATAATTCTTATAGAATGTATTAATGATATTAATTTTTCAATGAGATTTGACAGTGCTTTTGAGAAAATTAATTAAATAATATTCTTTTAGTTACCTTTAGTATGAAATACAGATTTTTGATACTCATATTCAATAATTCTAACAAAATATGTCACTCTAATGAAAAATAATATTTAGTTACTTTTTGTACATATTAAGTACTTGATCAGAATGAAATTTTGCGATTCATTCTATTAAACATTACACTCATATACAGAGGCTCCCAAAATTGATTATACACCACTTACTTTCCTTCATAAAGGCGTAAAACAATATTTAATATTTATTTCAACTTAACATTTATAAGAGCAATAAAATACACATTACAAAACGTATTAGACTTAGAAACAAAATTGAAGATCGATAAAATTTTATGTACCATAACTTTCACATTTAAGTTACAAATTTCTTTGATACAAAATTGAGTATACGCCTACTATAATTGCTTAAAAATGTTTTAAAAAAACATAAATTAATATTTTATTACATATTCTTTTGCGTTTAAAACATCTTCCAAATGGTGTGCATTAATTTCAGAGGGTTGGTGTAGTTTCACTGGTTATTTTTGCTCATTTTTCTTGTAATACTGTATGTACTTTGTCCATAACATCATGATTTTGAACAGATTTTTCAAAATGAGACCAAAAGATTTCTATCGCAATATGATCAAAAGATTGAGGTGATGTCCGAATTGCATTTTACAACTTAATATTTTTAACTGTAAGTTTTAGTTCGTTATCTTGTTGAAACATACAAAGCGACCCTTAACCTAACTTCTGAAGAAAAATATAAGGCATTTAGTTTTAAATTTTCTTTTATAAATAAAAGTGTTTCATTTTATTCATGATTCCGTCTATAAAAACAGACTTTTCATCGCCTTTTTAAGACATACATCTCCATGCAAGTACCAAACCACCTCTATGCTTAACAGTGAAAATGGTGTTAGGGGCTTAGGATTTCGTCAAACATACCATCAACTATCATACCCAAACACAGTGAATAAACTTCCATCATTAAATATTACATTATTCTAAAAGTATTGAGGTTTTGAAAATTTTTTTTTAGCAAATTTAATCATTTTCCTCCATTTGCTTTGGAATTGAAAGATATTCTTTAAGCTTCATGACCATTATAATTTTCTTTTCGGTGTCTACAAATTGTCTCTGCAGAAACACATTTTCCTATTGTTGTAAAAGTAGACGAAGCAATTTTTCCAGAGCTCTCTTCGGAAGTTTTCTGACATCTTGAATGATACTTTCACTTTTTTTTCTTCCTCTCCCAAGTTTATTACAATTTACCCAACTTTTTTTTATATTTTTTAGATATTTTCTTACCCATCTATAATTACGTTGAACTTCCTTTGAAATTTCACTCTGAAATTTATTAATATCAGACGTTAGAATAGCAATTTTCCAAATTTGGATATTTGAATTCTGAGGCTCATTTTCACAACTGAATTTTTTTTTCTTCTGAAAATAAAATATTAGTGTTTTAAAGATATAAAATATTATATTGAATCAATACAAAAGAATAATGGTTGTAAAATCGTAATTTGTATTGGATGTGTACTCATTTTTGTGAACCTTAAATTTGTAACTTTGACGCAAAAAATTAAGTATTATCGATCTTGCATTTTTTTAATCTAATACATTTTGCAATGTGCATTTTATTGTTCCTATAAATATTAAACTTAAGTGAGTATTTAATTATATTGTTTTAGATTTTTCGAAAACAGAGCGAGAAGTATATCCTCAATTTTGGGAGCCACTGTTCTTTACTATTACTACTTTAAGTATTTACTGGATGCTTCCAATTTTAACTACATCCATATCAGTCATCGTTTTCATCTTTAATGTTAGGTACGAGATTAATTACCGACTATCGTTTTGCAGATCCATGTCCCGAAGGCCAGATTTACGATGAATGTGCTTACAATTGTGAACAAATGTGTTCATCCTTTACACATGAAATGGTTGAAAAATGCAGAGCCTCGAATAATGGTTGCATCGCAGCCTGTCGACCCATTGACGGGTGCAACCTACCATACGTCTGGAGAGATTACTATAATTGTGTACCTAAAGATGAGTGTACGTGCATTTTTGTCGAAGGAAATGATGTCAGAATCGTCGCTGTAAGTATCTGTCCTCTCTATTCCTGTTCAGGCTCCTGTTTAGACAATGGTTCAAAATGACGAGGTCCGTCCTCAATAACCCTCGAGTTATTTTTTTGTAATTCTTTAAAGAACTATCAATCAGTTAACTCAAATCTAGACTATTGTAGTAATTGAAATGTAATAAAATGCCCCCAGATAAAAACAAGTACTTATTTTGTTCAATTGTTCCCCTGTTTTTTAACAGATATTTTAAAATATTCTTTTAAAAATCTAAAGACCCAAATATGAATAAAAAATAGAGATAAAAATACTTTCGATTAATTAAATTGACCAATATTACATTTCTATTCAAATTAAGTTACTGAGTGTGTGTGTTAGATTGAGAATATTCAAAACTCATTTCCATGTATTAAATGCTGATAAAATGATGGATTTTTTTTGAAAAAAAGTTTCGCTCATTTTAAATAAATCATAAGCATTAAATATTGAATTGCATTAAACATCTTTCAATAGAAATATTAACTGCGTAATTCAAAGAAAGCGACAAACTAGTTCATTTTAATTAAGAATACTCCTTTTTGCGACTTAATATAAAACTTCTTCGTAATTTTGATGACATATATAGAAGGTGGCTCTTCCTATCGCATTGGTTATTGAGTATTATTATGGTATTTTGTTACAAGAAAATTCATCGTAATAGTTTGTAGAAGTCGAGCATGTCCACATTCAAGTTCTAGCAATTATTAAAAAACTGATACGATAATGGTACGACCAACATATTCGAGAGTAAAGTTCACAGTTGTTAGGAGTGGTGGAGAAATTAAGAGTGTGTAAAATGCCAGTTTTGGATTCATTTTTGTCACTTGTTATTCCAAATTACAAGAACAGTTTCTAACAACTCTCGTAAAACTTTAAAACGACTTAATTTACTTTTCAGACAACAAAATTAGTTGATATTAGAGGAAATCATATACTATTTATTTCAAAGGTATGAGTTTGAAATCAGTTTTGAAAAATAAAAGATATTTTTAATTGATAGCATTTGTGTTTACATAACTTTTTCAAAATGAATAATAGCAGTTGTTAATATCATTTGAAATAATTCTAATTGTCAATACGAGATAACTATTGTTTTTAATAATCTGTAGTAGATTATGCTTAAAAAAAGGGTGTTCTCAAAATTGGCATTTTTTTTCCAATCATAAACTCCAATTTTTTATTCATTTATAATAATTTTTCTGTACTTACGCCGGCTTGTACGGTTGAAACACCACCATTTTATTAACGCCATTTATTTACATCAAAGTTTAAATAACAATAAAAATTTCATTCCTCAATACATTGTTGTAAATATTTGTCCCTTTCTTAATAAGATTCAATCATTAATTAAACTCTTTCCATAATGAAGGAATGATGCACTGAAAAATTATAAGCAACTATTATCTTTTGTAATTCAATGTATTACATACTGCTTTCTATCATAATAACATATCTGTATCGGGGAATTTTTGAATAAATTGTAATGAAATGGACAAAAATTATATATATATATAAATAATTTTCAGAATTCATATATATATTGGTTTGTAATGATTTCTTGATTTTTTTTTGTGTGTGTTTTTTTTAATAATTTTCAGAATTCTTTAATTTATATATTTGGTGTTATAATCATTTTTGATAATATGTTTTGTTCATGGGCATATTAAACCTATAATTCTAAAATATTCCAACTTAATAGTCTAAAGCCTGTTACAAAATTCAATATATTATTCTCCATTTTTGTCTCTTCAAAGTTTTGGAGGAGCTTTTTTAAATTTTTCAAAAACTTTTAATTTCTTGATATTTCATCAACTTTTTTCTGATTTTTAATTTTATATATACGAGGATATATATAAAGTTAAACTCATATATATATATATATATATATATATATATATTCTTTTTGTATAACTCCAATCAACATACATTCTGATTTAACATAGAAAAAAATATCATATTCTATATATCTTCCAAATACTATTGGCCTATTTTAGCCGAATGAGATCTTCTCGAAAGATTGTGAAGTTTGCCAATGCCATCACGATGATTTAAATTGCCAAGAAGATCCCAGATGTGTTACAACGGCGTCTCCTCAAAGCAGATTCCGTAAGTGATTAAATTTTAAATAATTATTCTTGATTTATATGGCTTGTGACAGAGTTCTTCATATTAATTGCCCATTTGGCAAATTATTGAAAGTTATCGACAGTCAATTATATATTATCATAATTCATCTCATTCTTTGTTGTTGCGGAAAGCGAATAAAGATTTTTAGAGCACTTTTCTTTTCTTTGTGTTGAAACGTTCGAGACACTATTATGAAGTTTACATCTGAAACGACTGCTCTTCATTACTTTGCTTTTGTGCACATCTTAATCGAATATATTAAAAAATAATTTCTAAACACCAACTGAAGACACGTGAGAGCAAATAAAATACTTTATTTATTATTATACAAGAATATATATATAGCTAATGACGCTCTCTCTCAAATCCCAAATTAACTCAACAGTCCTAAAATGTGGTTTAAGAGTGAAATCTTAGTTAACCGATTCACTCGTTTGGAATCCATCAATATTCGCCAACTGTAACTTCCTTGTTTGATTCTTGAACTGATAATCACTTCAGTTCAAAAGCTAATTAAGACGCTTCAATCCAAATTATAAATATCAGCACATCATTGTTCTTTATCTTTCTTCAATTTCATTTCATTTATATATCATTATCTCTAGTTCAATTTACTTGACTTCGATCTTCATCTAATTTACCTAATCAGGTTTCATTTTGACTGGGAAGAAATTGTAATTCTGTGCAATTCAAGTGATCATAAAGTCCCCGATGTTAGTGAAGGGAAAATCGCGAACAGAGCAAAGTCACACATCTGCGAAATATCTATGTAGGGTTTGTTTATTTCAGATAAAATTTGAAAATAGCATAATATTTGAGAGAAAAAAATACATGGATTACCTTAAACATTTACTATAAGTATTGCATGTAATGCTTTAAAACAAAATTTCCAATTGCTTCTTAAGAAAAAGAAATTTTTCTGAAGTATCTAGTTTTATTCTTTTACATAATTACAAAGAGATACTGTGATACGACATGGATATCCTCGCGAAGCGGAGGGTTACCGCTACCTAAGAGAGTTTGGATAGCTTATGGGATTATTTGAAAGTTCAGACACATTTAGGGAGCTTTTAAAAATAATTGAGAGGCACCTGCTGGTGGATAGTTTTTAATTAATTATAATAGATATAATTTAAAAAAATCTTATGGATATTTATTTCTTTTCAGGAAGTAAACTTTTGATCGTGTCTAAACAAATATCCTTATGTAAACGTATCAGCAGAGATGCCAAATGTAAAGCGGTCTAATCAATAATAATTAAAATATTATTTTTTCAGTAGCTTTCAATAACATCTCTGCACTTATAAATTAACATTTTCTGTAACAATGTAAACTCTTAGAGACATCGTTTGCGGGACCATGTTTATGGATATGGCGTCTACCTTTAATTATTAAACTTCACTGACATGATAAAATCTAATTAAGTAGTCAATAAGTTTGGAAATCCAAGTACAACAAAGTTTATTATTTATCAGCATAGAATATACAAAAACGCTCTCTCGAATTCCGCTTATCTCAGTTAATTGTAGTTTATATTTAAACAATAGTCTTAGCTTACAAGTCACACTCATTTCTTTTCAAACACTTCTTGTTTATAGCAGGTTGATCTCCTATTGCTCTAACCAGGAACTGCTTCCATCCACTTTCAATTCGAGTTATTAATTACAATCATTCATTCTAATGTGCAAGCATGTATCAGCTTGTCATTATCACCTGTCTCTCTTCTCTTTCCTTTTAATTCTCTTAAGCTTATATATCACTATCTGTAATTTAATTCATTATTCTTCTTTTCTTCACCTAATTTACATAATCACGTTTCATTTGGTTCGCAAGGAGTTGTAATTCAAGGTATGCAATTCAAGTTACAAGATGTTCTTCAAGATTAGTGAAGAGAAAACTGCAAAGAGCCCAATGCCACATGGAGAGCAAGGATTTTTTTAATATAACAAGAAAAAGACTACAAATTATCTACTTTGAAAATTCCTGAGTCGTATTTCGAATCGAACAAGTCTTTAGTTCTATTATATGGAGCATTTTTGATGTACTATGTAGTATATGGAGCACTTTGTAATTTGGAGTCTTATATACTATATGGAATGCTATATAGCTTTCAATATTTCTATGCAGATGAGGGAAGGATGTAGTAAGCATAGTTTTATGGGGATGAAGAATAATAAGCATCCGTTTTAAAGTGACGGAGGATAATAAGATCCTCTTTTAAGTGCCCTCGCTTTTTAGAGAGCGGTGAACATCCGTGTAGTGACCGAGTGTGAAAGAATAGTCCCAAAGTAGCTCATGCATGTCATAAGAGGCGACTAAAATGGGTACCCAGTGTCTGGAAGTATAACCAGACACTCTACCTCTGGGGATTATATCAGGGAACTAGTCTTCTAGGTTCGGAGCCTCACTGGTTTGCCTTCTTTAGGTAGGTATGGGCATAATGATCCCGAAACACCCTAAGGATCTTTTTTTTTATCATGGGGTTTATTGTCTTTGGTACACATGGATTATTTACTCCCGAGATACCCTAGTAATACTTCTCTATTTTCGACACTCTTTCTTGTCAACCAATTTTTATCTTTTTTTTTTCAATTTTTTGAGACGTTTAGGTCACATCTTTACCTTGTGCGGCACAGCATGGCCACATATGGCTATTGCGCATTAAAATACTATCACTCTAGAGAGCAGAAGTCAAATTTTTCCTCTAAAAGTAGGTGATTGAAAAAATTCCTTAGAAACCAATGAAGGTTAATGGAAAAAGTTGAGGCACTGTATTTCAGTCACAATTGCGAGCTTCGTGACCGGTGATGTTCAGTTACGATCGGGAACTTCGGTCTCTCCAAAGATACATTTGCGATCCCGTCGCATGGGATGATAAAAATCACTGAACTTTAACTAATGTTGTTCACGGTGTAAAATTGTTGTAAGTTTTCACGGCGCGAGGTATGAAATCATAGCAGAGAAATGTCAAAGTTACTTGACTGTGATTCAGAGTTGTGAGATCTATCATCCTTAACTTTTAGTACAGCTTTTAGTGTGTCGTTAATTCAAAACAAACCAAACCTATTTAAAAAATACTCAAAATGTAAGTTGTATTTGAACTATTATACACCAATATGTGGAGGCTGTCATCGGTATGTTGCAAAGACCCTAGCTCATATCAAGAGAAAAATAGTTTATTAAATGATGAAAATTTAAAGAAAAAAAAAAGACACGCATTTCTGCGTGCTTACAGCTCGAGCTCTAACATCCTAATCTGCGTTGTAGGTGGCGTTGCTGTAGCACAACGGAACAATTCCCACAAAAATGATATTTTACCCTCTCCAATTATATTAAGATCTGTCATTTTTGAACGTCAAAATTAAAACATATGAAATTATTTCTAAATTTTATAGTACGTTTCATTAAAATCATTTAAATTCAAATCAAAATTATTTTAATTAAAATTGATTTCGAATTCTTCAGGTTTTAATTTTTTTTCTTGTGTTTTTAGTTATAACCAATATTACAAATGAAGACTGTTGGACACAGTGGATAAGCATTGACAGGCCTACGGATGGAGGAGGAGATTTTGAAAAATTAAACAAAATTAGGCAAACTTATGAATTCTGTCCGGACCCTGTGCAAATCGAATGCCGAACAGTCGACAGTAAGTGATTGTTTCTTGTTATTTTTAAATCATTTGGAGCCCCCAAAATAAATAAGCCTTAAAGCGTGTTTTTAATCACACTACGAGTATGATTTACAATTCAATGAGCTTCATGATGGAGCTAATTTTATACACTTCGTTATTTTAAAATTTGAAACTTTTTTTTTAATCTCTGTAAAATATGGGAGTCGCACTAACGATCAATTAGCAAGTAAAAAGAAATACAGCCTATAATTTTTTTTTTAGAATTCAATGCTTAGTTTTATTAATATGAAGTCAAAAATTTTCTAAACGAAAATTTAAAATAACAGTAGTAGATTTTATTGTTTCTTTAAAATTTTCCCAATTTTGCTTCAAATATTTTCAGTTCATATAATTTTTATTTTAATTCAGTGTGAATATATTACATTATGATACCTTTCATAGAATATTGAACTACTTTCATGATGAAAAATGCTATTTATTTATTTTTAAAGGTAAACAAAAGCCATTTGATGTGGGCCAATCAGTAACATGCGATCTGCAAAGCGGTCTCGTGTGCTGGAATAAAGATAATAAACCAGAGGAGTGTTACGATTATGAAATAAGATTCTTTTGTCCTTGTCGTAAGTTCTTACAGTTATGAATCAAATTTTATTTTCAAATTGTGATTTTTAATTATTTATATATTAACCTTTTTCAATTTTTCCTATATTAGAATAAATCTAAATTGAAAATACTTGATACTTTTCTTAAAAAATTCTGCAAAATGAACTTTTTTCCCCTTTGCTTATTTGAAAGGTGAGTTATTCTTCATTTATCCGAAATTTTCAGATTAAATTTTATTTTTTTTTTATTTATACTTATATGGGGCTGCAATTCTTTCCCCTCTTCTTATTCTGCTTTTTAAAAATTATATAACAGTAAAAACTGACCCGATCTATGTAAATTCAAAGCTGTAGCGTCTAATTGTTCTCCTTTTTACGGGATTCTTAATGACTGCAGTTTTTCTAAGAAAAGTTTAAAAAATAGCGCACCCTTAATTTTTAATTCCATTGCAGTTGGAAAAAAATTCATACCTATGTTAATGATTCAGATTGGACTAAATTACGATTTTTACGGATTAACTAATTAACTAACATAGTAATGTATAATTAAATTCTAAAAAACAACTTTCGCGTTAACAATGTAGTTTTTTTCGCATATCTGATTTTTTTTTTTTTTTTTGTATCTTGAAATTAGCCTAAGTTTCAGATTTTGTAAAATTCTACTGGAAAGTTTCTGAGTTATTGGAGCTTATAAAAATGGTTCCCTCAGAGTTAATTGAGTATCTCAAACATTTGTTGATAAAAAAAAATTCTGTTTAACATTTCTGGAAACATTTTACACCAAACGAAAGTTAATAACTTTTCTCATTTCTTCCAATGTTCAGGAAAATTTGAAAGTCAAAATAAAGCATCGGAAAGGGTGGAGTCTTACAGAACCATTTACTAGTTTATAAATCTTAATCATAGATCCTCTTACCACGAGTTATTAAAAAATAAGGTAATAGTATGAATAATTTGCATGAATAATTTAATAAATGGCTTTTTAACGGTTTTCTTGGAATATCTCTCTAATTAATGATTGGATTCGGATGAAATTTAGAATGTTTGCTATTTAGACCGTTCTATCTGTTTTTTTTAATCTGGTTTTGTAATGCGAAAATTCGTTTCTAAGAAGTTAATGACCTATGCTAATTAAACTAAATAACTAATCTATTAACACCATACTTTAGTTTCCTTGGAACCATTAAGAGTGATAACAATTTTATTCAGTTGCGAACAAAATTGCGAAAGTTATTAAAAGAGACCCTTGTTTGTGACGACCTTCCATATTCTCAGTAGCTGCTTATTTGAGCATTATAAAGGGTCCTTTCGAGAACCTCTGAAACGTAATTATTACAAATGAGGCATTTATTACATTTAAGTTTAATCTTGAGTTCTATACCTCATGATATCTGAATTTATGAGTAAACAATTTTGGACCTAACCATTCTTTATCAACATTACTCTACTTGTTTCAATTGCTATCTTTCAAGGAAGATTTCTTTATTCAGGTTCTTTTGCCATTTATTTCTGTAGTTATTCGCGTATCCCCTCTTAAACTTTTACACACCTTTAGGGATATAAATACTACAATCAAGCAACCACTATTTTAGAGATATAAGCCAGGGAAAAAATTAATACTTTATTATTCAAAATACGAAAGGAATACAATTTTTGATCTCATTACGCTTATTAAATAAAAATTCGATTAATTTTGAATAAATACAACTAAATTAATACAGTAACTTATATTGAAAGAATCTTTACACACACACATCTCTCTCTCTCTCTCTCTGTGTGTGTGTGTGTGTGTGTGTGTTTTCTGAAGAAATTAAGCCCTTCTTTCATAATGAAGCTTTAAAATACAGTTTACTCTGCACTGTTTTTCTTTGCTGATAGAAAGATTATTAAGTTGCGAATATTAGGTACAGTAGCATCTGATGAGACAACTAAGCACATATTTCAGTACGGTACTTTCAGCCAAGGAAGACAACCACTGAGCTTAAGTTTCAATGACTATAAACTTATTTGAATGTTTAACATTTTTTTAAAAAATTGTTTTACTCCCATGATTTTCATTTTGAATATTTTTGAGAATAACAACCCTTCACTAACTTTTTTTTTTTTTTTTTTTTTTTTTTGCAACAAAAATTTGCTATTATGAAATCCGATCACTAAAGATGTATTTTACTGTACTCTGACTCGATATGTTAAAACTCTTAAATTGCTTTTTAAATTTGTTTGTGAAAATTTCTGTTATGCTCCGACTACAATTTGCTTCTTCAGCTATGTAATAGGTCTTATTCCCCGTTAACAGCAACCACACAACCACCGACTACTCCACCTCCCCCACCAACTCTTGAACCTGGAGCCTGTGTGTATGGTTGGACTGAATGGTTCAACAATCACTATCCCGATAACCGGGGTGACTATGAGAGCATCCAGAGCTCAAGGGTGAACCACATATTCTGCGCAAATGACATGGTATCTGCCATCGAGTGCCGACAAGTTGGAACCACGGAAACATCTCTGTTGCAACATGGAGTCCATTGCGATTTGCAGTATGGTCTGATCTGCAGTCAGGACTATCTCGGTGAAAATGAGGCTTGCTGGGATTACGAAATCAGATTTTTCTGTGACTGCCCAACACCAGCACCTGTGACAGGTAATAATAAATTTACTGATTTATAAGAAATAAACGTTGTAACCCACCGATATTACATCCTTTTGTTTTCATTATTTAAATCGTCACTAATTATTAATTAAATGAATAGAAAGTCACATGGTGATGGTAACCAAATTATTTTATTCAGATCTATGAATAATCAAAATTCGTTCCCTAACTTAGAGGATATCTGTGGAAAGAATCCCTATTTACATCTTATTCCGAAGATTAGTATTATATAGTTACTTATTTTATCAAAGCAATCGTGTTCGAGTAATAAGGGGTCTAAGAGATAAGGGTCTGATTCACTGATTCGATGCAATTCCTTCCCGTCTATGATCTGATTATGACGTTCGACTCTTCGTGATTTTTTCTTCACTAACCTCGGAGACTATTGTAATTCGAATTGCATAAGACAACATTTTCTTCCCTTCCCAAATGAAACGTGTTTAAGTTAATCAGATGAAGATAATAGAGAATTGAATTGAATTGGAAATAATGATATAGTAATGAAAGAGAAATGAAAGAAAAATGAAGGGAGATGGAAGATAACGTCAGGCTGATATAGGATTGTATTAAAACATCGCAATTAAACTTTAAGATTGAAGCGAATCTTTGTCAAAGTATTAAAATAATAATCGGCTGTTTGTGTGCATGATTGAATCAGAACGAGTGATTTGGCAAGCTAAGACCTTATTAGTGGATCCTACTTTATAATTGTTGAGTTAAGTGGGATTCTAGAGAGAAGGACTTATCTATCCTTCAATGATAAATAAAGTATTTTATCGTGTCCTTATTTATCTTCAATCGCAGGCTTGTATTTATTGACTGTTTAATTAGAATGAACAATGGCAGTAGGGTTAAATAATGGAGGATTGACGTCAATGATCCCTTCTTACACTTGTGAATATATTCATCGTTCCTTAGTTAATAGCTTCCACTCACTCTGTCTACTATTAACTATCTTCGTTTTAAATCCTTTTTTGCTTATTTACCATATCTATTCACAACACTTCCATAATTATAATCTAATCTACACAAGTTGCGTTTTATCCATTCGGAGAGATCTTCAAATCAAACAAAATTATCAAAAGTCCCCATGTGTTAGATGAAGGGGAAAAGCAATAGAGGAAAAGCAAATTAAGTATTTCTAAACAACCTCCCTTTATTCAAAAAATGATGTATAAACTTGGAATAGGGTTCCTAACTCTCTCTCTAATTCTAATTAACATGTATTGTTACAGTTTTCTAACTGCAGGTGAGTGTGAATTCAAGTTCTTTGAAATGATTTATTTCATTGTTTTGTTATCTTAACTGAAGATGTCGTATTTCAGATATTTGAAATTTAGTTGTAGATCCTGCAATATTTTTATAAGTTTTCAAAATATTGGAATAATTTTCGTTGGTAGAAATCGAGACATTGCCTCCGATAAAGACTGAGGTTCCAAGTCTGAAGTCCTGTGCCTATTGGTCAGAGTGGATCAACGAACATCACCCAACCAAAGCAGGTGGAGGAACTAAAAAAGGCGTTAAAGGAGGTGGCTCTGTCATAAGAGGTGATACCGAAAAAGTCATGCCGTTGAAATTGCAACGAGAACAAAATTTCTGTCTTGATGTAAGTCCTTTTATTGCAGTTATTATTGTTTTGTGTATATATATATATATATATATATATAGCATGAAAATATATTATAGAAGTATTAGTTATTTTAAGCGGAAATGATAAGCAAGCCAAAATTTGATTATTTAACTATTTTCAATACATATTTCAATAGACAAGATGAATTCATAGATTTTAATGAATAGTAATATTTCATTGAAATCGATAAGTGATTATTTTAAATTGTGATAATTTTTTATAAAATACAGTTTTTTTTTGTCTCTTTAACTTAGAATTCAACTGAAAATATTGCTAATATTATTTAACTTAAAAAATAACCAAATATTTAGATATGAAATTGAATTAATTTTTCTTTGAAAATGAAATGATCAAAAATGGTGGAAAATAATTAAAACACTATTTATATTTACATAAGAATAGAATGAATCAAAAATACACAATCTAACTGCTTAATCAGTAATACTAAAATAAATTTAAAATTTCGATTGTAAAAATTACCTTTTCTGCGAAAACTTTTTAGTTTACTTTAAGGGACACAGTATCCTAAAAATGACCAAAATTTTGAAAAAGTAGGATTGCCTTATTTTAATTGAATGACTTTCTTTAATATATATGTTCAGAGTTTCATATTTCTAAATTACTTTATTTAACGAGTTATTTAAACTTTCTTCAATAGAGTGCTAAATCATTTAATTTACCATCAAAATTTTAAACTGCTTTTTTGTTGTATAAATGTCGTGTACTTAAAATGCTAATGCTTTTCATGTAATCAATATAAATTTTTGAATTTTTTTTCTACTTTTTCTGCATAATATGTTCAATAATTATGTGCATGGAATACGGATGTGGATAGATAGTTTTTAAAAAAAAAAAAAAAACTAAAGTTAGATAAAGCAGTTATTTTACTCTTTTTCATAGTCTCTAACGGAAGAAAATTCGTAAAACTTAAAATAACATTAGTACAACTAAATCCAAGCACAGAATTGTGAAAAATGCTACTAAAAATTTGTAGAAAACATTATTTAATGATGATAAAATTTGATGAAGCAAAAGAAATTTTAAAATATTGAAATTATTTGAAAAAGAAATTAAATTTATATGTAATTATTTATTGTGAAAAGTGAAGTTTTCCCTCCTGAAATGTTTATGTTATGTGTATTAAGTATGATCAAAATAAACTTTTTATTTATAAATTTCAAATAAAAAGAAAATTGCTGCCTGGGTACTTTGTCTTCTTTAAATGTAATTTCCAATATTATAAAACGTCCTAGGCAGTGTCATAAAAATGTGATGTTCCTTACTTTTTCTTCAATCTAAAGTACCTTTTCAAATTTTTTAGTTGTTTATCAAATAATTCCCTTTTATGGTCTTTTAAAAATAAGATCACTCTGGAGAAATTCTGATTGGATTATCAGAAATAGTAAATTTACCTCACATTTTATGTGATTCTTAAAAATAATCTGACTTACTTCCTCCGTTAGTTAATATGCTAAAAAGATCTACAGTTAGTTTATAATTATTTAACGTTATATGCACAATTCTTTGCATTTCTTACATCAATATGGTTATCTCCATTTAAGTAAAAATTTTAAAAGAAACATATGTTTTTATTATAATTCTGGACGCATAAAGTTTGAAACTAGATAAATCGAGAAAGAATAGGAGCTGAAAACAAAATGCATATTGTTGCAGTGGAGATGAATTTCACGAGGAAATGATATTGAAGAAATATGTATGAAAAAGTTTTTACCATTGAAATATATGAAAGACACTTGGAAATGATATTTTTAATGGGAGACTTGCTATGATTTGTATTTTTAATTATGAACTGGAGTCGAAGGAAGTTTTCTAAAGCAACCAAAAATAAGTGATCCAATTATATTGAAATTGAATATTCATGCACTCACGTAGAAGCAAAATGTTCTTTTTTTCCTTCTCCTCTGATAAAATAACAATTAAGCCAAATGATCATTATTTACAAAGATGGCATTTTTGTAGAAACTGTATAACATGCTACCCAATATCTAATTTTTTTTATTAGAAAAGAGAGAAAAAGTTATATCATTGGCTCCAAATTACTAAGGTACTTCAATACAATTTTACAGAAACTTAGCCTAAATATTTGTTGCTCGAAAAAAGAACAAAATTTACAAAGTTTTTATAAACTTTTAAAAAAATAGCTATTTTATGAGCTTGCAAATAATATAATGTCTGGTTATGCACAATATACTGAACAATGAATGTAATGAATCAAATTTACTGAGGAATATCTTTCGTCGAAAGTACTTTCGATTATTTAGGGTAGATTTCATATGCTTATCTGCGATTCCGCAGACTTATACTTTATGCTGTATCTTAGACAACTCAGCCGGGGGAAAAAAATTGCCGTCATTAGCTATTTTTAATCCTATCATTGTTAGTTGCAACCTGTGGGCCGCTGCACACCTCTTTCTGAGGAAGAAAGTATTTTTTTGCTTTCTGAACAATATTGACTGAGAAGGTTGCTTTTCAAGCTATTACTGCAATTGATTTACATCCCATGTTATACTTAGCGTTATTTGGAACGTTTTTCCGTTGACGTCATCAACAGTATCTAGTTGAGATAAAACGTCTTTTTGTCACATGTGCCTCAGCCATTTATATTACTAGCCGTGATTTTTACAATGATTAGGTTAAATACAAGGAGGAAAGTTTGTGTTAGTGGTATATTAACAAAATCTAATCGAGGCTAGAATGGGCTGCCATCTAGTGTTCTAATCCTTGGTGACTAATTCGGCGGTTTGTGACTATTGTTTGGGGCATATCTATGGATCCCCAGACATATTCTTTTTCTGCTACCTGCACCTTGACAACTGAACCAGAAATGAATTCTATACCAAACCAGTTATCAGGCACTTCTGTCATTTTTATCTGTTCATTTGAGGGAAAGAACTACGATAATGTAATAGATTTTGTCTTTTGCAGGGCACTATTTCTGATATAGAATGCCGGGAAGCTGAGACAGATTTAGACTATACAGAAACTGGAGATAAAAAGCTGGCCTGCACTTTGGTCGGTGGATTCCGATGTAGAGGAAAAGACCAACCGGAAAGAATGTGCAAAGATTATAAGATACGATATTTCTGCAGTTGCAGTAAGCTCATAATAATATCCATTTTCATTCGATTAGCTTTGTGTGTATACGTGTTTGTGCAAAAAATTTATAACACGATCTATTCTGATTTTTAAAATATTTATGTGTTCCACTCATATTAATCTTTTGTAAATATTCTCTCAAACCAGAAATCTACTGAAATCATCCAAGTTTTATCAGAAAAAAATACTGGCAATGAACATGAATATTTTATGAAAATTTTATTTAATTATACGTACAATTATTCTCTCAAATATCAAATCATTTAGATATACAATAACAACAAATTTGATTTGAATTGTTTCATTGATTCAATTGCTTCATTCTAATTTAATATAATTTTTCAAAAATGTAGCTTATTTTCTATACTTATATTAATTAGTTTCAAAGATAAGTTCATCAGTTTTCAAAGACCGAAGTATCATACAGTTTAATTCCAACTCAAAACTGCAGATACAGCTTACATATATATTCAAGTCCTTATTCAGGGGTCACACAATGTTTTATGCAATTAATTGACTAATAGCATACTTTATGTGCCGTCGCGTTCCTTAGCAAATGAATATGAACAGCATGACATCTTGTTTTTGGTCTCCATCAGGGAATTTCATATCTATATTCTGACTTATAGACGTATAAAATTTCTAAGTATTTCTTTATTGCGAAAGGAAATATGTCTAAATTTTATTACTTTCTAAATTCATCGTCTGTATAATGCTATAAGATTAAAAGTACACTGAGATTAGAAACAGCTAATATTGGTCTCAAGTAATTTCAGAGATAACCTTCAGATAAAAGATAGGTAGAATAAGACCTCGTTTAGAGTTACCCCGATTAACGCATTTTGATAGAATGCGATCATTTTATTTTGCTATAATTTTTTCTCTCTCCGTTCATCATGCTTCTTGTAAGTTTAGATTCAGTTATTTCAATCCATATCGAAAAGAAAATAAAAAAATTTATTGATTATTAACGTCGCACTTAGAAGTAACACACGAGGGTATTGGCAACAGACCTCGTAATTTCGAGTCTCAGTCAAGTGACAAGGGCGACACAAGGGCTGGCATTTCCCTCTCCATAGTTCCTCACCAACCCAACGAGAGAACTTGATGAATGGGCGGATTTAGCGTGCATCACCCCTATTACACTGCAATCAATTGCATCAGGACTCGACGGGAACAATGCCGACCACCCCAAGTTCGCGATCATGATTCCTAGGCTACTTTGGCCACAAGAAAAATAAATGGTTTATGTTTGTTAAGTAATTTGGTAATACTTCTGATAATGTGTATATTTATTATGTATGGTACACAATATTTCTAAGAGTGTAATGTACATTTGTAATGCATCAAATATACGCATGTGTTACTATGTAAGCAATATTTTAGCGTTTGTAAATATAATAATTTATTTAATCAAAATTTCTTGTTTATCAAAAAACTGTATACATTCTTATATTGAAGCAAGAAGAGTCAGTACCCTCATTATATACAAAAATAAACTTTTAATTTATCTAGTGGTGTTTATGTGTTATGTAAATTATTATGCAAATTACATAAAATTAAAGTAAAATTGGTTTATTTTGGGTCTGGTGATCTCTTTTTTTTTTAATGACTGTTAAAATGACCTTGTTTAACGTTGTTTCATTCAGTGCTTCGTCGCTAGGTGCACATTCTAAGCACTAAACGGGGTCTTACTCTTCCATCACTTTAAATATCCATTTAAAATAAGAAATTTACATTTTACTAAACACGGTTTCTGGAATAATGTTTTTAATACAACAATTTTATTGAGCTGTCAATTATTGTTAAATTTATGACCGAGGTAGTGGTATTGAGAAGTTGAAATTGGCATAAAGGGATTAAAGTGCTTTTTTTAGGATGTTCTTTAAAAGCATATAAGAAACCACAAACAAATTATATTATAAATACATATTAGCCTCATTAAAGTTCTATATTTTGTCATGATCCATCAACATTTGTTATTTTCTTCTTTCATCGTTAAGAGTTTATAAATGCACAATTCGTTGAGATAAGATTCCTATTTCCTTAAATTTCTTGAGTAAGAACCATTTGATAATTAAGAAGTTAGACATTCCTGGTGAAATATCTGAACTATATACACTATATTTTTCTTCACAAAAAATTATTACAAATTCTCAATCTTGTATTCATGCTTAACGTGTTCTTTGTTACAATATGAGTTCTCCTTTTCATGTGCTTTATGTTTACATAAAACAGCAAATGAGAAAAAAAATTACATGCCATTAATACTGAGTGTTGAAAACATAATTAAAAGAAATATTTTTAGAATGTTATTACTGATGTCTTTTTTAACTTTTCTATTAATAAATTTAAATAATATTTTCTTTTAGTACCTACAGAGGAAATTCCTGTTACTCCTATCGTCCCGAAAACAACGACTACTGTTTACATTCGTAAGTAAAAAAATCTTAATAATATTTTTCAATATTTAAGCAAAATTTATAGTTAACTCTAATTGCATATTCCTAAACAATATTTTTTTAATAATTCCAGTAAAATATTATAAATATTTTAACTTTCATTGGGATTTTAATCTCCAAACTGAATCCTGACGGATCAAATCCTCCCCCAACTCATATTTGCAGTAGATATCTCAATTGAACGTTCAAAAGGTACATTAGAAATATTTTGCACCTTTTGAAAGTTCTAGGGATATCTACGGGAAGTGTTTGCTTACTTGAAATATAACCATTAACATAATTAATAAATTTTTAAAAAGTTAATTAATCTCTTACAATCGTGAGCAATAATTTTTTGTGAATTGTATTCGTGCTGACATAGCATTTTTTAAAAAACTTTTGCAACGGATGTTTGAATTTTATCATCTTACCGATATAACAAAATATTTCCTTCATATATCCATTGCTCCTCCAAAAACTGGAATATACTTTTAATGTAATTTCATAAATGCAATGGATGTATCTATGGTAATGTATGTTGAATAAAATCTTAAGTGAAATACCATATATTATGACACGATTTTAAGATATGGAAATTATAATGACTCATGTAAATGAAAATTTCATTTCTTTTTTTTTACCCTAGAGCCTTGTAATGTATATTACCCAGTAGTGGATGGACCGAAGCCATTACCAGATAGTTATTTAAAAGCTTCCAGTAGTAAGAGTCCAGAAAGCGGACCTCAAAGTGCAAGATTAAGTGCAATATCTAACAAGAGATCTGGTAAATAAGATTTAAGAGATTATGTAAAATATTTTGTTGCTATATTAGTTTTAAAATTTATTTTTGTTAATAATGAAGATTTTCTGTCTCTTGTTTTGAGACAACAAAGAGAAATAAATTATGACCTGAATAACTGAAAGAGAAATGTAAATTATTCACAATATTCTCTTGCTTTTCAGACTGAGCATTTTCGCATTTGGAAGTTATGATTTATTTATCAAAAAACACTTTTTGTTTATTAATCAATATCGTCTTTAATAATAATATAATTTATTAATATGTACTAACATGTTGTCGGTTTAAAAAATACTTGCGCATAAATTAAATATACATGATGTTACGTTCAAAAGATTAGCATTATAATTGTAATAATTATATTTAGTTTGATTAAGAATTGTTAAGATATATTTAATTTAATATTTTAGTACTTTGCCTTCAGCTTTTATTTTAACAGATTTTTTTTATTTATTTGAAAAATTTATCATTTGCTCTTATTTTAATATTTCATTTAATAATTAATTTTATGGCAGAATCGTCTGTTATATTTTTTGTTGTTAACATTAGCAATGCTTTTGTATTTCAGTATTTTAGGTAATAGATGTTACGTCCCGAATTGTTATTCTAGAATCATAATTACTCAAATATTTCGGATAGTTAAAAATTCTTGATTGAAAGCAATACTCACACACATCTCCTTTAATACTATTAAAGAACAAAGCTTTCAAGGCAAATTTCTTTTATTGCTGATTTTTGTATAATCTTATTTTATCTTACAAGATATTGCAATTTTTTTAATAATAACTTTTAGCTCCTTTTACTTTTGAAAATGTTGCTAGAATCACTGAAAATTGTTTTAAAGGATTTTTAGTTGACACTTCGAAACGAGCTAAAATAGTTTTTAAAAATAAAAAAAAAAATGTAAATCCAAATTTGATTCATTTTTCCCTTAAGAATAAATTAAAATTCATGATTTGTGAAAAAAAAATTTTTTTTGTTAAATCAAAATATAATATATACCAATTATATCACTGTGAAGAGGGAAAAAAAACAGATGAAAAGTCATATCAAAGGGAAAAAAGTATTCGTATCGTAAATTCGTAATAATTTCAAAATAATATTGCAAAGTATCAGAAATAATAAATTAAGCGAATAAATGAAAATGTATTAAAAATTTGGTATTTTTCATAAACTGAAGTAAAAAAATCTGCGGACATTCGATATCCAACTCCATAATCGCACCTTGTGCAGTTATATATTTATATTATAAATTTTCCTTTATCTGTATCTCACTGATATTCATACGATCTACAACAATATAGTTATATAAATCAACAAAAGAAATATGTTTGCACGGCTTTAGTTAATCGGAGAAAACTCTATTTTAAATTCCCTTTTAGATGGTGCTTGGATTGCTGGCGAAATAAATGATCATCAGTTCATCGAAGTAGACCTTGGTGAAATTCAGCCTGTATATGGAGTGATTACTAAAGGCAGAAATGGACATCAAGAATGGGTCAAAACGTACAAAGTTCTTTACAGCAGGAATGGAATGGCCTATGCCTATGTGTCTGAAGATGGACAGGACAAAGTAAGAAGTGTTCTAATTATTGTGTCGAATGAGAGAATACGATTCGAACGCTCAAGGTTTATTCTTTTTTGTGATTATTGTTTACATGAAAGTTTACATTCGCAATTTTCATACTCATCCATTATATACGTAGTCAATTCATTTGTAAGTTTCGTACCTATTCAGCCTTACAGGTATTCCATACATAAGTAATTATCCGTATTCATATTATGCATACAAGCAAAATACACAAGTAAATTTTATACATATTCAATTTTATACATATTTCAATACATGTCAGCATACAAGTCAATTTTATACATATTTCAATACATGTCACTATACAAGTCAATCTATACATATTTCAATACATGTCAGTACACAAGTCCATTTTATACATATTTCAATACATGTCAGTATACAAGTCAATTTTATACATATTTCAATACATGTCACTATACAAGTCAATTAATACATATTCAAAACATGCGTATTCAATACATATTTAAATATGGTACATATCGAATGTATTCTTTGCTTTGAAACTTGCTAACTTGTTTTATCTTTAATGCGTTTAAATATTTTTTATTCCTGCTGTAGGCCGAAAAGATTTAAGGTGAAAACGTAAGAATTTCTCTTTCAAATATGAGTACTCCTATATATCCATAAAAGCTCTTAACCCCATGTCCCTCCAATACGATTACTAGATCGAGTATTACAAATGATAGAAGCTTCTATAGTTTCAATCAAACGGCAGAAATTGATGGACATGCTAATTGAATTGATGAAATACTGTGAGATATCAAAGATGATTAAATAAATATAAAGTGTATTTTCGATATTAAAAATAGATCCAAATAATGTTTTTAATTTCTCCTTAAGATACGATTATAAAATAAGTTTATTTTGTTTACAAATCAAAATGAATAGAAATATATTGATATAATGAAATAATTTTTCCTGCAGCATTCACAATTGCTGATCCTGGACACCACCTATGACCTTAACATCGATATTTTCAATAATTCGATTAAAACTTTGTCTTAGTAAACCGATTAATATATATTTGCTATCATAGGAAACTGTTCACAGAATTTTCTCTGTTTCTGTTAATGCTTTAGTACCTTATAGTAATAAGCTGTTCTATGAATAACTCAAGATGTGTGTAGACATTTCACCGTGGAATAATTCAGCGAGGACAGTGCAGCACATAATGAACTTAGCTTGAAACAGTTCAATGCAGAACTCAGAGCAACGAGATGTATAAATACGAGATACGAAACATGCTTTTAAACATTTGCTAACAAGTTGTTTTGAAAAAATGGCATCTTTCAATGAGTGGGCATAAAACATAAGATATACGGTGTTAGGTCCAAAAAATTGACATAATAATACATTATGAATATAATAATTACATTTAGTTCGCTCAAGGTGTATTTACATTGCTATGATATGTTTAGTTTAGTATTTTATCGTCTGCTTTTATATTAGTACCCGAAAAGAATGTTATTGTCTATTTTAATAATTCATCTTTTGCACTTATTTTAATATTTCATTTAATAACTGATTTTTATGGCAGAATCTTCAGTTTTTATTCTTTTTGTTGTTAATACTGGGATTGTTTTTGTGCTTTGGAGTGTTTTGCTTATGAAAATAAAAATGCATTAGGAATTTGAAAAATGTGTTTCCTTTTCTTGATTGTAGTTACTTCTGTGGAGCCTGGGGCTCAGAAGGACGCTTATTTCCAAGCCCCAGGCTCTGCTAATTACTATTCATTTTGAATAATTCTGCTTTTTTCAGAGCTTCACCGAAAAAAGTAACGTTAACGCATGTTAAAATGAAATTAGTAAAACCAATATAATTTTTTCTTTCTTTTTATATGGCAATGATAATAATAAAGTCAGAAATGTAAAAACATTTTACTTATATTAAATATTGACAAACTTTCAATTTTTTAGCACTAAACATTTTTAACATAATTATTCCTCCACTGAGTGACTTTCGTAGATTTCTTTGACATACTTGTATTTATTTTATTCTCCATACGTTATTTTCTTCTTCTTCTCTCTCTCTCTCTGTGTGTGTGTTGTGGCTGACCAAGGGGTCACTGTTCTAATTTTTTTCCCTTTTAGTCTGTCTTTCTATTTCAAAGCTTCTACAAACACTTCCAAATATTTGGAGGTTTAACTTCAACAAGGCTGTTACAATTCTAGCAATAGTTCATATCATCGCCCTGTATTGTCGTGTGTTGAATTCATTTTGCACTGTATTGTCCTCGCTGAATCATTCCCTTCTGAATTGTCTCGAGCTGAAATGTCCAGTGTTCATTCAAAAAATCAAAATATTAATAAATTGATCAGTAGCTATTTTTATCACAAATTCTTCTTTTGATCCTAGGGCTAAATTGTCTACATAAACATTTCATGTTTTTTCAGATATTTAGTGGAAACTTTGATAGTGAGACTCCAGTAGAGCATGTCTTCCAAAATCCATTTGAGGCTCGTTTCGTTCGAATACAACCGATTACTTACCACAGGGAAATTGCTTTGAGAATGGACTTCCTCGGATGTGGAGAAGGTATGAAAAAACATTCATTAATGCTTTAAATACATCAACATGTATACTGAAAGTTCAGTTCAATTATTTTAATAAAGTATTTCTTTAGAAGCTTTTTAGTTTATATTTGTTTCCTAAAAACTGTTTTAAAAACGTCAATAATATCTAACATAAAAATATATATCCAAAATATTAATAAGTAAAATAATACATTTCAGTTTTGAAATCTCAGTGAACTCAAGTTTAAAAACAAATTTTCAAATTTTAAATCCTTTGTGAACATAAAATATTTTTTCAAAAATATATTTCAAAAACAGAATAATTGTAGGTGTTTTTTATTACATAATGTGTGCAGTATATAAGTGAATAAGCTCAGAAAACGTTTTTAATTTTATGTTTTTGTTATTCTCGTCTACATAGCATCAGAAGGAGAAAAAATGTTTATTTCCCTGATTGTAATTGATTTATTTTATCAATGTGAGAATTCAACCATCCTTGTACTAAAATTAATTCATTTTGAATAAAGGAGTTCTCTAAACTGTTGACAAATCATTTTATACTTTGTGAAAATATCTGCGATTTTAAGAATAATTATTCATTTGACATAAGCAATTCAAAGTCTATTATGACTATGGATTTTATAAAATTAAATATAAATTTTCAGGCACCATTAGAAATTTATTCATAAAAATAAATTTTAACTTATTTTGTCAGTTGTATAAATGTTTGGGAAACAATATTCAATATTTTAAAGTTAAATAGATAAGAAAATTGTATGAAAGAGAGATGGAAACATATATATTTCTAATATGTTACAAAATTATGAGATTACTTTCTCTAACAGGCAAATTTCTTATTTTATCATTTCAGGCATGACTGCTACACCAGTATATACAACATTAGGTATGTCTTTTTATATTATTTTATATTCTACCTAGGTGAATTTTACTATAAAATGTATTCAAACATGCAGCAAAATATTTAATTTACTTTCATAAAACTGTATTTAAAAAAAACCTATTTCTTTTCTTTTGATACCTTTACAGCGCATATATTCACCACACAATTTTGGATATATGTGTACAGTAAAATCTGGGAAAATTCTATATTACTACCAATAATTTTCGAACCATTATTAAAAAATGTTTTTTAAATCTTGTTCTATAAATTGATTCTGAGAAGAAATGTCACAAGCTTAGCTTTTATTTCTCATGCGAAATAGAAAAAAAAATTATAAACCAATGAATCAGTAAACCTTCATCGCCTTTTCGATAAGTTGTTTTTCATCAGATAGGAAGAGTAAATATTTTTGAAGTAAAATTTCTCATTGCTCCCGATTTTTCAATTAATTAGATATCATCTGATGAAAAACAACTTATCGAAAACGCGATAAATGCCTATGAAATCAATAATTTATACTGGGTGTTTCGAAACTCATGGGAAAAATCTAAGGGGTGGTAGAAAACATCTAAACAAGTAATTCTTACCATGCCATGCATAGGCGGAGAGTAAGCGATAAGCCGGTAGACAGCACAGTAACAGAAAGCATTAAGCTCAAGTTTTCTTACAAATCGCATTTCTACCGTGGATTTCAGGAGGCATAGTCTTTTCCTGATTACTGTACGTCACCATGCTTATTTTATAATTTATTTTAAAGTCAGTTTTTAATTTACAGAACAGGCCTTGTATTAAGAACATTTTTCGAATATCTTAAACTGTGACCCTTATTAAAATTTTCTTGCAGTTATTTTTCCTCAAGGGGTATAGAGACCTCAAGAGTTGAATTTTTTTCAAGCAGTGGGGATTGGTTAAAGATTCAAGGAACTTAAACTTACTAATTTTACATATAAATAAATTGATTTATTAAATATTTGGTGATTTACTACAATCCTGATTTTCTATCTGCAGTAATTCTTTTCCATTCAAATTAAGTATGCATTATTTCTTTAAAACAGCAAATGCTATAAACAGTAACTAAGTGTATGCTGCTGAAAATTTCTTGCATTATACACGCCAAAAATTTTTATTAGAATTTGAAAAGTTTCTAAGTTGTCGCTTAACATTTTGTTTTTCGTGCATACTTAACAAGAATACAAATCATTATATATAAATTTCATACAATATCAATTACATTAAAATGCGTGTCGCAATTTCAATATCACAGAGGATTTGTGCAAAGAAATTACATCCAAATTAAGTTAATTGATTGGAGCAGTTTAATAACTGTAACAAATCAAATTAAGTTAATTAATAAAATTAAGTTAAAATAATTATTTACTAAATACACAATTTCAATTAATACATTTTACTGATTATTAATGATGATACTCTTAGTTATTAAAATAAATTCAAATACCTGTCCAAATATGTTTTTGTTCGTGTTTTAGTTAAATTTCTGCTTCTAAGAAAACTGTTTCAATATTGTTGTCACTATCACAGGTCCCCAATGCGTCGATGACATGGGTCTAGAAAGGGGAATGATCAAAGACAAACACATCAAGACATCGAGCAGCCGATACAGTAATTCGGATGGCAGATACATACGTCTCAACACCCCTCAAACAGATGAACACTCTGGCGGATGGGTTGCAGAAGACTTGGATGAATTTCAATTTGTTGAGGTATTTATTCAGTGGATATACCTGAAATTTATTGTGAAGGCATAATAAAATAAAATCCATTTGTAAATATTTTCTTTGCACGTAACCTAAGGCTAAAACTCGTTCTTAGGTGAGCACTTAAGTTTTTAGGTAAATGTTTCATTTTATTCGGTACAACTGGGTCATAATAGCACGTCATGTTTGTTTATGCTTTTATCTTTTTCTTAAATGTAAATTTATATGTTAAACAAGGTTTTATTCTTCTTAAAAGAGTATGTGGTTATTTTTATACAGTAACTTAATTTCTTGAGAAAAGAAACATTTCTAAAAAGATCGATGAAAAAGGAAAGGTAGAAACTTTTTTGTAGAAACAATGAAAAAAATTAAACATTTTAGAGAAACCTTATCTATAGATGTTTGATTATATGTATAAAAATAGGTGATAAGCCAATAATTATGCATTTTAATGTTTTCGTCATCTTTTTTCCCTGAGAAAAGAGGTTTACTGTTTTCAGCAAATATTTTTATTTAACCTGTTATTTCAGTATCCAGATCCGATACAATAAAGACCAGTTGAAAGGGTGCCAACCATATTTTCATTGAATATTTAGTTGCAGATGTTATCTATAAACAATATGATCGTGTAAATTCAGAAATAAAACTTATATTTTTTTATTAGTTGCCTTTGTGATAAAATGATTTACTTTGATAAGATAATTTAAGAAAAGATAATTTTCTTTTCAATTAAACCTTCTGTTTCTTTTAGGTCGACTTAGTTGAGCCCCGTGTACTCACAGGAGTTAAAATTCAAGGTCGTAATGAAGTACCTCAGTGGGTGACTGCTTTCACCGTCAGTTACAGTTTAGATGGAACATATTGGAATGAAATTGCGGATGCTTCTGGAACAAACAAAAAGGTACCTTTCTACTGAGTAATTAATTTTCTAAAGACTGGGAAACCAAAATAAATATTAATACAATAATTAACTGTTTAAGAAACGATTACGCTTGTAAAAAAGTATTCATAATTTTATGGCATTTGCCATTTTTTTAAAAAAAAACTTTTATAGAATAGTTAGACTTCTTGTCTAAACCTTTCACTTTAGACTTTTACAAAAAACAAGAAGAAAATTTTCAAAATTGAAACGATAATATTATTGATGTCTGTTAAAGAATTTGTCAAAACCTTTATATATTTTCTCCAGATGGTTTGGCTATTATTAGACTGAAAATAAGCCAATCTATGTTTTGAAAAATTTATTTCATACATTAAATATATGCATGAGAAAGAGAGAGGCATAAAGATGACAAAAATTTCTGCCATGACAAGGAGGAAGCGATAACCGAAAAACAATAGTAAAACGATTATTATCTATATTGTTATCCATGAAAAAGTTATCAAAATACGTATGCTGTTGATCTCATTCTAGACATTAAACTATGTTGGCATTATTTTTAGTTGGAATAAGCATCGCTGTAGAACTTTTCATGGTAACTGATAATATAGCATTTAATTTTGCTGAATAATTAATTGTCCAACAATCAAGTGACAAGAACGATATCGGACATGATACCTCACTCTCTTAACTTTCATTTCAAACCATGTGGGGATTTTGAGGACCAATCGTATGTATTGTGCAAAACCTATCATTGTTCTTCATTACGGTATGTTTGGTGGAATCAGAATTGGCACCCACAGCTCAGAAAGAATGTTGCTGCTCATGGAGCTCATATCCCCATTACCATCGAGCCTAACTTAAAATATCATATAAATCATCTGAAGAAAGTTTATAAACACGAAAAGAAGTCCTTTCCTAAATAAATTTTGGGAGAACTGTTCTAAAAATTTGTGTGACAGGATGTAAAACAACATAACATTATTTCTGTAATTTATATCAGCTTGTTATAATAAATAAATTTTATCGGCTCAAGAAACTCAAAGAGAGAATACATTTCGTCAAAGTTTTTTCTCCTTTTTTCAATTATTTCATCATAAATTGATATTAGCAAATAAGATCTTTGGTAAGCATCCTGTAAAAATGTTCTAAAAAGTCTGGACAAGGTCGTCGGCATATTTAAAAGAGTTTCAGTGCGATTCGTGAAGACGAAAACATTACCTATTTATAAAAACTATATCAATTTTTAAACAGCTTCACTCCACTTTTATGCTATGCAAAGGTTTCATTGATTTACTAATCATCAAGCGGCCATTATATCATAACAATTTGCTTGTTTTGGAACGCGCGAGATTATCTTCTCTAAGATTACATGAAAAGTAATTCAAGTTCTTTTTTTTTTTTTTTCTGAATCAGTGGGATTATGCAAAATTCCAAGACATGGAGAATGTACTTCAAATTGCGCATTTTGACAAGATTATATGGTTCAAAAGTTCTTTTTTTTTAAATTCCATGAATCGTCTTCCCAATCAACTGAAAGCTTTGGACCTCTTCTTAGAGCAATATCTGAAAATTTTAGGAATGAATTATTATTACTGATGCGTTTAACTGCGCTGCTTATCAATTCTGGAATAACTATCAATTTTCAAAATTGTGTTTTTAAATTCCAAGCAATCGCAGAAAAAATTAAGGGAGAAGGCGTGTCGCAGTATAAGATATCTTATTTTTATTAAAGATAATGTACGCTAGTTGTGTTGTTATTTATTCTGAATATAGTTTATGGAGAAAATCATGTTGTTGGTATCTGAAGGAAATGTTGTTAATTTATAATTTTAAGTATTATATTGTAAGACATCATTTGAGTACATAGGATGATGGTCGAGCTGTTAAACATCTCAAACAGAAAAAATTTCCATTCAAGTTTCATCGTCAATATAAGTATCGAATAGTTTTGTCTCGTGATTTAAAA
This sequence comes from Nephila pilipes, assembly GCA_019974015.1. Classification (NCBI taxonomy): domain Eukaryota; kingdom Metazoa; phylum Arthropoda; class Arachnida; order Araneae; family Nephilidae; genus Nephila; species Nephila pilipes. The sequence continues at coordinate 760,007 of BMAW01122169.1, read as the reverse complement.
TAGTCGCTAAAACAAGAATCTGTCTGCAGAAGCATGCTGGTAACGATGAAAGGGACTCTATACTTTGAAATATAGGTATGTATTTCTCGTCATGAAGAGGAACCGAAATCTTATTCCTGATCAAATAGTGCGATCTTGCCAACGCTATAAGCATTTGAGTATCTGTCAGAAGCTTTCTCGGTGATTAAATGATGTGATTTACTCATACAGGTTTATTGCTATGTTATTTAACATTTCTCAAGTTAATTTATTATTAAAATATTCAATTTAAAGCAAAATTGTATTATAAAATATAAATTTCTTTTGTTGCTTGAAATAAAAGAAATACTCGTTGATCAAATATTTATAATAATCTTTCATTTATATTTGGTTACAATTTTAGGTGTTCTCTGCGAATTATGACAGTGATTCAATTGTTACTGTGTATTTCAAGCAACCAATCAGAACACGATACATTCGCATTCAACCTATTGGTTGGGAAAACTGGATTGCTATGCGTTTGGAAATATTGGGATGTTACGGTGAGTAACTAGAAATTTCCAAGACTTGATTTCATTAGAGATATAATGATATCTTTTTATAAGTAAAATGAAAGTATTTTAATGTCATCGTATTCAAAACTGTTATTGGGGTTTATTTTACATTACAGAGCCTCTTACGAATGAAGTGTTGGCTGACCTCATAACATCTCCCAAACCTTACGAATTAGGTAAGTTTTACAAAAAAATTTCTCACAATTTTTATTATTATGAATTTCCCCCCTTTTTTGTGATTATGAATTACAATTCAAAATATTTTCTTTCAAGCTAGTATTTAAAAAGAAAGAGGCACAATTAACATTGATACATAAATTACCGGCTATCAAATGTGGGAAAGGTCTAAGTAATTAAAAAACAGGTTTATTTTGAGACTCTCTAAAAAACGCAAAATATTTCTTTTTTTAAACAGGAAGATTTAACACGTACAATTACGAATACGCGATATCATTGATGCAAAATTCGCATAATCACGGCAGTTGGAAATACGAAGTCTAATACCGCATCAGGAACATATCTAACTGATTATTACAGTGGCTCATATATACTCTCCAAAGATTGTTATTGAGACTTCTACTTTTGTCTGGAAGTATCTATTTTTTCACCAAATTTGGCCACCAAATTTATCGCCTAGATTACCCCTCCTGGAAGTATTCTCACCCTGACTGTAAAACTATTTTTACTACCAGAATTGTTGCTCTGCGGAGAAGAAAAGAATGTCCAAACTTTCCACGTAACAATACTTATGATATTAGGATTTTTAACTAAAAATACAAAAATGGGGATTTGTTTCATCCCGTTTGTAAATTCAATACCAAAATTTCAAATGAAGGTTTTTGAAAAATGAAGGGTTTTTTTTGTGAAAGTAGGGACCATTATCGCGGCGAAGTTCAAAGGCAGTAAAGTTCAAAAGAGATATTTATTTGCTTCAAACTCGCATTGAGGAAGCAGTAAAGATTTTACTACTTCCCTGTGGCCCTATAAAAACTGTTTGATGCGTTTTTACCTCCTAGAATGCAAATTTACAAGGCCACAAGACAAATGACAGCCTCGTATTTTTTTATATTTTCCTCCCTATTTTGGGTAATTTTTGGATTCATGTTTTATCTTATTTATTGAGATAATGCGTTGATCGATAAATTAAAAAATACTTAATTTATTATGATTTTATTTTGTTTCCACAGAATTTTACAGATAAAATAGTTATATATGAAACACTCGACCTATGAAGAACATATTCCTCGATTAAAATTAGTTATCAAGATTTTCAATCTATCCATTTTTTCATAGTCGTTGTTATACTTAAAAGTTTTATTGAATTTTTTATTTACATTTATTTAATAAGTATATTTGTTTTTTTTTATATGTGAACAGAGGAATGTTCGCAGCCAATGGGTTTTGAAAACCATCAGCTTCCAGATACTTTGATTTGGGTCTCATCATCGGCAGGTCCAGGGAGTGATGCAACTAGGATCCGGTAAACCTTACATGGCTTTTCTTGATTTGAGAAATAAACTAAAAATGGATGTAAAAGCGATATAATAATATAAACTTGTAAAACAACTAAAAAAATATCACTTTCTCAGAATCAACAACGAAAAACAATAAATTTTCAAATTTTAACGTAAAAACCAACTAGAAGCTTAAATGTATTTCTGTAAATTTGATCCCGATCAAGGATTATGCAACTTTTTAAAAAAAGAATAATCGAAGGGAAAAATCGATACCAAATATCGCTTGTTTAAGCCTATATTAAATTTGATTGACTTCTATCAGTAAAATTAGATGTTAACGAGAGCCAGCGAGTTAACACTTGTGCTCAGAAAGCTTAGAAAATAGTTGGTCAGAAAAAAAAAATGATAAAGTACCTAAGATTTAATTACTAATAGATAAATAAAAAGCCATTACGACAAATTGCTCCGGTTTAAGAGAACCGAGGAAGGCAAATACAAAGTCAATCGACTAAACTGAGTCTGTAAAAGAATTGAAAGTTTTTATTTGTTTTGATTTGAATAATTTGAAGCAACTTGACATATTTTCAACCTGATATGATAGGACGATAAAGAGCAATCCTATCGATTAGTCACAGTTTTCTCTCTCAATTATTTTACAATTGGGGGTAAAAATTCTTGCACCTTTTTAAAATTATTTTTTTAAAAAAATCTTTATACAGTCAACTTGTTGCTCTCGAATTCGACAGCTAAATTATTTAACTTTCAATTTTAATTTTTACTGAGCAAGTTATTTTTTTTCTTAATTAAAATACTTTAGGGCAAATGTTAATTCAAAATTATGTATCTTTAATATTAAAAAGGGAGATTAAAGTCTTAATAGTTTACGATTTTTGATATTACACCTTCAAGTCATCTAATCTAAGATGTCAACAAGATTTAAAAAAAGAAAAAACTTGAGAGAAGGTTTAGCGCAGGGAAAAAATGATGAATTCACAATTATTTTAAAAATCTGTATTATTTTTTAATTTGTGTGTCGATGTGAAGATCTTTTGTGAACTTATAGCTCAAAATTAACAGCTGTGTTTTTAGCGTTGAATGAATTTTTGAGTCGGGAGAAAATACAATGCTTCTGGAAAATGACATCAATTGAAATTTTATTTTAAATAAATATTTCAATAAGAACTTATTACTTCTTATTACTTTGAATTAATATCACATTCTTAAAAATACATGCTAAGTATAAATTAAATTTCAGTTAAATAAAAAAAATATATTTTTTATAAGTTTACCAACACATGAAGAGAATATATGTTTTAATTAAAATTTATATTTTTTGGTTTCTCGTATTTTTAAAATTGTATGCAAAATGTATGTTTAGTTTCATTGTAAATATACTGCTAAATTCTAACTTACGCAAATATCTCCTGGAGATTAAAGTTCGAGACTTCCGTGTTATTATATTAACCAGTCATTGCATATTATTATTACAAAATATTAACCAGTCAATACATTTCCATTTGTATTGAAATACAGTAATTTTGAATGAAAGAAAACTCATTGATCTTAATCTCTAAAAAAAAACTACTTTATTTGTTAAAATAATAATATATTTTGTAACGTTTTTCTGTCGTTATTTAAATCCAACAGCACAGTAACGTCTTATTAAATAATTAATAAGCTCGAAACTCTAATTGAAAATACGGAAGAGAAGGGCGACATACTCTATTATTTATCAAAGACCATAAAAGTTCGCTTTCTCTCTCGAATCACTCTTAATTCAGTTATTCCTAGTATACATTCTGATAATAAAGTATTAGCTTACCAAATCACTCATTCCGATTCAAGCCCTTCTCGTTTATAATAGGTTCGATTTCTATTATTCTCAGTAATCAATTCCAACTACTTCAGTATAAACGATTAATTACGATGGTTCACTTCAATCTACACATCAGTCAGCTTATCGTTATACTCTATCTCCCTTCTCTTTCCTTTCAATTCTTTTTGCATATATATGACTATCTCTAATTTAATTCACCACACTTTTTATCTTCATCTAATTTACCTAATCAAGTTTCATTTTGCTTGACAAGGAGTTGTTATTTTGTGCAATTTAGGTTATCAAAAAGTCCCTGAGGCTTATGAAGAGAAAACCGTGAAGCCAATATCACAATTTTTCTGTCCTCTACTGTCCACGTACTATGATTTTCAAAATAATACACTGATTATAAGCTGTTCCCCGTTATTACATAACGAAAAGAAGTTATCAAAGTTAACGTCATAAATGGTTTAAAAAAATTATTTTAAAAGCACCAATTTTACCTAGAACAATTGATTGAAAAATGATAGTTTTTTAATTCTCCTAATTCAATTAATATTTCATTTCTTCCTCAAATAAGACTGAATACCCACTCAGATGAACGAGGCACAGGAGGCTGGATCGCTGCAACATACGATTACAAACCCGTTATCTTCATCGATTTTTACGGAGAAAGAAACCTTACGGGAATAATAACTCAAGGTGAGCAAACATTTTGGTTTCAAATTTAACTAAAGATTAACTTTTTTAGAAATTCAATTATTTAATGTTCAGATTGACAAGGCAGATTTAGTTATCGAAATTGTTGTTGAAATTATTATTGTCTTAATATTTCTTTGCTTTTTTTTTTTTCGTCTCAATTAAATTTGTTTGATAAGGAAAGTAAATATTGCTATTGCTTCAAACAACAACCTTTATTTACTCGTAACTTATTCAAGATTAAATTGTTTTTAATTTGATAGTTAAGGCTCCTATCTACCGGCCATTTTGATTTCGTGAACGTGATGTTAATCCTATGGGATTTCTACTACCGTCCTCAAATCTATCCTATTTCATCCATTTGAATGAAAAAGAAATGCATCTGAAAGAGCAAAACATAACGAAGGTTTCTTCAGGATTACATTTACCTAGAGAATTTTAAAAATATTTAATAAAAAATTTTAAAGACTGGAAAACCTACAGGCGAATCATTAAAATAGGTTAGATTTCATTAAAATAGATAGATGAATGTGAACGCAATTTATATTTCAATGTAAAAAGTATTATAATTTATCTCATAAATGTGTCATTTTTGAGAGTGTATGTAGACTTTTGTGACTGACTGTACAACACAAAAAAAGCGTAGATAGTGCATCATTTCCTGCCACACCATATTTGATAGATAATAACATAAATAAGGTTAATTATTTAATAATTTAGATGATGTTTTTTTGATGGCTATTTAACGGAAAATAATATAGCTGCAAGACTAATTGTCATTAATAAGTTTAAAAAATTGCTTAAGTTCTCATCCACCAATTATCTTTAGCTCATGAACGTAAGATTAATCCTATGAATTTTTATTTTCATTCCCAAACCTAGACCATTGCATATATTTATATGAAATAAAGTGCTTCCGAAAGAATTAAAATCAAGGAAGGTTTGTATTAGACAAAAATTTCTTCCAATTTCTCAGAAAGTATTTAGAAATATTTTAGAGATCTGAAAATTCATAGATAGGATTTTCACATAAACATAAAAAATACAGTTTAAATGAAAGAAAGTATACTTAAATATTTTTTGTTTTTCTTATTCTTTATGTGTATTTTTTATTCACCCCTGTGTTTATTATAGTCTATATTTGAAAAGGCTGATTTGAAACTTTATAGGATTATTATTACGATCCCGAGGTAATTCAAAATGCTTTGTTGAAGGCAGCCTTCAACAAAATTTTATCATTGATGATTGGCCAGTACAGTTTCCTATGAAATAATTAAATTCGTTCAAACATTTTAGAAACATCTACTGTGTTACTGTGGTAACTCATATTAAAATTAAGAATGATGTACTTTATGTTTGAATGGCGATTCTAATCTATTTAATCGCTCATTAAACATAACTTTACGCTTTTGAAAATACGAAATAACTAAGCTATTATTAATTAAAAAAATATGAATTTTCAAAATAATATGATTTTTTACCTTAATATCAAATATCTGCAGGTGTGGAGGACGAAGACAAATGGATCAAAAGTTATTACGTATACTACAGCCTCGATAATGTAACGTGGGAAAAAGCTGCTGATAAAGAAACAGGAAACACTGTATGTATCTTTACTTTTTTAATTAAATATATAAAAGCTGTATGCGTGCGTGTGTGTGTGTGTTTGAAATGAATCATTCGAACTTAGAATAATGGAAATAATTTAATTAATTATGTTCCAAACATTGAAACGGAATAATTTGTGTTTATACCCGTAATTACTGATCGAACCATCGCATTTTAGTGAATTACATTATAAAAAGAATATGGATAGAAACCAAAAATCAACACAATTCAGAAAATCAACCATAGAAAATAAAATGAAGGAACAAAGGAGAAATATGGAGCCAAGGGGAAAAATTTTAATTAGAAAATAGAGAAATAAATGTATCTATGTAAATATATATATAAATTATTCTTAGTCACTTTTAAATTTTTGTATTTTAAACTTCATTTTGAAAAAATTACTAGGTTTATAAACATTTACACAAGTAATATAAAAATTAGTTAAGTTATTTTGAAAATTAATTGGTAAATTCACTAATTTCATATTTCTCAGTAAATAATTATCGAATATATTTCTAAAAAGAAGGGTAGATAATGTTAGCTAAAATATTACTAGCTGGATCCCCTTGAGGTATACCTTCATTTCCTTCAAATTCTTACCATTATATATATATATATATATATATATATATATATATATATATATTAATCGTTCTCTTACTTTTATTTTTTTTATGTTTTAACACATACACACACACACACACACATATATATATATGTGTGTGTGTGTTGTGTGTACACATTTTAAGAACAAATTTTTTTCTCAATAATAAAATCATTGTGTTTAGATACGTAGATAACCTTATAATTTTTCAAAATAACTTCAATCCAGAATTTAAACCGAATTTATCATTTCATTCTTTTTATTTAAAAGTAATTAAAGTTAATACAATTTATTTTGAAAGAGATTTCTTTGATATTAACTTAAAAATTGTTGATTATAGGATTATTAGTAATATTTTTGACAAGAGAGATAGTAACTTCTTCCCATTAAATAAAGTTCTTGTCTTGGATAGCAATTTAAGCTTTAAAAAATAGAAGTATATTATATAACTTATTACTTAGAAATATCAAATTAGTTAAAATGCCTTAAAATTTTCAAAATATTTTAAGTAAATTCTATCTCATATGTACAAAGGCTGATTACTTCTTAATTTTTTTTAAAAAAAAATTGTATTTCTAAATAAGATTTTTATACATTTACTTTTTATTTGTTATAATTTTTTCTGTTTTTTTTTTTTCTTTTTCCCCCAGCATTCTGTTGTTACAACATTAATTATATTGTATTTCCTTTTTTTTTTTTTGGTGAGTGTTGTTTTGATCTCATCTACTGATAATTTTGGTTATTTTTTATATTAATTTTTTCATTTTATTTTCTTGTTTTTAAAAAACTATCCATATTATATAATGTTTTTTATAGTTAAATGCTTATTTTTATTTATTTTTCTTTGTTTTCTGTGTTTCATTTGTGTATTTATGTGGTTTGGTGTTATATATATATATTATATCAATTATATACATACATATGCATATATATATTATAATCAATTATATACATACATATGCATGTATATATATATATATATATATATATATATATATATATTATATCAATTATATACATACATATAACTATATATATATGTGTGTATATGTATATGTATATAATAATTAATTATAAAATTAAAGTTAAATTAAAGGGGATAGTTTAAATAATCTCCACAAAAATGCTTCGTAAAAATATAACCCATAATAGCAAAATCATTGAGTTCTTTAATTATTATTTGAAAAATGTGTTAAAATAAACTAAGGAATTTTTAAGCCGTTAACTTTAGATTTTATTTATAGAAAGGTTGTGATTAGTGGGGACAGATTCCTGAGATACCTTTATGGAGTAAAAAAAATTTGTGTTCTTAGAATCAGATGTTAGAAATCACTTTTTAGTCATTCTGTTTTATTTTAAGTTTCATTTAATTATTGAAAACATCAGTACCCTATTATATACCCAAATAGTCCTTTTATGTGTAAATATTAGAAACTTTCATGATATATCTTTTATGATTTTTTTAGGTTTTTGCTGGAAACGACGATAAACATACTGAAGTACTGAGACTATTTAACACAATGATAACAGCAAGATATCTGAAAGTCATCCTGATTGATTATCACGGTGGTCCAGCTTTGAGAATGGAAATATTGGGTTGCTTCATTCCATACCGTAAGGATTTTGAAAATAATCTTCATACTTGTATACAATCACTTAACTTAGATGGTAGCAGTACGGCTAAGTCCACAATCTAGGAAAGGGTGAATTTTTCACTTCTAGCAATTATTTCTGTTGAGATTCAGTACACTAGTATTACTAATTCATTCACTGGGATTCATTATATCACATTTCATTACAACATGTATAAGAACACTAGACCACAAATACGAATAAAGAGCTTTTCATGTTGGAAAGTTATAATAAAATTCTAAGAAGATCACCTTAAAAAGTTTCATGTTTGATACTTAAAATTTAACAGAAAGTTCCAATTTTTAACTTTATACAGGGAAGCTTTTACTGAAATTTATACAAATATAATAATGAATTATTTGATAGTTGAAAGTGATTTTCGTGTTCTATCTAAAATGGGTTACGTGTTTTTAACAGTTCAATTGATGAAAATTTCCAGAAATTGTAATAAAACAAGAATTTCTTTTAGTTATATATATTATTAATTAAACTAATTGCCTTTAGCAAGTTTATTTGTAACAGTTTTTTTTTTTTATGTAAGGTACGAATTAAATAAAATATTTGCAAAGTACCGCTAATTCCGTTGCGCTTAATTCGAGGCTGGAGTTTGTTTCATTTTATGGTTAGATGCTATAATATACATTCGAAAGAAGAAGTCTATGTACAATTCGGCATCCGTTTATATTCATGTTGTCAAAAGCATCAAAAAAGTTATTTTATAAAAATACGAAACAAACTTGATTTATATTTTTCATGCAAAAGTACCAATTTCATAAAGACGTATTAAGAACCAAAACACTTATTTTAATTAACAAAAAATTCACATAAATGGTAGCTTGATAAGTAAAATAGAAGTAAGTTTCAGTTCGAGGTAAATGTAATAATTAAACCATGTCTATTTTCACAATAATATGAGCATATGTTATAAACTGTGTAATAACTTTTAAAGTGTTATAGTTTTCAAATGTCAATAGGCAATATATATAAATTGTAATGAGCTATTTTTAAAATCTATTTCCTAAACATCTACATTCAATGACTTCAGATATCAACAAGTAGAAAATTTATCAAATTATGAAAGCACTGAATTAATATCGAATACTGAAATGTTTTATATCCAGATAATTCTATCCATATCAAATTATAATAACCCACAACGATAAAATATATCATGTTTTATTCATTCTAATACTAATTTAATTTGAGTATTGTCTCACTGATATAATTATGAAATGTTCTTTGAAAGGCTTACGTAAGTAACTGTTAAGGTAATAAAAAAGATTAAGGTAGCAAAAAAAAAAAAAAATTATGGATAATTAAGTAAATCAGAAGATTTTCTTCATGAGATTACATTATTTTTTTCTACACACAATGTTGAATAATTACATTTTATGTTTTTATGGAAATTTGTATATAATTTCTAATTTTTTCGGATTTTGTATTCCGAATAATATATTTTCAAATAAAAAAAAAAATGTTTATCTTCTTTTACGTACTGATAAGATTTTTTTTAAAAAAATATTTCATGCATAATTTTCTTTACAGCCGAAATAACACCTCCTCCTCCGATATTAATTACTACAACAGGTAAGTAAATTTAGATCAAACACTACTTTTCATTTGTTTTTCTAAATAATAACTATGAAAATATATCTCGTTCGATGTTCATCGAAAGTCTCACTGGCATGTATCGCAAACTCTTTTTTTTAAATATCTATGGGTGAGCGCACATTTCTTACGTCATTATCGATTAATATAATTGAAATTATAATGTTATGTTAATAAGAAAATAGTACGTTAATGGTACAAATATTTGATTAAAGAAATCACACATTACTGATAATAAATCACTGGTTTACATCGTCAGAACTATATATTCAGTTTTTGGTGTAAAAAAATGTTAGCCATAGATTATGCATGAGCAAAGAAAATGTATCTAATATCGAAAACATACTACATTATTATTTTAAGTCATCTAATATACAAATAATACAGTAACCATAATTTAGGTTCACTTTTAGCAATCACATTTAATCAAAGTTTCCGAAATTATATGAATAAAATATGGCTGAATTATATAAGACATTAGTGGTTACCATTTCCCAAGTTCAAATACATTTTTTTAAACTTGTAGTGGATGACACTTGATGTTAATACAGTTTTTTCAAATATTAATTCATTAATTAAATTTAATTAATGAAAATGTAGTTTGCCCAACCACTTGGCTCGATTTAAAAAATCGCCAAACTTAGCGATTTCTTTTGGCTGAACGTTAAGTCCGCGAAGCGGACCAGGGTAGCCACATTTGGCAAAATACCACCAAATAACTTAATAAAAAGTAACTAAAATAGAGTTGTTCTTTGTTGACCTAAGTAGGAATTTACTTTAAATTTTTTTATATTACTTGTTTTAGGTAAACAGTGGAAATAGAGTGACGATTAGGAATTAGAAATGAGGAGGGATAAACAACTTATAATAATAATAATAAAAAACTGCAAGGTGTTCGGGAAGCATAAAAGGGACAGACAAACACACAAAATTTTAAAATTTAGCAGCAAAATGGTAAATTTTTGACCACTTCTGAGTAAATTTGGACACAATAGTACAAATTGACATTCTATATGAACCTTACTGTGATTTAGTTTTAATTGTAACATGTAGTTATCTTTTTTTTCAGAAATTTTGAATACAGCATGAGTTTCATCAAACGAACAATATTACACATGTTTTAGAATTCGAGAAATTAAAAATGATTAGGAATAACATCACTTAAAAAGTATGGTTTGTTTAGAATAAGCACCAATGATAGCAGTATGGGCTAGCCTATAGCCGAAATGGATTATTAATTGTAAATGACTGTTTTACTTCACTTGCAACTTCTGTTTGTGTAAAAAACAAAGCAGCTACTCAAATGTTTATAAATCATTCCCAGTTTTCCTTCAACGGTTTTCAGTATTCCATTATATTTATTGCAATTTTATATAAATAAAATTTGATTCAAATGCGCCATTCTCTTATAAGAATATTCGTCAAGATCATTAACTTTTTTATATAACCACATACAATGCCCAAATTAGAATACCTCATACTTTGCGGAAAATATCCCTAAAATTTGGTGCGAAAACCATGCTACGTATTGTCATCATCAAAAATTCGTTCCAAAAACTCTTGATTCGATCCCGTATGTATGCGTGTATGTATAATATATATATATATATATATATATACCAAACAAAATAATCAGGAATAAGAACGCACGTAATATCTTACAATTATTGCAAGTAACTAAAACGAACATATCTCGTAATCAATTATTAAAGACCGAAACACAAATAATTACTTCACCTTGAAAGTTGATGTTTTTTCCCATTAACTATGGTTATCAATCTATGCAGAAAAATCTTTGATAAAAAGAATCAAACGATATTATCTTCCAAACTTGTATTTTAATACCAGTAAGCAATCATTACTGAACATTTAACGAAGTTCACTAGACATTTTGTACACAAATATGAAATTAAATAGTTTCGATAATAAAAATTAAAGTAATGAGTTCTATTAATACTTCTGTATATATATATATATATATATATATATATATATATATATATATATATATATATATATATATATATA
>BMAW01122169.1:452315-748012 GCA_019974015.1 Nephila pilipes | reverse complement strand
ATATATATATATATATATATATATATATATATATATATATATATATAGTGTACGACACTATCACATTCTTGTGCTTTTCAGAATTCTGTGCTGAGTATGGCCCTTGGTTGAGTATCTCGGATCCAGTGGCGAATCAATATGGTGATGAAGAGCCCATCAGTAATATAATCGCTGCTTCTGGGTTATGTCATAATCCCTACGAAATCCAGTGTAGGTCCATGGTGACGAAGAAGGACTATTCAGAAACAGGGCAGATAGTTTCTTGTGACCTAGATCGTGGACTATTGTGTTACAATCACGACCAGGCATCATACATGTGCTACAACTACGAAGTCAGAATAAAATGCTGGACCTGTGGTAAGAAATAATTTTTAATTCCTCTTATTCCTGATAGGGGCCAGCAATTACATTATCGTCTTAATAATTTCTCGTCTTTCGGAGAAATCGGTTTCGTAATCTGAGTTATACTATATCATAAGCAAATAAATGTTTCAAAAATTCGTAATAAGAAAAGGAAGTAGGGTGAAAAAGAATTATTTGAAAGGAAGGTGATTGAGGAGGGGGGGAGAGAAAACATTATTCCGCAAATTTTTGTTGATAAATGGTGCTTTATGTTCGCTTTCAAACTAAGAATCGCAAGGGGAAAATGCATTTATTTGCAACCAGATAAATATTTACATGCAGAATATAGTAATTAATTTTTCCTAAGCATCCGCACAATGAATGAAATTACTTTTATATGCAAATGGGGGAAAAATCGTTAATAGAAGCAGGTATCACATCCGCTAACACAGTTGGAGATTTCATGAAGGGAGATTTGTATCTACTTCCGCCTAAGAAGATATTACTTCAGATCCGAAGTTCAACTGGTCTCATTGGCAATTTATTAGAATGGTGTTCATTTGTACGCTAACCTCTGATAAATGAATGAAATTATCAGAAACTCTTGGTCATTTGAAAATACAATATGTGGAACTATATTCCATAAAAGTTGCTTTACATTAGGAAAAAAAATTGTTTCTTCTATACGAAAGTGCTCTATGCAAATGATATTGATCACGTTTTTAAATTTGTTTACATAAGAATTTTCCAAAAATAAAACTAACTCTAATGGATGAAAGGAAGTTACGCCCTGTTATTACTCCTAGTGAATAAACACAATTGTGCATATTAAAGATGTACCAAACTGATATTTTTAAGTAATAGATTCCATTGTGCCAATTCTAATTCAGTAATATTTTTCAGTATCATATTAATTTCAAAATATATACTCATATATCACATTGTTTTTTTAAATATATTTTATTATCCTGTAACTTTTTCAAAACATTTTACTAACCTATTAATTTTCGAATTAGTTTTAAAGTTAAAAACAACTATAAAATATTTGAGACATCTGTATTTTTATAGATATTTTATAGTTCTATAAAAATGAAATGTTCATTTGGTGCTTTTTTATGGACTTTTTCTATGTTTTTTCTATCTAAATTTTTATAGTTGTTCTTAAAAATTAAAAACAATGTGATCTCTCTCTGATTTAATAGGAGTTCAATGTACGGTTTCAGACATGGAGTTTCAAAGACATATTTAATATTTTCAAAAAAACTTTAGGAAAGCGTGGACATTAATGTAAAAAATGTTATAACATGTATTTGTATGGATTACAATCACATGATCAAAAAATGGCGGCTATTTACATTAACTTACAGATGCAATATATTTTATACAGTTTTCACTAAAAAGAATGAAAAATAATTTTAAAAATTCTCTGTAGATAGACTTGAAATCATAGTAGTTTGCTTATTAGAGTTGTTAATTACACTTAATTATAATTTCATTGCTTGTTCAGATAATTATTATGTACTTAATAATCGCCCTACGAAGTTTTGAATTGATTCTGATAAATCACATAGTGAAAATTTGTATTGGGATGCATATATACAGTTTTTTTTTGAAAAAGGTTAAAACTTTTTCATTCTCTGTATAAATCTTTCCCCTGTAAAATTTCCAACTGTAAGGGGAAAAAAATTAGTAAAAACAATATAATATATATCCCTCGTTTTAGTGAGAATCTTGGGAGTTGTTTGATGTGGGTTTTTTTTCAAATAATTTCTCTAAGTTGTTTCAAATCGAAAAAAAAGACAAAATTTCAATTCAGTTGTTAATTTTTTCAATGATATTGTAAGATTAATATTGAATGAATGTGTATATGAATTGTTGAATTGTTTTAATGAGATGCAGAATATACTAATATATTTCAAATTGTTTAAGCAGTTTTTTCCTTCAGAACACAGAATTAATGATTAAATTTCATTATTTATTTTTTTTCATTTGTCGTATTGAAAGATCACATTTAATTAGATACTGCGTAAAGTCATCTTAATATGGTAATGACATACAGCTACAAGAATATGTGTGCGTTTTTTAATCTAAAGTAAGGTATTTATAAAAGAATATTCTAAAGTTGAAGATTATTACTCCTGGTTAAAGAACTTATAACCATTCTGTTCAGTTATATTAAAAATAATATTTTGAAGTTTATAAAATTATAAATATTCATTGTGACCATCTTCAAAAACACGAAATCAGAACTTATCCCACACATTTTTAATGTTATAATTTGAATGGCGGCAGTTATTCTCGTTTTTAGTTCGTAAATGTTGGCCGGTTGTTGTGGAAAATAAACTTTGAATTATTATTAACTCCAACGAAAAAAGTCTCAGGAAGTTAGATCTGTATTCTTGGGGGCGAATGATTAAGAGTAAATTGGAGTAAAATCCTATTTTAGCCCACGCCTTAGCAACAGAAAACAAAACGGCGAAAATTCCGCGATAGATACTCTGCAACGAAATGCAACCCTATTAGATCCTTTTTAAACACATCGTCACTGTTATAATTATTTAGCGCCATTATGTTTACCGGCGCCAAGGTATCGGCTGAAATAGGATCCAACCACAAGATCGTCATCTGCTCTGCTATCAATCCAGCGTATTGTACCTCTGGATATTATTTGTGTTTCTGGTGGTAGGTACATTGCGCATTTATAATTTTACAAACTTTTGAATGTTGTTTTTAATTCAATTTCTCCAAAACGATTGCAGCTTTTTAGTTTTGTAATTGTAGCTCTTTAAAGTTGTGATATTCTTTTGCAAACATACACCCAGGTGCAAATATTACCAATTCACTGATTTCCTAATTTCTTGCCAATTATTTAATTCGATATATAAATAAAATAAGTATAAAATTAGAATTTTTAAACGTATTGAGAGGCAGAATTTCATCATTAAGCAACTGTTGGAGTGTTTAAAATCTCATTATAGCATACACCGATACTTTTTATAACTAAGTAAATATTTTACTGCAATCCAAAAATTATAATTACTCATCCAAGAGTGGATAATCTAGAAGTATAATACAGTTATTGTGTACTTAGTTCTATTAATTAGAGTATTCTACATCTTACATATACATCATTACCTTAAACATCGTAAATTCCAAATGGAAAGCGCGTATGATGGGCAATTACGACTTTAATGATGCCACACAATTTCCGAAGTTCGAGACCACAAAAGTCAAGAAAATCAAACTTTGCAAGAAAACAGAAAAAAACCAGAGGAGAAGCAACAGAAAGTGAGAAGAAACAAGAAAAGAAAAAGAAAACAATTTTTGATAGGGAAAAAACTTAATTACTTACAAAACAACTTTTAGTCCATTGCTTCGTTGTCAGAAGCTAAGCTGTTTCTTCCCCGTGAGATGTTGGATGTAAATGTCTCTGCTCCAATGAATGGAGTCAGAGGCGCAGAAATTTCTCATGGTCTTCAAGTAAGCATTGGTGGAAAACTTCTTCGGGAAGCTGTCATTTCTTGGATCCCATGACCTAAAGGCACCGACCACGATGAGAACTATCTCGACAGAGCCGAAACCCTTATCTTTGAAGTAGCTAAGTAGAGAAGTGTATTTGGAGGTTTTGGATTGCCTGGCCACTTGAAAGGCTGTGCGACGGTTTTCGAAGGGGATCGTATCATCGATGATGAAAAGCTTATTCCCCAGCGAAACAATCAGGTCGGGCAGAAACTCCGTTCTTTCAACGACTTGATTCTTGGAAATGATTTTCTTTTATGTGAGATAGCCTTTTTAACTCAGTCAAGAATTGGGTTGTGACGCCGCTGAAGGGCATCTGAATACGACATGCAGTGGTTCAGAACATGGGGCAGAGTCTCCTCAAAATCGCCCCAACTTCCGCATCTTGTATCAAAAACAGCTCCCTTCCAATTTTTATTTGCGTTAAGCGGGATAAGGTTCAATCGTGCCTTATGAATGAACCTCCAATCCGCAAATCTAGTATTCGTTGTTGTTTTGAATGAATCCTCCATTGAACCACTCAGGTATGAAGCAAAGTCGCCATCTGTGGGATTACGATGTAATCTGAACCGATGGAACGCCTGAGTTGTCCCAGTGCGTTTGACGTTACTTCCTCGTCTGATGACGTCAGGAGTTTGAATGCAGTATCCAAGATAAAAATCAGAGTCAGCTGCGGCAGATGGTAGGCCACAGTCCCCTAGTTTACTTTCACCATGGAGGTAAGAGCAGGATGCGTTGTTTGGCACGTACAGAAGATTTTTGACTTCTTTGGTAAGAGCCGAGTCGATAGAGCTCCAGTCATTTTTCTGGAGCTGTGTTGTCCACATTGCAAAGCAAAACGATGGGCAAAAGAAAGATTTTAATGCGTCAAGTTTTTGCCACGGAGCAGGCATGACAGCCTCATTTGAGTGGGAGAAGTCAGGGGCGATGTTAAAGCCATCTGGCTTCCCAAGGTACTTGTAAAATTTAGTTTCCTTTAGGTGCTTTATGGGAAGTTGGTCTGTTGTAAAAACAGAATTCCGTGTTCCAACCGGAGACTTCCCAGAGAGATGCAATGTAGCACACTTTTGGAAGTTTAATGTAAACCCAATTATCCGTAGGAGTACAGTATTTTGGTCAATAAGGAGTTGGAAGTGGTCTTGTATAGTGCTCAACAAGACAATATAATCAGAGAAGGCCTGCACGCAATTGGTGTTTGGTCTTTTTGGAGCCCAAGAAGGTCATGATTAATAGATATATTAAATAATATGCCACTGAGGGGGCACCCCTGTTTAACTTCTCTTAAAATTGGAATGGGGTCGGTGAAGCCTTCCTCAGAAATGATTCTAAGAAAATTCATAATTTGCTATTGCGACATAATAGATTATTAAAATTTAAAATTATAAAAATTGTTATTACAAAAGTTATAACTTCTTAAGGGCGCTCAGAAAAGGGCAAGAGACAGAAGAACTAACTTTGAATCATTTTTTAACTCATCAGCTAAGTAAGAAATTCTACCGTAGGAAAACTGTTCACCCAAGTGCAACTATAGAAAGGAATGGAGAAAAATCAAATCCCAAAGAATTAAAAAAATTATTATTTAATGGAAAAATACTATGGAGATTAAAATTAATAAAGAACTATCACTCAATAAATTAAAATTTACTATTATTAATTAAAATTTAAGCGGGAGTAAATTGAGCTAAGTTATACAAGAGTGGTAACTTGGGAAAATTAAGCTACTTTTTGGAGTGGATAGTATAGATCGGCCAGGACAAGAAGAGCCTTGACTCCGCCTCTTTGATAAATGAACTCATTTCATCACATTGAGAAACGGAACTGTAAAGGAAGGGGAAACATGATTAGCATGTAACGTGGCAACCTACTTGATCGATACGTTATTCCGTGCTTAGTGAAACACAAATAATAGAAAAATCGAATGCCACATCACCAAAACAATGCTTTTCTTTCTTGTTATCGATCTATATTTATATCGGTTGCGCATATTTCTAATAAAAGTTGGACACTGACACCTCAATCATTTTTTCAATAGGTCGTTATTTTAAGAAAAATAAAACGCAAGAAATTCTTGAAGCTTTCCACGGTCTTTTTGATGTTAAAAATCTAAGCTAAACTTAATTGGGCGATTCGAGATGGAAGCAATGAAGCTTTTCTGAATGAAGTGCTAGAGTTTTTCATTGCAAAACAAAACTATCACAGTTTAAACCTTATGTATGAATCTGTAAAACAAATTGAACTATGAGTTGTAAATTATACACTTTGATTTGCATATTTACCATGATTTTCAAAATGAATTAGAAATTCACTGACAAGAGTTTGAACAGTTTTTCTTTCTCTATTAAAAAATTAAGTTCCCTTTGTTACAATAGTTTGTAAGCCACTTTGAAATGAATTAATTTTTCATATCGTATAAAAATTTTTAATCTTATTGAGTATTTCTAGAATATTCAGAAACTTCAGAAAAAAATTAATTAATTTGCAAAATAAATTAATTCAATAATTTATATTATATATATATTAACAATTTGCATTTAAGTACCATGCGTTATTGTAAAATGTGTTATGTGAACTGCGACTTCAATGAAAAGACATTTTGATACTTAAGAATATTTCGATCGATTTAAAAATTGCATCTATGTGCTTGCAATACATTTCTTACAGACTTGAAAACAAGAATGGAATTCCATACAATTTTACTTTTAACAAATTTTTGACAAACTTTAGCTATGTAACAATTTTTAACATGTTTAGGAATAGAAACAACAACCACCGCTCGGCCTCTTGAACTGTGTCCTGAGGTACCAGAATCCATGAGAGATAATTGTCCTATGTCATGTCCTCTTGATTACGCATGCAATGGGTATGACTGTGTACCTCATATTGACTGTCCTTGTTACAAGGAAGGAAAGAAATTTTCCGTAAGTAAACTTAAAAATTTGCATTTCATTAAAATAATTATAATAAATTATATAAAAATATATATAAATTATAAATTCAATACAAAATAATATATTTAAAAGGCTCTGCGAGAGCATATTGATATTATCGTATAGATTATAAAATAATACAATAATTAAAAACAAACTTCATTTTCATAGCTACATATTAACTGCTGAAAATGGCATGAATGAAAATTTGATGTCGTATCTGAATTACTGAAATGTTTGCGTCATCCTATATTCGTTTAAATCCAATTGTAATTTTCTGTTCATTATTTAATGTTTCTGTTTTACTTAGCAGTTTATATTATATTTCAATAATTACAGTTATTATTCTGTTACATTTCAAAGCTATATAAGTACATATTTTGATGGTAACCCCGTGATAGAAAAAAAAATTGATTTTTATATTAAAAGTATCTGATTTACTAAAAAGTGTCAAAAACTCTTCAAAACAGTTTACATTTGGGTAAGGTTATATATTGAAAAAAATAATTTTTTAGCATTTTTATAAAATATAATTGAATTTCATTGTGCCATTTCTAATTTGTGAAATTTTACGTTTAAATACTCGTATTTATTCTGACTTATGTTTATGAAGCATCAATGTATATAAAAAGAATTTTTTTTAAATGGAACTACGAAACTTATGGATTCAGTTTATTCGATGACCTTCACTCATTTCCTTTCTTATCCTTATCATAGATAATAATCGTAAGAACATTTGCCAGCCTTTACACACTTTTAATCAAATATATGATTAGAACTGCTTTGAAATTTCAAATAATGAATCGTAAGTTCTGAGATATAGGCATAAAAGTCGTGCAGGGTGAAAAGTTAAAAGTACAAAATTCTAAGTGACTTCATTCAATCTTTATATAACTAATTATTTGGTCTAAATATAACAAATATTTATTGCACTTTTCTTAGGTTTCAAACATTCTTGTGACGAAGAATTGTGAGAAATGTGAATGCATATTGGGAGGATACTCAAGCTGTAAATCCATAGAATGTGCAGCGTGTTTACCTGTAAGTATTTATTTGTCATTTTGGAATATTTCGTATTTTGTCTTCAATAATGTTACTCTGCAATTATTTTTCTCATTAAAATTATGTAGAATCTGAAATTTTTATTTGAAAATCTTTAAACTGAAAATTAAAAAGCATTGAAAATCACTGAGTGTATCAATGTTTCCTTCAATATTTCTATACATAACACGAATCAAATCAGCCTTTGAGCTTTGAGATTTTGATCTTACATTAGATAAGAGATAATACAAGTGTATTATCTTTTCATCGTGAATGGCAGAAAATGTAATAAGTCGATTCTATCTTGACTCCTCAGGAAACGAAACATTGATATAATGAAATCAGTCGAGGAACTGCTATTTAGTTCAAATCGATGTGTTTGTTGTTTAATTTTGCGGATTTTAATTTTAATATCAAATTAAATTAATTTATACTTAATTTTAACTAATACTTAAGAGGAATAAATTGAAGCACTTAATGCGTTTATTAAAACAAAATAAATATCTTCCGATTCAAACACGATGAATTTTTATTCTACATAAGCACTACCTGTCCTTTTAAAAGTTTTAAGAATTACCGTTTTTCTATGTATAACAGAGAATGTCTTTTTTACCTTTCATAAAAATTTATGAAACTGCAATTTTGATCTTGGTTCATACTTGAGAGGGGTGGGGGCAATTTTTATCGAAACTTATATATGGAAGTAATTGAAATCAGTACAAGAAGGGACAAGATTTTTTTTTTATCTGCGTACCTTTGTTGCCGTACCATACGTGGATTTAATAACAAGATTTTCGTATTGCAATCAGATGTTATATAAAACAGGTTATATGAGAATTTTCGTACCATTTTTACTTATATTTAATTGTATTAAGATCCTAGTTTAAATTTCAGAGAAATGTTAAACAGTAAATTCCTCATATTCTATGATCTCGAAGTCTTAAAGAAAGTGTAAATGATCTTAAGAAACCTCAAAGAACATGTGATTTAACGATATTCTAAAATCAGACCATAGTCTAAATAAATTTCTGTCCATTAATAATAACATTATTCACATAGAACATAAAAAATAAGCGCATAGTTATGATATGTTCATTGGAGCATTTATTAACATTGTGACTACATCCTATTACCCGTCTCATCTGTGATCTTGAATGTAATTCTAATTATAAGATCAAAATTTCAACTTAAGCTTTCAAGAAATAATTATATCCAAAATCATTTTCTCCTCAAGTAAGGTGTATGCTCCCTACAATTAAGTCCCTATCCGTGAATACAACTGTACATCAATTGCTCCGACAGCGTTGAGTTCTAATTTCACCTAATCCACTACTATTACACGCTAGAATATTTCTGGCGCACATCACTCTGACATTTTTCTAAAAACCAAAACTTTCATAATCTTCCATTCAGTTCTCCGTCGCTTTTGTACGATTTGATTATATTTATTCACTTCACTTCCAAAGTTTACTTAATTTGCATCACATACCATTTGATTGGGGAGAAGCTGAGAACTGAAATATAAAATATGGGGGGAGGAGGAACCTTAGATGTTAGTTGAAGGAAAAAATTCGCGCATTGCCCATGTCACAACATGTGTATGCAACTTCGATATGTCAAAAACTAACAAAAAGTTATGATTATCTTAGGGTCAGAAATCCGAAATGGACGAGGAATGCAATTGTGGATGCGTAGGATGCGCAGAAGGAACTATTCTATGTCCAACCAGTGGCCAGTGTATTGACGAATCACAATGGTGCGACGGAGTAAAAGATTGTCCAGATGACGAAACTGGTTGTCCTACAAGTAAGAGACGATTTCTATACTGTATACATTGTTAAACCATGAATTCCTTATCGAACATTTAATCAATAAAAATATATCGAAAACAGTATAATTCCCTTGGGTAGTGATGCATATATTCTTAGATTTTGTAAATAATTGTATATTTTTTTAACTTTTAACAAAATTTATTTCCATTAAGAATTTATTTCCAGTCTCTATGCCATTTTAGAATTTCTTTACATAAAACTTAAAAAACACAAGAAAAAAACTATTGCTAAGGTAAATAGACTGTGTAATGAAAAATAGTTTTTCTACTTACTATGAAATTTCATAGTTTGACCTAAGTAACTATTATTTCAAACCAAGAAAATAAAGAAGTATAGCAAATCTATTTTTGGTTTTTATCACAATCTCATACTGAAGAAAGAGCCAGCAATAAAATATTTTCCTTTTTTTCCATTTATGCAATCAAAAGAGCAATCTTTTGTTTTTAATCGTGAAAAGAGTATTGAAGCTTCATCTTTTAGTTTTCTTAATTCTATTTAAAAATGCTTTATCCGACTGACGTAAAATATAACTCCTACAACTTTTTAGCTCCTCCTCCAACTACTACTACAGCTGTTCCTACTACAACGACCGAAGTTCCAATCGTATGTTCGACTGAGTACCTCGAAGGTAATTTTTTTTTACTTTTTTTATTCATTTTTGCTTAAATATTCTAGTGCATTCTTCAAAATAACATTCAATTTTGTTTCACAGACAACATAAAAATAATAAAAATGCACAAAAAATAGTGTTTAATCCATCACTTACTATTTTAAAATTGTTTTCGAAAAAAAATATATGTACTGTATGAAAATTCTTTTAGCCTGTTAAATTTATTTCAAGTAGTTGATAATTTTAAATGGTACTTTAAAACTTAATCCGAAATTTTTATTTCAAAGGCATTGTCATTTCAATGCTATATGTGCAATCAATGACGATGACCACTTATGGGATTATTTGAAATACTCTCACAAGAAAAACAAAGCAAAATAATAGTAAATAAACAGTTTATAACATTAACAGATACAAAAGTACACAACATAACAAGACCCGACGGTAGAGTGTTATCACTTGGAATTCAGAGGTATAATTGCATAAGTTACAGTTCTCCACTAGGTGGCGGTACGGTGAACAGTTAAGCTATGATTTCTTAGGAAAGCGAAGCCGTTATCTGGCAGCCTCAATATT
This sequence comes from Nephila pilipes, assembly GCA_019974015.1. Classification (NCBI taxonomy): domain Eukaryota; kingdom Metazoa; phylum Arthropoda; class Arachnida; order Araneae; family Nephilidae; genus Nephila; species Nephila pilipes. Next base: position 737,165 of record BMAW01122169.1, on the reverse strand, counting down.
GCATATATGACGTCACTAAACCTATGTAAACTAGATAGTGTGGTTTTCTGAAGAACGTTGAATGCGAGGAAACCACGTCTCTGGTTTGCATAGACAACGTTTGGGTGACATCATCCACTGTAATGTTATGGCCGCTAGATAACGGTAATAGTTTCATAGGAAATTGTAGCTTTACACTTGGAAAATATAGTATTTCTTCACTTCTGAGTCTGTTTCAAAAAATAATTTGATCAAAACGATATCTTGAATAAAATTGCAATTTCTATTTTTAATAACCACTCAATGTCGTTAGAAACTTTAAATGTTAAAACAATAATTGATTTGCTATTTAATATTAAACAGTGTGTTTTTATTTCATCACAATATATGATATTTGCAATATTGTTGTATCTAGCTACTGACACTTGTGAAATGATTGCAAACATGTTTGAAACTTTCGACGGTTTGGCATACCAATATGATATCTGTGATCACGTCCTCATACGAGAAAAAACTTCCAATCTTTATTCAGTCAATGGTAAGTTACTTTTTCTGCCATTTACTGTTAAAATGGGAAATGAAGTTAAAATAACTGTATAATTATGACAATCCTGATTTAATTCTGTGCAAGACTATTCTGGAACAAATAGTTTTGTAAAAGATTTATAATTAAATATGTTTCAAGGGATAAAAATTTTAAAAATGACGGTTAATTTAAATTTTGTTAGCGAAGTAATTAAATTTTGTAATAGAAAACTAATTTAAGATTTTTTTCATACATTAAAATATTTTTCCCTTGAAAGGAATAAAAATTTCTCATTTATTTTTACACTTTCTTTTTAATTAGAATTTTAAGTAATAATATAATATATATTTTAAACCATTTGTCATAAGTTTTAATTTCCACATATGTTGTAATTGTAATAAATGTAATTTTCAATTTTAAAACTGGACATTAATGGAATATCATTCAAATAAAATAAATGTACTCGATGCTCCTTTGAATGATGCAATAAAAATCAAAACATTCAACATTAAATAAAAGCAATATGATTAAATTAGCTAATTCTGTTAATTGAATTTGACTCCCCGAAATAATTTTCTTATAATGCACTTCTTAATAGTTATAATGGGAATTAAATTAAGTAATCAATATAATTTTTTCTTATATATAATCTTCCTTGGTCAAACCTTTAGAGTTAGTTGTTTTTTTAATTTGAGAATACATAGGTTCTTCAAATCCATCTGCATGGAAGATTCATTGAAAGAACTGAATGAAAAATATCCACTTAAATTGTTATATTGCATAATTTTTAAATCAAAAGCTCATATATCAATATGTTCCAAGTTTTTCTAGGCAATATACATTTGAACGATTATTCGAAGCAATGATCCTAGAGAAAAAAAACCTTCCCAAATTATTTCAGTCTTCATTAAATAAAAGTCCATGATTTTCAACATAAAATATGTCACATATACAATAACATTTAAAATGCCTTTTTTTTTTTTTTCATTATTTGTAATTATGGTAAAAGTTAATATTTCTGAACAACCTTGCCTTTCTTTTATTAAAAAACGCTTATAAGAACAAAAGAATTTTCTTTTGATAGATATTATGATTCTGAACATAAAAATAAGAATAAAAATCCAGTCTTGGCTAGAATTCTGGAATAATGCAATAATATTATTTATATGATTTATATTCAAATGTAAAAACTAGGAATGGAATTTAATGTATTTATTGTTTTAAAATTCAATGACTTTCTGCCTGCCGTTGTTGAGGCACATCTTTTGCATCTTTATGAGACTTTCATTGAGAATCTGCTGACTTTATAAAATACTCTATTTTTTTGTGTATGGTTTTTTTTATTGTACAAATGTTCCTTTGGAATTACTTTTCAAGTTGATCACTGTAAGAAGCACAGTTGTTGTGGTAGACAATTATTTGTGAATGTACATCTGTCGTCGTGTTTCTTATGATCGATCACGTTCAGGTTGTTTCAAATGATATATGCAATTATGGACCTCTTATTCCCAACGATTATTAATGTTTCGACGTTCCGACAAAGAGTTATCAAGATGTTGGTTATAGGAACCACAAACATATTCAAATAATGTTGATCTCATATGCTCAAGAGCTTAGTGTGTCTAGTCCCATAAATATTCATCTTTGATGCATTGCATTGGAAACTTTTGACACAAGTATAGAAATACAAGATTGCTTTTTCTTTTTTTTTTTCAAAAATTTTACTCATGTCTTTACTAATCTAAATTTTATGTTCAATGGTGGCAGTACAATTTTGTTGACTTCGCTGAAAGTTCATATTCAGCGTTTTTTCCATCAAGCAACGAAGTCATTTCTTTTGTTCACTTCTGAGCGGCTAATCCACTTACAGTTTTTTGATAATTGCTTTTTTGTGTATGTTTTTGTAAACCAAGCAAAATTTCAATTAAGTCGTGCTCGTCAACCATTCGCAGTTATATGCATAATGCTTGAGATACGCTTTAATGCAGTGAAATTTTGTTCAACTTAAACTGCATATAGCAGGAGGACAAAAAAAATATTTAACTAACATTATGCAACTGAATAGATTTTAGGCTTTTGGATGCGTCTAATAAAGACTCAAATCTTTTGGTTTGAATACATTTTTATACCTGGCATCAAAAAGAAGTGAATTTAACATAGCAAATTACTGTTTTTGAAATTTGTAGATCACTGTTATTAAACTCTTAAATATTTAGAACTTTCAAGTTACTAAAACTGACTTAGACGCCAGATGTATTTCAAAAAAATAATCAAAATTCTATTTGATCTTGAAACAATCTCGGGGTTTATGGCTGAAGTCTACCGGCCATTTTGATTTCTTGAACGTAATGTTAATCCAAAAGAATTTCTACTTTCGTCTTTAAACCTAGACTACTTTATCTATTTGAAAATAAAAAAGTGCACCCAAAAGAACAAAAAATAATGAAGGTTTCTGCAAAACTACAGTTTCTTCCCATTTCTGAAAATATTTTAGAATATTTTTTTAAAGACCGGAAAACCCAGGAGTGAATTATTAAAATATGCGTAAAAATTCTTTTAAAAATTGGAGGAAAATATAATTCCACGGAAACTTTCATTGTTTTTGGCTCTTCTGGATATCCTTTGTTGCATTCAAATTCTTAAAATAATAAAGATTTGAGGATGGTTGTATGAATTCCATATGATTAATATTACATTCACGAAATCAAAATTGCTGGGAGGAAGGACCTCTTCTTCCTTAAAGGAAGAAGAGGTGAGCATTTTCAAAGTAATATTGTAAGTTTTAAAATGTGAAAGAATTTGAATATTAGAAAGCTTTTGAGATTTAATATTAGAGAAAAATTGGACTTAAAATTTTTAAATAGAAAATTAGCTGTTCCGAAATTATATTTTCGCTATATACGATTATTTTTACTGAAAATCAATAACAAACTAATATCTCATAAAATAATCATCAGTTCAGTTTGTATAAGGAAGTCTCTACTGTAGTTGATTTAACCTAAATCTCTCTCTTCAAATGTCACAAAGGATTTTTTTCACTCCAGTTCATAAATCGTGTGCATCTGAAGGAGAAAACAATTGCCAACGGTATCTCGTCATCGAAGTGGACGGAGTAGTAATCAAAATTGGACCTAAAGTTGAAGATATAACTGTACAGGACAACAAAGTTTCAATTTCCAACTTGTGGATCGTTTCTAAAAGGTTTCAGGATTTTGAACTCAAAAAGAAAGGAAATGCTATCGTATTTAGCTCGAAAAAATATAACTTTGACGTCATCTGGGATGGTGTCCAAGATGCAAAGGTTGTGGTAAGTTTCCAAACTTTCAATAATATTCATGTTCCTATTTTGAAAAAGTATCCGTGGTGCTTAATTAATTGTTTCTTACATGTTTAAGTTAAGCATTTATTGTTTCATTTTTTTAACGGTAGTGTTGCTATTAATGAACTCACTAATATATCATTGCTAAAAAATGGATCTTGCAACACAAAACTATAATGTTTTTTTATAATTTTTATATGATATAATATTCACCCAAAATTTTTATCATTCAAAGGCCTTATATTAAGAAAAATTTTAGTCCAATATATGCAGCAAATTAAAAGGTATTAAATGAAAATATTGGATTTCAACAGGTATCCAAGTGCTTGGTTCATCAAGTAATGGGCTTGTGTGGGCTGTATAATAAGCACTTGGAAGATGATCGAACAACTCCAGACGGAAACTTAGCGTCTAGCAACGAAGAATTTGGAAATAGCTGGAGTATTGGACCTCCTAATCGATGTACACCTCCAACCTGTCCAGAGCCCTACCTGAAAAAGGCTATAGACACATGCAAAATGCTTCAGTAAGAGTTCTCATCTTCTTAGAGTGAAACTCTTGAAAAACAATCTTTATTTCCATGTGAATCAAATTATATGTATTATTTATCATTAAACATGTGTATGCCTAGGGTGCTTATGTCTGTCATGTGTAATCAGAAAGATTAAAGCAAGAACTGACTTAGAACTGGGAAAGCTTAACTCTAAATTTTCTTATAATATTGTTAACAAAAATAAATGGAAGTTGCTCGATAAAAGAAAATTAAAATGCTAAAATTATGCAAACCAGTAAAGTTGTTTGCATATAGTCATCTGTTAATAATGTTCTATGTTGTGATTTTCCATACTTCATTTTCGAAAATGCTCTTTCATAAGGTAAGAACTCCCAAATACAGATATAAATTGCGGAACATATAATTTTAATTGACCTTTTTTACTCCGGAAATATATTTGTAGAATTGGGTTAGATCAATTTCTTTAAACATCCTTTTTAGAATGTCATTATTTGGACACCAATCATTTTTAATTGAAGGTATGATGGAAGCTTTTCAATTGTGCATCCAAATGAATTATGAAATATGGGAATATCTTTTGCACTTGCATCAAGATAAAAACTTTATTGAAATTGTAATTTTTCGTGTAAAAAATATTATTCCGGACCGCATTATGCCCGAAAGGCTGTAGTTTGCCGAACCTTGGTCTAGAGTATTAAAAGCACGGCAATAACGTGTTAAAAATAAGTGAAGTATGTCTAGAAACCTTATTAAAGCTCTAAAATATCATCAGAATCCAAAATTTGTACCATAATGATCATCTTATTTTATTATTTGTATTATATTTAATTATATGAATGGATTTTTACTCGCATGAGAGACTATAACTAATGACGAAGATGTGAATTTCGAATTCAATTACAAAAGAAATAGTCATGCTAGACAATGAATGATCCTCTTACCTAAGAGGGCTAATGCTCTCATTTTTAATTGCATGGAATTTTAAAAATATAATTACCGATCCAAGTGTCGACTATATCATATACTAAGATTAAAAGTTGTGTGGTCCATTCGATGTTTAAATGTTTCAAATTTTTCTTTGTTCGAACGTTTAAGTAAAAATTTTCGCCATGTCCTTATTCAAAAATCCAGTAAGCCTCAGGTACTATTTTTTCCCTGTTATGTTATTACAACGAAGTATGTTATAACAAAATTATGTTAATTTGTTTTCGTATTCTCATATTTAATTCTCTATTTTTTTAATGAAAATTTTTTATGACGTGAGAATTTTTAAGGAAAAAACTATGTAAGCAAACTTTGAAACATAATTAAATTCCGAATATAGCTTAATTTTTTCTCTCTTTACTTTTAAATCATTTCTTGCTCCAGAAGGAAAATAAAATAATAAATTATCTTTTCATTTTCAGAGAAGAACCTTTCAACTCTTCGTGCGCAGATTACTTGAAGATCGAAAGCCGTGTGGAATCCTGTATCGTGTTCATGTGCGAATGTCTACCACGAACTGCCCTCGACGCCAGAGTATCCGCCGACGTCTTCTACGACTTCTTCGACACGGGATCATGCAAGTGTCTTGCACTCGAGAGCTTTGTAGAGGCGTGCGAAGCGGTGAAAAAAGAATCCGTGACAGAGTGGAGAATTCAGTATGATTGCAGTAAGTGAAATCGTTTATTTTTATAACACGTGCAGAAAATATTTACTGTTATTAAAATTCATCTCAGTGGTTTCTTCTCCACCACTAAATTCTTTTTGGTAAATATGGATGACCCTAGCAATCCGTCTATAATTTCGACCCTTCTTCTTGTCTGCTAATTTTTACTCTCTACCCCAGTTTTTTCTATCTAGATCACAGGTATACGTTGTTTGGCGCAGCATAGCTCATAAATCTCACTACCCCCAATGTGGTTGAATTGTACTTATATTCTTGTACTATGTACAGTCGTAAAAGTAAAATAGAATAACCTTAGCAATACTTATGAACAAGACACATTTGGTATCATTTTTAATGGCTCAAATGTAACTAAATCTTGATGTTCATGTATTAAATAATTAACATTGTTTATCAACTTCTAAATAAATATTTTCTCATAATTATTGCTATTTCTTATCGTGTATCTGATTTTTCATCATAAAATTAGCCTAAATTTCAAGTTTCGTTAAAGTTTCCGAGGGCAGGGGCTGCGAGGAAACCGAGCCCCCATGCTAAATGAGTTTCTCAAATATTTGATATAACATTTTCTCAACATTTTTCAATCCTTTATATGCCTAACTACAGATATTGTTTCCAGTTCTATGTCATAAACAAATCGAAAACTTATAAATATTAAATTTAGAAAACTAGTTAATTATTAAAATAGATCAAATTAATAGTTGTTTATTCACTTAATTTTATTAGTTTAAAAACCTAATTGGTTAATAGTTGGATTTAATTAATTATTGAAATATTATTATTGAAAATGTGAATTATTAAAAAAGTTATGAAAAAATAAATTGTACCGTACTGAACTTTTACATATCTGGATTTCTCAGACTCATAAAACCCTTAAACCCCTCCTCTAGCATGAATGCAAGATGTGATACGATTGGGCACTGAGTCATACGAATTCCGCATGATTTCCTAAGACATTTTAGACACAGTTGCTGTAAACGAGCCTTTAATTTGACCAAACTCGTAGGCTGTCCAACTTGCCGTTCTAAATGACCCCAGATATGCTCAATCAGTGGCAAATTTGGGGATTGAGCAAGCCAGCGAAGGGCAGAAATGTAGCGGTGGTAATCCTGTGAAACCCTTGTTGTATGCGGGCGAGCATTGTCTGTTGAAAAATGGCTCTTGAGAGCCCCACCATGAGTGGCAATGCATGTGGTTGAAGAATATCATGAACCTACCTCTGAGCAATAGGGTGCCGTGGATCAATATTAAGGGTAACCGTGTGTCGTATGCGATGGCACCCCATACCATCACACCAGCTGTGGGAGAGAGTGCCAATGTACAGCAAAGCAGGATTGATAAGTTCACCACGGGGACTCCACACACGTACACGATTGTCATTACTGCCCAAATTGAATCTAGATTCGTCGCTAAAGACGACCTGATTCCTTTCGGTTGCAGCTAATCCCTTCGAGCGCGACACCACTCCAAACGGAGTTGACGGTGAGTCAGAGTCAATGGTAGTACGAGTAATGGGCGCCGCGATAGCAACTGTCCTTCAGCCAGGCGCCTTGAAATGCTACGAACTGACACAGAGGCCCTTAGTGAAGGTGCTTCCTGTGTGGATGGTGCACAATGAGACAGTTGGTGCTATGAGTGAGTGTCGTATGATGTGACGGTCTTCACGACTATTGGTATGTCGAGATCCTTCTGAGCCTGACCACCGCGTGTAGCAGACCTCTCTGTTGTCCACTGGTTCCAACACCTCCTCACAGTAAAGTCAGAACGGCCTACGGGGTGAACCACTCGCCAAGCTGACCACGTAGTTTCCATCATCCTTATGATTCCTCCCCTCTCGAACTCTGACATCTGCTCATAATGTCTCCGATTGCGTCGCAATGGCATCTCTAGTTAAAAAGCGTCCCTTTGCAAAAGATTAAATACACGCAAACAAGCTCTGCTTACCTGTTTTATAATCCAAGGAGAACGAAGCTGAACTCCCTCTGGTGATATTACGCTATGCCCAATCACGCTACACATTTCTAATTATTTATATATCTGCCTGAGACTCGTACATGCCAAGTTTCGTAACAATCCCACCCTTACTTCTTGGTGCGCAAATTTTTTCAATTCTTAATTTTTCAAGTTCTTAACAATACTTATCTATAATCTGAGATACAAAATAAAAAATATATGATATTAAAAATATAAAATGTTTCTTATGGCAAAGCTCATTTTAAAGACTTTTTCTGGTCTATTTCAGCTCCCGAATGTCCTCCTGGAATGGAATGGCAGGACTGTGGCCCTGGATGTGAGTTGACGTGTGACAATTACCACGAGAGAGATAGTATCTGCAATGGAGGGTGTACGCCAGGGTGCTATTGTCCATCGGGACTGATACGACATCACGATCGATGCGTCAAACCAAAGATGTGTCAGGATTGTAAGTTCGTTATTTCTTATGTAATGAATAGGTAGCCAAAATTAAACGTATTTTTAATCAGGGTTTTATTTAGTTTTGATAGAAAAGTAGCGCCTCTATGGCATAACTTCTTTTATTTGTTACCTTATTTTCACAATTCTTGTATATGAAGTTACATGTTTCCGGTATGTTATGCCTTACTCACTTTTGACATAGTCCCTATCCCTTTCCCTAAATTTGCGCCAAAGTATGACTAGTTTGGAAAACCTGTCGGGAAAAAAATTCTGGTTGATTGTTTACAGCAAATGAAAGTCGCAAGATCGGGTGAAACGACGCCTCGCAGCCTCAACCTCATGTCTATGTAGGTCGATACCTTCTGAAGTTCTCATGTACACTAACAACACTTGGGAGCAAAGAAAATTAATTAACTACATAGAGGATACGTTCAAGTTTCTGATGCAACAAGAGTTTTAAAAATAGGGTTGCAAATAAGATTTTTATGACCATGTAGGCCTTATTTTTTAATAAAATGTCATTGAATATGATCATTTTTGTTTATTTTTTATTACCATATATATCCAAATAGGCCTATTCGCTTATACGCTGAGAATGCGTTTCCCCCCCCCTTTCGCTTATCTTTTTCCTTCCTCCTCCCCCCCTCCAAAAATCTATCAAATTTCAAATACCACATTAAAATCAAAATAAAATTCATTTCCTGCAACGTTCGAACGTATCTCTAAGAGAAGAAAATGTAGTTAGTACTGTAGCCGGACTAAACACTGCGACGCAAAAGTTAAGACATTGACGCCATTTAGGTTTAAAATTTAGAATTGTGATAGAATTACGAAAGCCAATAACCGTTTGAAAAAATCTTTTAAAAGGCTTTGATCAAAACACAATTACTTTATTTGCTATAATACTGATTTTTTATATGAACAGAAATTTCCTCATTGCAAAATTTTACGCGCGATTACGGTTCCTGTGAATTTCCGCGAGCTAAAAAAATTCAAGCGGATAGGTTTATAAAAAAGTTGAAAGCTAAAGGTAAGCTCGTTTCGGAAATTTCGGATATTGTTAATAGATCAAATAAATCTTTATATAGAATTTTATCAAATGGTTGAAAATATAAAGCCTAACGTTTGTACCCGACAAATGCAAAGTTCGTGAAGTTCAAAGATTACTCTCGGAGACGGATTTTAGAAGGACTCTCGGAATAAAAGGATACGATTCGCATTCGATTGATTGTGTGTTTATAAAGCAACAGCCAAATCTGGCTAATCTGCATTTGTTAATAAGACCACAAGATATAATTCTTTTTAGAAACCAAAAAAGATCAAATTTAGATTTTAAAAAAATAAAGTTTGAATGACTGGAAAATAATTGGTGATTAAAAATAGATCAGAAACAGAGATTGGTATCGATTCGTTTGATAACTGATAAATGTTAGATTTAAAATCTAGTAATAGGGGTTTTCCTTCATCAAGTCAGACAATTGTAGAACAGGTGAATCAAAAAAATGTGGCGATGTTTAAACGCTTAACATATAATTAAAATATGATGAACTGTACATGAGGCAAGCCTAGAAACAGTCTTATTCAGAAACAGCCTCATCAAACCAAAAGTTCTGAAGCGTAAAGCGAGTACGTGCAATGCGAAGACGAATCAATATGACATCCGTTCTTCGCCATGGAACATTAGGCCAAGCTCCAACTGAGCGAAGCGTGTTGTGAGACTGGAGACTCCACTTTCTTTCTTTCTTTTTTTGTCATGTTGTTTCAATGATACTTTTCATGTCAGAAAGTGATACTGCTAATTGCACAGGATTTGTAGCCTATCATGCAGCCAAATCTGCTTGTTCGTTGCCTAAAATTCCTTCATAGCTAAGGTTTCCAACAACATTTGATGTTATAATCTTTGTTGTACAAATGTTCTATATGATATATGAGATACAATCACCACGGAATGACTCTGATGTAGGCGAATATTTGAAACAAGAACATTAGTTCACTGAAAAATGAAAAAGAAACTAGTTCTGAAACCTCATCATAAATCACAAAGAATGTTGTGGACTATAAATCATATAACATGTCTACCAAAATGGTAATCAGCGATATTTAGCAATAAAAAGATGGAATATGGATGTTTCCAGATAGTTGAGCATCGTACTAGTATGATTTTCTCAAGGAACTTGATGTTTTTCTGGTCGTAAACAAGCTGGTGGTTTGGTGACGGTTTGGGCATCCTTTTGCTACAATGGACAAATGTCTCTAACTTTTACCAATGGTCACTAAACTTCACAGGATTACACCAAGACATTAGAGAATAATATCATGCCATTTGCTAAGTTTCTAGGTCGCCCTCATTGGGTATTTCTCAAGACAATACTTCGATTAACACTGTAAACTACTTAAAAGCCTGGTTTAATCCTCATAATATAATAAAAGCTATCGACTGGCCAGGATGTAGCTAGATCTAAACCCTGTAGAGAATCTTTGGAGCATCACATACAAAGTTTACAGTAATGATAGACAATACTTTTCTATAAATGAGCTCAAGAGATCTATTGAAAATGTATGTACCCTTAAACGTCCTCAATAGATTTATTGAGTCTATTAAAATTGATCCTCAAACCACGCACGATTTAGTTTATTCAACAAAAATTCATGTTTATGAACAAATAAAGAGCAATGGGTGTACATAACCCAGTTTTAAAGGCTGTTGATTTTTATTTTATTTCGTTTTTGTCTAAACTTTTGTGACGATGTTTTAATTTTTTGGTAGCATTTTCAACAACTTGTAATATATGCAAATCAACTTTTCATTGTTATAAAATTCTATAATTAGTCAAATTACTGGCGCGAGTTGGTATTTGTGAAATGAGGAGCTGCGTGTAGCCCTAAATTACCCCTCAATAAATCAATTAATTGTTAAAATATCAAGAAAGCTCTCAACAACATAGACAATACTAACAATAAATCCTGCAAGAAAATTTAAAAGTACACTCCAAATGACTCAAGAAGAAGATCAAGAAACATTATCCTGGTATAATCCCACTCAACTCATTTAATAACAAATCACGCCCTAGGCGAGTCAACTGCTCGACTCACCAACAAAGCTTCATTTTTTTACAATGCAACTCCCAGGCAGGCTGGCCCGACATAATTTCTTTAATATATCTTATAATACTTTACTTTTAACTCTAATTTTTTCACTTAACATCCGAGCATTTTCAAACCAACATGTAAATTATTAAACACTACTTTTTTTAAGCCGAAGTCATGCCATCTCACACAGTACAATAGATCGGAGGTCAGAGCCCAACCAGACAAAGGTTTCTTCAAAATCATCCTGGGTTATCCTAGCGATCGTGCTCTATTTTCGACCCGCCTTCTTGTCAATCAATGTTTGTCTTTTTTTTTTTTTCCCCAATTTCTTCACGTCTAGACTACAGTTAAATCTTGTTTGGCGCAGCATAGCCACATCTGGCTCTTGCGCCAATAAACTTTACATTCACTCACTCAAAATCGTCCCATTGTTATAAAAATTACATATTGATGGCTCATTATGCTAAAAGCCATCTCAGGAAAATTCATTAAATGCTTTTCGAAATCTGTGAGGATTTTTCGTTGTTTAAACTTTTGAGTCGCAATGTATAACAAGTGAATGTTTTTATATCAAATCACTGTAAAATAAAACTCCAGATGCCATCGGATGGAGAAAGCAAGATACGCATAACTCTGATAATCTTATATAAGGCTAGTTTATTGTTAACAGTCAGTTCTTGTCTTGTATACAATATCTAGTACCCGTGCTAGCTTTTTTTCTGAGCCCTTAAAAATTTTGTCTAAAAATATTAGCAGAAATAGAAAATCTTACACGGCAAATTTCAGAGAAATATCACTTCATTATCTTCAAAGAAAAGTAAATTATAGTAATTGCTTGTGATCCATTACCTTTATTTTATTAGCCAATAAATAATTTATATAGTAAATTAAAATAAAATTTCCTAGGTGTCTGCAGAGGTCATGGAGACCCCAACTACATAACTTTCGACGGCAAATATTATGCCTTCCAAGGAAATTGTACTTACGTCTTGGCTCAACATCTGACGTCAGAGGATCCGGGTAAAAATTTCAAGATCTTGGCCACAAATGTTGAATGTCCGGAGGAACCGCATACTTCATGCACGGCTGGAATACAGGTTTTCTGGAATGGCCACACTATCGAAAAGTTCAAGAATAAACCAGTGAGTGAACAAGTCTCTTTCGTATATTGGAAGTACATAAGTTCCTTCAGTTTAATTCTAAATATATCATTGAGGTCCCTGAATCGATGTATTTATAAGAATTCTTTGCGAAATTGAATCTTGAACTGGTAATTTTGAATACTGAATGTGACCTTGAGTAGAGCTAAAAGGAAGTCAAAATCCTAATTATAGTTAAAAATTAAAATTAATTTAAATTTCCATTTTAGTTGTGTATATCAAAAATCATAAAAGTTAAAATTTATATATGTAATTTATTGACTGAGCTTGATAGTGATCAGGGCTAGTCCGCACAATCAAGGCTAGTACGCGAGTCCAGGCGAAGTACAAACACTCAATCGCAACTGGTTCGGGATAGAAAAACGACTTTACTCCTCCATCGTTCAAGTGGTATCGAAAGCTTGCAGAGGAGGTGTGAAAGTGAGGTGGTAAGAGGTCTTCCACAACTAACTATAGTACGGTATCAATACAGCTATCAAATGTGAGGAAAGAAAATGTCAATTCTGATTATAGCACATATTATTGAGAAAGATCAATAAAAAAAACTGAGAACTTTAAGGATTCCATTTTCCTGTATTAACATTTCTCTATGAACATTTTATTTATTTCCCAAATTTATCACACAAAAACATATTTTACAGAAAATATGAAAAATAACTGGTAAGAATAATTAAGGTGATCAAAATTTTAAATTTCAATCAAGACATGTTTAATTGATTATTGCAGATTAAATATACAGAGGCTGTTTACACATTTTTAGAGTGATTTCGGTAAAACTTAGTTCAACATTTCTCACGCTCCAAACTAATAGGGATATCCTGTACTAGACTATTAAATTCCTTATAAAATACGCAAAGTTCCTATATTAGGGAACATTTTCTGTCGCTTCGTTCTTCTCTGTTTGACTCGGTGGACGTGTGTCCGCCGCTATAACGATGCATCTTCCTCTCTCTCAAACAGAATAAATTCTTAACTCAGTGAATTACAGTTTACTTCTTGAACCATGACAATCGAAATAAGTTTTTAATATTTCAATCAATATTTCGAAAGTGACGAAAAATTATATATATATATATATATATATATATATATATATGCGTGCATGTGTGTGTGTGAATATGTATATAAACCCTCTGTATTTTATCAATTTAACCAATTGAAAAATATATTAGTAAAGGCTCTTTAATTACAAATAATGCGGCATCCTTAATCAATATTTTTAAAGAAGGAAATTAGAAATTTTTTGTTTTTGATCCTATTATAATTTATGGTATAAGTATAATAACTCAAAAATCAATAATCATTTTCAAGATAATTAGGAATTGATAATTTTCGGATGTAGAACTCATTTACAATTTAGGCTTAATAATTTTTCTAAGTAAGCAAATATATGCCCTGATTACTAAAAAATTAGTAACATTTAGTTTAATTAGTATAAAATTATAACTATGAATATAAACATTAAAAATAACTTGATTTTTATACTTAATTTATTTTCCTTACATAATTTTATCTAGGTATACCTGGATGACATACCCTTGAAAGCAGAAGATTCTCCTCTAAATCGTGACGGAATCAGCATCAATTACGTGCCAAACAAAAGCACCATCATTCACATAAAAAGCATTAATCTGGCTGTTCGCTATTTTGATCAAATGTATGGATTCAATATTGAATTACCAGCATTCTTTTACTATAATAAAACCGAAGGCCTCTGTGGTGAGTCACACAGTTACAAACTCTTCTTTTCAGCTAAATTTCGTATCCAATGTGGGTATGGGTATCGAGATATTTATAATGATTTTCCAAAGATAATTAATTCTTCAGAAGAAATAGTTAGTTATTATAAAAATGTTGGATTTTGTTTTTTATTTCAATATCAAACATAATGGTTAAAAATTTATATAATTAGGAAATAATATAAGCATTAGTAAAAATAAACAAGAAATTTATATGTTATGTTAAGAAAGATTAAAACTATATATATATATTTACTAGTTTAAAATACATCTGAAAAATTCCGAATGTTTTTATACATGTAATCTGACTTTTACCCTTACCGAACAGATTTAACTCTGGTTTTTAAGCAATTGATGCTTAGGTTTGAATCTTCGATACAACACTGAATGCTCTTAAGTTGTATTCTCTGTCACCTTTTTTGAAACGCGGGAAGACATTATATATACATTACGATTAATAGTGATAATTATCTGTATCATTTTAAGCTCTCTTATTTATCTCAAAGCATATATTTTCACTAAACTATTTGTCGTTTTTCTACAAAAATTTTGACAGGCATTGAAGTCTTTCTCAGAGGATTTACACGGTTGTTCCTCAATATTTATTTTTCTGCAAACATTAATTAATCAACGTTTTTAAAACCTGTCAGTAAAATTCTAATATGCTGAGAATTTTTCTCTTCTTAATAGGTATATGCAATTTCATTCAGTCTGATGATCTCTACCACAAGGATGGCTATGTGACGGAAGATATCGATGATTTTGCTTATAGTTGGCTCGTCGAACCAGGAACCAAAGAACATTGCGAGTTGCCTCGCGTGGTCGTACCCGAACCTCCACCTGGAATCTGTAACTTCACTGTCAGTCCTTGTGAAGTGTTCTTGGATCCTGACTTATATTCAAAGTCCTGCCAGAATGATGTGACCTACAGTCAGAAACCTGAAGCATCCATGTGCCGATCTAAGTTCCAATACGCTCAGCAATGCTGTGAGCGAGGCATCTCTCTGGTGGAATGGTTACAGCTGAGTGGATGTGGTAAACTATATTTTTTCAATCAGTCGCTCTTATACCTAGCAATATATTGCACACATATCGTTCTATGTGTTTTGTGATATTTAGAAAATGGCGTCGAAAAAGATGTCAAGAATTTCTGGAATTAGTGAAGTACATATTAGAGTGTAATAAATAGTTAAAAAATTTCTCACGCAGATCTTTTATTTTCAGAGAATGCGTGCCCCGAGGGCATGATATTTGAATGCACATCTGCCTGTCAGAAGACATGTGATAACTATAAGACATACAAAGAAGAAGAATGTGATCTCATGCCACTCTACACTTGCACTTGTCCCGAAGGAAAAGTTATGAAATTGGGTGAATGCGTAGATCAAATTGTGTGCGAGACTTGTGACATTGAGGGACATATCGTCGGAGATGTCTGGAACTTGGGACCCTGTGAACAGTGTGAATGTTTACCTGATCTGACAACCAGATGCGTAGTGACTGAGTGTCCAGAGCCTCCTATCTGCAATGAAAAAGAGAATTTGGAAAAACTGTTCAAACCAGCGAATGCCTGTTGCGAAGCCTTCCACTGCGGTAAGCTTTATTTTTGTGTTGACAATTTATTTACAAGAATGTGAAATATTATTCTTTCATTATTTGTGCGCATGTTCATTGACTTAAAATAATTATTTTAACTTGTTTAGTTTTCTTATTCAGAAGTTTTTGAGGAAAAAAAGCTGCTCTCATTCCTTTTTTCACAAAATTTTGATTAATGAGATATTTCGTTCTAAGCTTTTTTTTTTTTTTTTTTTTTTTCCAGATAATTTATTTTTGAGATAACATGGGTAAAAATCCTACAAAAAATGTATTCATTAAAAGTTAAACACATCAAAGTTTTTCAGGTCATGTATTTCACTTTAGACAGCCAAAAAAAAAACCTGTGCGATTACGAATAATATAAAGGTGTACAAAATCATCAAACAACAAATGAATACATTTGAACGAAGACAATAACTAAGATAAAAAATTTTAAGATGCAGTATAGAACAGAGTGAGTAAATATTAAGGCTCCCGTCTACCCACCATTTTGATTTCGTGGACGTAATGTTAATCCTATGGAATTTTGACTTAAATTCTCACATCTTTATTATTTGATCTATTTGAATGCAATAAAGTGCATTTGAAAGAGCAAAAAATAATCAATGCTTCTGTGGAATTACTTTTTTCCTAAGGTTTTTAAAAATACTTTTATTCTTATTTTAATTATTCAATTTTGAGTTTTCCGGTCTTAGAAGAATATTTTCAAATATTTTTACAAATCGGAGAAAAAAAGTAATTCCACAGAAGCATTAATTATTTTTTGCTTTTTCAAATGCACTTTATTGCATTCAAATAGATCAAACAATAAAGATGTGAGAATTAAAGCCAAAATTCCATAGGATTAACATTACGTCCACGAAATCAAAATGGCGGGTAGACGGGAGCCTTAAGGAACTAGGAGGTATATAGAACTATATGAGATTGAATCACTTTTAAAATCATGGCTATAAGAGAGGAAATCCAGCAGAATAGAGACAGATAAGCAAAGGAAGAAATGATTTTCAAGAAAAACTGAAAAATGAAACCGATTAAAGAGAATAAATAATTTCTTAGATTTAAGTAATTTAAAGAACTTCGAAAGAAAGCTTCTTAGACTGTTATGTATTTTTATAAAACTTTTCTACTTTTTATGCATTAATGTTATGAAATTATATCCACTAACAAGTCAGTTCTCATTTTAAAATAAAATATGAAAAGAAGGGAAAATAGTGCAGGTTCTACGGGAATTTTTAAGAGGTTCCTGCTGCTGAATTTGCAGAACTTGAATGAACATAGATTATTCGAAATTATGCGAATAACTACAGCCCCGAGAAAAGAAAAAAGTAATAATATTTTTAATTGTTAATTTTCATTATTAAAGACTATCGATTATTGCGGGAAAACAGTTTCCTTTTTGAGAATTTTCCTGGTGTTTGTTATTTACTTTTATCGGGAGAGAAATATTAAAAACATTAAATAAGTGTACTTTGAATTTTTTAAGGTATGAACTGAAACTACATTTTTTATTGCTTTAAATATACTTTTTCTTTTAACACTATGGTTTTTATGGAAGAGAGTCCTACTTTTTCTATGTCATAATATGTTTAAATCATCTGTAGATTACTGAATATTGTTACATAGCTTTACTGTCTCTTCTACAGATTTTCTCAAACCCAAATAATCATTTTGTATCAAAATTTTATGTGCTTTGAGTCTGTAGATCAACAACCGAATAAAGAATCAGTTCATTCCATTACATAATTCACTCATTCATTTACGAAGTTTTCATTGGGTAATTTGTAAACTTTTCACACACCTGTAGTTAACGGATCCTACCCATAAGTGAATTATTTACCCGAGTTTATTCAAACTCATATTCCCATGTTATTCACAGATAATACTTTTTTTTTTTTTTTTTTTTTTTCAAAATTCTTTCTTTTAGCCTTATGTTGTTATTGCAACTTGATGCAATTTCATCTGTTTTCTATTACTTTTCTTTTAGGATATAGTTATGAATAATTGATATAATTGTTAATTGTGTATTAATAACCAATTAATTGTTTTCTAGTAATAGTTTTTAATGCTCAATAAAAATCACCATTTTTATATGTTCTTATAATTACATACTGTCTAAAGTGGTATATTATTGCCAAAATTTCAGTTCAAATTTCAATTTTTTCATGCTTCTTTGCAGTCGAACCGGCTACACTGGTCTGCCCTGATAAGACACTGAAAGACTGTCGGGAAGGAGAAGCTAATGTTGTTACGCACATTGATGGGTGCCCTGAATACAAATGTGGTAAGAAAAGATATAAGAGTGGATTAAATTAAAGAAATTTTAAAAACGATGGGAAAGAGTGCAAATTATATTCACTTACTTAAATTCAGAAAAAAACAGTACTGAATTTGAATACTTGCGTAAAATACCTTCAACCCTTTTCGCTGAACCAGATAGCCGTTACTATTCGATGCAATATTCCACTAATAATGGAAAATGTAAAATGAAACTTAACTTTTATTATTTTGCCATATGTCTTGATTTTATTTCTATATTTGATGTCATAAGGATGCGACGTCAAACATCTGCTTTTATGTAACATTATTTAGTCATTATTTTAAACAAGCGTTCTATTGGCTATAATCAGCTGCTGTTTCTCTGTTTTTACGTCTCGCATGTCGAATAGAATGAAAAAAAATTGGGGCTTAACGACGACAGAACACAGCAGAGTATGCAATCGTGGAATAAACAAAGTAAATGGACGGGCATGCTATTCAATACACTTGAATACGGACAAACAATGGTCTCGTGATGTTAAAGATTGCATTTAGAGAGTATCTATGTGGAAAGGAATGTTATTTGAGAGCTCTTCAGTTCCATTTTTTACAGGGGCCGCGGTAGCCTAGTGGTCAAGGTGGTGGACTAGCGGCCGGCGGTTTTCGTTCAGTCGCGGGTTCGATCCTTGGCCGCCAAAGACCCGCCGTGTAGCAGGGGCTGATGCACGTTAAATCTGTTCGGGGCCCAAAGTCCTCCCATTGGCGTGGTGTGGATGTTAGGAGAGGGGGGTACCAGCTCAGGTGTCGTCCTCGTCACTTGACCATGGTTCAAAATTACGAGGTCCGTCGCCAATAGCCCTCGTGTTGCTTCTAGTGCGACGTTAATAAAAACTAAACTCCATTTCTTACAGCACTCAGGTTTATTTACAGTTGGTGAAAAGTATTAATTGCTGTTGACAAAGGAGATTAACTACTCGAGTTGAGTAAAAAGACAGATTGGAACGATTATCTAAGAGAGATATGCGTGCACAGCCTTTTCTTAAGGCGAAAAAAAAATATCGGAGACGTAAGCACATTGTAGTGATCGATGAAAGTCTACAAAACGGAAAACTCAAGCAATAGGAACACTGTTTGAGCAATGGAGGCTTGTGGGAATTTGCAGGGAGAATAAAGGGTGTTTCATTGTTGACGTTTGCGATTGAACTAACCTTTTTCAGAAATTTAAGAAAATATTGTTAAAGGATCAGCTCATTTGTTGGATTCATGGAAAACTTGTAAAACAAAAGAGTTAAGATATGCGAAATTCGGACATTTCAAAGATAACAATCGTTATAACTTTGTTCATCCAAAATCTGGAGTGCATACCCAAAAAAATTAAGACTATGAAGCTCAGCCAAATAACATAATCAAAAACATCGGGGAACAGCGCGACACTACTTACTCATACACAGATGAATTTATGTGGCAGTGGTTTCACAATGAAAAGTAGTATTGCTATTTTGAAGGAAAAGTGATTGATGTAAGCGTGTACCTACTTTCACGGTTGATGGGATTTTGTACAAGTACCCTAACTTTGTGTTTGGAGGTCTGATGAAACTATTAAAGTACATTGTTTTTCTCACATGGAATTTAGACTATTTCTTATTACGAAATAAATTACCTCTTGTCATTTTTATAAAAGAAATAAAATTAACTTTTATTGCTTAAATATTAATTGGATGTATTTAGTGATTTTTCTATCCCCTGTAAATAATAGTTAATTGAGATATATTTACATAGATAAGAGCCAAAACCAATTTATCTCAAAACCCTTAAGTTTTTAAATTCTCTTCTGCAACTGACCGAGAAAATAATAGGCGAATTATATTGATTTTTTATTTTAATTTTAGCAATAAATGACAAATGAGGCTAATTTCCTCTAAAGCATGGCGTGTCTAACATAGAAGCTACACAAATAGAAAATTTTCATAGTGCACTTTCTTGCAAACACAACATTTTTACCTTTGCTAATTCGATAAAAATTTGTCTGACTGGCTAGAAACATTTACACTAGCTAGTTATTGAGCAAATATTCCCTGACAATATACAGTGAAAGGAGTGTAATAGACTTAATTGTCATGAGTCTTCGGAAAGTGTAATAGACATTTATAGAATGCTTATGCTGATGGGGGTGATCTATGTAACAAGAGATGAATATCAATAATTTAAAACATTTTCAAATTAAAGCAGAAGTAATTTTTCAATCTCGAGAAAGCTTCTAACTGGGCACTTTGATATTTTCATTATATACTTTCGTGACAGTGAAGACTTATAGATTCTCCTTTAGAATTTAAATGGGTAAATGCACCTGCTTATAGAAATATGAACTTTATTTTAGGGGCATAGATGTTTTTAACATTGATTTTATCTCTCTGTAGAATGTATGCCTGAATTATGTCCACCAATCGTAGAACCAATGGTAGAAGAAGGCGAGGTCTTCTCAGTTGAACAAGAAGGATGTTGCCCACATTACCGAGTTGATTGCTATTCGGAGAAATGCAACCTTCCGCCCATCTGTGGACCTGGCTTCAAACTGAGCACCTATGAAGGAAAATGCTGTCTTAAGTATTCTTGCGTGCCGAAGAAGAATGTGTGCGTTTATCGGTATAAATATGATGTAGTGGATGGAATTCAAGTGGAACTTACACCAGAGCATTTTTACGAAGAAGAATTTGAGGTTTGTAAATAGAAAGCGATATAGAGTAAATATAATTCAAACAGTGATTTTAAAGTTTTTGTTAAATAGCATTTTTAATGTTCTCCATTAGTTTTGGATTTGGGAATATAATGTTAATTATATGAGGTTTTCTTTTTCCTCTTTAAAACTGCGTTATTTAATATTATTTGATTACAACAAAGGAATAGAAAAAGAAACAATTCTACTTATTTACATTTTTATTTTTAAATGCGTTTTTAAAATATTTTAGTAATTCTGAGAATCCACAGACGAAAATGGTCTTGAAAAAGTTTTTAAAAAAATCTAAAGAAAAAATAAGCAAATAGAAACTTTCCTTCTTATTACTCTGATGGTTACATTTTTCTTGTTCTCAATAAATACAAAACTTTAGATTTAAGAAGGACAATCATAGTCTCGTTTGCATTAGCATCACAAAAAAATTTAATATGACACACGTTTTAACAAGTTAACCCCTTTCGGTGCCATTTAGTTCGACGAGATCCGGACCCAAGCATTAGGAAACGAAGCGTGGTAAGCAGACCAGACTGATGTTCGAAAACAATTGCAGTATACGAGCGTTGAATTGTAATTACCTGTGATATAGTCCTTTTTTTAAGTGATACATCTCTTGTAGACACACACACACATATATATATAAGCCTAAAAGCTAAATTGGAATGGTATCAAGAAATAAAAATGAACTCTTTACTATGATAGTTTAAGTAATATATATATATATATATTACTTAAACTATCATAGTAAGGAGTTCATATTTATTTCTTGATACCATTCTTATTCAGCTTTTTATGCAATCACGTGCTTTTAAAATCTGTACCGTCAGCTTTCCCCACTCCTCAAAGCCGTAGGGATAATTCTTTCTAGACTTTCTATCAACAGCTAAAATCCCTAGAAATCCTTCCATCCAATATCACATGATTTAAAGAAATCCTTACATAAAAATTCCA
The DNA here is from genome assembly GCA_019974015.1 of Nephila pilipes. Classification (NCBI taxonomy): domain Eukaryota; kingdom Metazoa; phylum Arthropoda; class Arachnida; order Araneae; family Nephilidae; genus Nephila; species Nephila pilipes. The sequence continues at coordinate 715,223 of BMAW01122169.1, read as the reverse complement.
GACAAGGTAAATTCCCCTCTCTTCCGCTCTTTCCACAAAAGCTGAAACTATGTCTCTGGCTTCTTCAAATTTTCATAATGTAATTCACGGAAGCGAATGGACGTAGTTCATCAGTACCATGTAATTGCCTCTCTCATTCAACATGAAATAAATAGACTTTACTCGAAGAATTGATATTATTTTTCCAGTCATGACATTAACAGAAGTTGTATGTCCCTTTTCCTTATCCATTACATAAACACACACACACATATATATATATATATATATATATATACTGAGCGTCTTCAAGTGTATCTTTGTCCTGAGGAATGCTACAATACTACGCATAAAAATAAATAGCATATTATAAACCGTTATAAAAAACCTATGGCTAAGGGTATTTATATATTTAAAAATTATTAAAATACTCAACATTAACAAGTAATGTAATTATAAGAATGGCTGACTTTGAAACAATGTCTAATAGGAAAATACTTCAGCAACTGTAAAAATTAAACCTTTCTCGTGCTTTAAAAGCTTGACTCGTTATGTTTACGTATAGCCCAATTTTAATTCTCGAGTCTGATTCGTGTTTGGGTCAATATCTTTATCACGAGTCAGACTCGTTAAAGTACGGGAATATCAAAATATGTCTAATGATTTCAAATGAATCCTAGGCTGGATCCTCTTGGCAAGATGGTCTCTGCCGTAAGTGTTCCTGCGTGGAAATAGAAGGACAACATGCCTTCAGCTGTCGAGAAGAAATATGTCCAAAACCCGAAGAATTCCCAGACGCAGAGGTATTAATTCTTTTTTTTTTTTTTTTTCAATGAGAGAAACTAAAAATATTTTGAAATTTATATTTTGTTCTTTTATCCAAATATAGGTTCATAGTATTGTTTAGATTCAACGTTCATGCAATAATCAGAGTGTGCCTATGGAAATCTCTTGTGTTAAAAAAAAAATGCCTTATGCCTTGTTTTATCAATTTATCAAAAGTTTCTTATGTAGGAAATAAAAAAAACATTAAATATGTTTTGTTTAGTTTTTTTAATTTTCAGGATAAGAACAAAAAAATCGATGTTTTTGTTGAAAATAACACACATCAAATGAAAAATGTTTTAGCTGACAAAAAGGAAACAGTGTGCGAGTCTAGTCAATGCGTTATTCATAATTTTCTTAGTTATTGTTCCATTGTATATACCGTTGGATAATCTTTATGGAGCCCACACATGAGCCTCGTCACTCATAATCTCCATATCGTGTAGCCTTTTGGTTCCGAACTTCGGTTTCACTTGCTCAGAACAGCGATTTTATATTAAAGTTATTTTTTTAAAAAAATAGTGGTAATTAGTAAAAGGTAATTAAATTTTGATCGTATATATATCTTTCTTAAAGAATTATTTTTGAAAAATGGCTGCCTCAATTATTTTACTCCTTTAAAATATGAATTCTTATTATTTATTCTGATTCATATTTTTATCTTATTAGAAACGTCTTATTTTTAATAAATTATAGGATACTATTGAAATAAGACAAATGTTGCATCCTTGATTACATTTGCTACAATTCGCTTTTCTTTTTTTTCGATTTTAATTTTTTTTTCCCCATCTTCTCTTTAATTTTTGAGAACTAGAATAACTTTTTTTTTTCAATATTTATACATCGCAAAAGCTATTTATTTTTTTGTTAAAGCATTTTTTGGAGTGCATTCGTTAGCATGTTTTAACTTCTATTAATTTAATTTCGTGGTGTGTGTGTGTGTTTGTTTTCTTTTTCCCTATTTTTAACTTATTGATACTTAATGGTTGTTGCTTTTATTAAATTTAGAAATATGTTCGTGAAGAAATACATATTCCTGGAGCTTGTTGCCCAAAATATCGCCGCACCGCTTGCAAGGCGAATGGAGTTATGTATCAGGTATGTATGCATTTTCCTGCTTATTAATGTTAAAAACATACCAATTTTTTTAGGCTAATTAATGCAGATGGTTATTCAATGCAAAATACATATATATTTGAAATAATTAATGACATTTTTTAACAATATAATTTTTGACATTTATTTGCAAAATACATATTTACAAAAAATTTTAATAGATGTTTAGCTGTAACCAAATGGTCATAGTCGCGAGCTCAAGACCGGCATTGCTTCAGTCGAGTTGTGAGCTTGAGCCCTGATGCTACTAAATACCCATCATGTAAAGGGGCTAATGCCTATTAAATATGTCGAGGCTTCAAGTCCTTATGCTGGCGAGGTGTGGAAATTTGGAGAGTGGAGTATCATCTCAAATGTCGTTCTCGGTGCTTGACCGTGGTTAAAATAACGAGGTCTGACACCTCATGGCGCTTTCAAGAAAATTACATTGAAAAGCAATCAATCATATCTTAATAGATGATTTTATTGTTTTCTCTTTGTAGATTGGAGAAGAATGGCCGTCCCCCAATGGGGATAGATGTAAATCATATAAATGCGTAGAAGACAAAGGAGAAGCTGGCATTTTGGAAAAGAGTACAATCTGTGATAAAACTTGCCCTGATGTAAGTTCCCTACCTAAAGTATTAGGGGTACAAGTTCTATATTTCTTAAAATTATACTGATAGATACAATCTTAGAGTTATACGTGATACATTAAAAGATATTTCACGAAATAGAATAAGTAATACGTATAGTAAATAAAACTAATTTTGTTTTATGGTAAAGTGTGCCAAATGAAATCTGATATAAAAACTGCAAAATCAAATAAATTAATGATTAAAATTCTTCATCAAATTATGTCGTATTGCAGATAAAGACTATAAATGGAATTAATTTCAATGGTGATAATTTAATATATTAACCATAAGATATGGTTTTTATTGTTAAAATAATATTAAATGTTTTCATAAAGAGTTTTTTAATTGTTTGTTTTAAAATAATGTTTTAAATTGAAGTATAAAAAGACATTAAAAATTAGAGAGTATTAATTTTTGGACGTGCATTTTTTATATAATTATATATTAACTATAAACTTTTCCTTAATATTTCTTATAGAATAATAAGATACAAAACGGGGGAAATTATAATTTTTTTAAAAAAATTCTGAATAATTTTTTCGCTTTTAGTAATTTATTTACAAAATAGTTACACGCAAAGCAACTGTCATCTAGAATTTGTGGACGTAAAGTGACCGAAACTTTGAAATGCTTTCTTTTTTGTATTTTTTTATTTTGATGCTTAAAAATAGAGGGCGCTTCGTTGATTCTATGAATGTATTATTTGTAAGAATGTGATATATAGTACTCTATAAAAAGTGTTCTTGGTAGCCTAGTGGATAAGGCAATGGACTCGTGGCCAGCAGTTTTCGTCGAGTCGCAAGTTCGAGCCTTGATGCCACAAAAGATCTGCCGTTAAGCCGGGGCGGAGGTTTTTAAATATATGGGGGCTCAAAGTTCTCCCTTAGCGTGGTGTGGAAGTTATAAAAGAGGGGGGTGCCAGCTCCGGTATCGTCACTTGACCGAGGTTCAAAATTACGAAGTCCGTCGCCGATAGTCCGTGTTGCTCTTAGTGTGACGTTAGAAACCAAAACAAATATTCTTTAAATTGAATTTTAAACAAATATGTTATGCCATAGAAAAAATATCCGAATTTGTATTTTTCTAAAAATGTGAATTTTTAGGAATCTGGTTCACTTTCTTCAAAATATACTCTATTCATAGTGCTGATATATCTACATTACGAAATGTGGATGTTTCCAATTCAGTGAACATATTTTTTTTTTCTACTATATACTCACAAATTTTAGGTGTAGCACATACAAAACGTAACTCATGGGCAAAAATTTAAGAGGTTATAGAAAATATCTAGTCAAGCAATTTTCACCACACAATGCAAGGAGCGCGAGAGCAAGTGGTGAACCGCTTAACGGTGCTGTAATGGAATGCATAAAACACGAGTTTTCTTACACATCGTCATTTCTACCGTGGATTTCAGGAGGCATAGATTTTTCCTGATTACTGAACGTCGTCATTCCTCTTGAAATCGGCGGTAGAAATGACGATGTATAAGAAAATTCCCGCTTTATACTTTCTATTATAGTGCCATCTATGCTTTGAATGGTAAAAATTACTTGTTTAGATATTTTCTGTCACCTCTCAAATGTATGCCCATGAGTTTCGAAACACCCAGTATTCGTATAAAAATTAAGAAAAACTTGAAAAATTAAATTTTAATTCAAATTTTCTAATTATAATTATGTTTAGTGTATAGAATGTTATGTTTATGAAAACCATACCTATTTGCGAAATTATACCTACAGTAGATTTTATGCCAGATGTACTTAAAGATAAGTACAAATGTAAATACATTAATTGATTTTATTAATAGCTCATACATAATTACTTATATCTATAAATAGGATTTTCTTTACATATACATAAGTATTAGTGTACAGTTATTTCATTGTTAAAATATGAATTCCATTGCTTTCAATTTTTTAAAAAATGATGACTATTTAAACTCGGCATAAAATAAGTTTATTTTTCCTCGTCGAAGACATCTCAGTGACTTTAATCTCTCATAACTGCTTTCTCGAGAATCGCACTTAGTGAATTATAATAAAATTCACACAAAGAATTTTTAAAAATATGTCTGTTTCACTTCCCCTTATTTTTAAAAGTATGATTATGCATTTTTCAGTGATTCTACAATGGTTTTTAAAAATCTTTACAAAATATTTCAGAACATTTTTAACGTTAGAGGCAAATTCAGGAGGAAACTTCTTATTTACATATTTTCGGGCATTTTATTGTCTTCAAATATACTATATATATATATATATATATATATATATATAATCTATGATTGAGAAAAAAAAATTAGAATTTTATAGGATTAAGATTATCGTCACGAATTTAAAAATTGCTGATAGATCGATGTCTCAAAGTTTTTTTTGGTGATTTTCACCTACTAACAATGACAAATACGAAATTTGCACTAAAAAGAAATTTGAAATTTTTATTGTAAAAATTTTAAATATAAATTACTTTACATGGGAAAAATACCAAACAAGTTTTGATTTTTTAAAAATATTCATGATACTATTTTTCTTACCTTTTAATTTGAGATTAATTTTTCTCGCAGTTTGCCATATATTTGGAGCCTTCGCCTGAATCGAACAGGTGTTGTGGAGAATGTAAGCCAGTTGCTTGTGAAGAATCTGGTATTTTGTATCAGGTAAGATTATTTGTCTTTTCTAACATTTGAAAATGTTAAAAATAACACAGATAGCGAAGTGCAAGTAAATAGATCTTGTAACACAAATTTATTTTCACATTAGTTTTTCCAGATACTGAAATGGAACTGAGAATAAAAAATTTCATTAAGCATAATATATATAAAAACTGTGCAATTAAATTAGTCGAATTATTTTTTGCTCATCCTCCGCATTCTATTTTCAACTTGTTAAATTATTTTATTCGAACAATTTAAATGATCTGTTTAATAAATAATTTTCTTTTTGCTTTCATTGAAATATATATGCTAGTATTAGACCTACAAAAAGGTTCTGTCCGTTCGTGAAGTGAAAGAAAATAAGACATCATTTCATACATTTAATAACGTACATTATAATTTCCGCCGTTACTTGTGACATCTTGTCAGTTTGATGGTAATTTGTAAATACTACTTGAAAAAAAGCCGCATCTTTAGAGGCAAGGAACTCAAGTAGTGCTCTATTGACATCTATTTCTCCTTTTTTAATTTTTTTGCCCTTCAAAAAATTTCACAGAGTGAGAAATAGGTAATACTTGGAGGATGCTAAGTCCGGGGGAGTAGAGTGGATTTCCCAGCTTAACTCTGCGATTTTCTAACGAATCGTCACAGCAGCTTCTGGTCTAGTATTATCATGATGCAGTATGAGGAGTTTCCTACTGAGCATCAACAACCTCTTTGAGCGCTTTGTTTAAATCATCCATTTGTTGACAGTATCTCTCTGAATTTAGACTTTCATTAGGTTTCAAAAGTTCTTAACATATTGGTCCTTGGATATCCCACCCTATACTTAGTGTTCCCTTATTCAGGCTCAATCTCGGTTCGATTGTGGAGCCAGGTTGTCCGAGCTCATGGTATGCCTTTTTCCTTGCGACTTTTTCTTGGTTCATTCGCTTTTCATCATCAATTATCATCCGGTTCCCGAAAGATTCGTTTTTATTCCCAGCAATCAGAGATGTGCATATGACGACTTGATTTAACACATTTTTCTCACTAACTTATGAGACACCTATCTGGAATATTTATAGTTCAATCCTAGTAAGGACGGAAGTTATATAGTACAATAAATATTAATAAATGCATAAAAATGTATTAATTTCTTTCACTTCATAAGCGGACACAATTTTTCTGTGGATCTTATATATGTATCCCCGCCCCTTTTTATTAATACTGATATTATCCACTGATTCTCTTACTTAAAAACGAAAGAACAGTTGATTCTTTCAAACATCTTCTTTTAAATGAGTAACAATGCTTCTCAATGGAAGTCTCTTTCGCCTCAAAAATCAAACAAGTGGCTGATGAACTATTCGCTCTGATCTGTTCTTTAATAAACAGAACTCTTTTCTCTAATCATGTTTATATGTTGTCTAATAAACCTGTTCGTATATATAGTATTTCAAATGACTTTGTTCCCATGTATTGTCGATCAACTTTTTGTATGAAAAATCTATTTGAACATTAATAATAAAAGGGAAAAGAGCAATTTCAGGGAAAAAAGCATTTTTTTTTTCAAATTTATTCTGAATGATTTTAAAATTATAATGAATTATTTAACATTTTAATGAACATTTAAAAATTTTAATGAACATTTTATTTCAATAGAAATAAAGTGTTTAGAACATATTACATGTAAAATTTTTATGTGCAATAAATTCTGAATTGCATACAAATACACATGTTGCTAACATGTATTTCCTGAAAATAAGATCCGGTTTTATATTACTATTTTTTAATTTATTTCTTTATTTCATTTATTTATTTATTTGCAAAAGACTCATTAACGCCTATTTTTAAGAAATCTGATTTTTCATGCACAGTAATTAACATTTATTCGTGTTCAAGAAATTCACATTGATTTACATATTCTTGCACAAAAACTTTCTAATACAACCATGTCGTCGTCGAGAACATTGTCATATAACTCCAAACCTAGAATTCCAGCCTGAATTTTTATGATTCCATTTCCTGTTAGTCCATTAGTTAACTCTCATGTCAAGCAACTGAGTTTTCCTCAAATGAGCTCTTCCAGCTTGGGCTTCACAATTTTTCTATTTCGTTGTCTCCTACTTGGATTGCCGGTGTTCGAAGTTTTTATTCCTTCAGTTTACACAAACCCAGAAAACGCGGCTTATTTAGCCATGAATACTCGAAAAAAAATCGCTCTTCTTTGCGTCGGCAAGAAGTATGGCGCCCGTCCTGACTAACAATTTTAACATAGACTTATTTTGCATGAAAAATTATACTAAGGCTTATTTTTGAGGAAACGCGATAAGAAAAAAAGCTTACTTTAATATATTGATACAATTTAAAGTATTTTGTGATTTTTTTCAGATACGCGAATTATTAGCTTTGTTTAAATTCAATGTTTGTCTAAAAAATTTACTTTTAAAAAGTTTGTTAATGATTTCGTTGGTTGGTTTTACGGTATATAAATATAACAAATGTTCAAATATGTTTGAGCATATTTATGTTAATAAAGCATCACATAATTTCATTTATATTTCAAAAGAGTGGATGAAGAAGATAATAGATTAATATTTCGTAAGAATTCTTAGTGGAATTAAGAACCATTATTTGAAGTAGGAGCAGTTATTTTAGAAGGAATGTGAATAGCTAAATGTTGGTTACAAAAAGAGAACTGTTTTTTTTTTTCACTGCTTTATTTCCTTAATTATGTCTGTGCTTGCAGTAATATATAAAATAACTAGATCTATATCTAAAGTTATTGAAACATCTTTCAAAAATTTGTTTATTATGACTAAATGAAAACCTTTAGGATTTCATTTTTACGATAAGTCATTTTCATTAATTGATCAAAAAAATGTGAGCATAAAATATTATTTTATCTCGTATGAAACAATGTTTCATGACACAAGATATTTCTTTCAGGATGGGCAGACTTGGAACTCTGTTTCCAAACCATGCTATAAAGCAGAATGCTCTGTTAACGAAAATGGTACTCACATAGTTTATAGAGGTCAGAGTTGCCCAATTATGCCTGATAATTGTCCAGTGGTAAGTAATGTACTCGGAACAAAAATTATACTGCAAAAATAAGTACGTGTTGTATTTCTATTCTTTTGATCATTAAAATGACGAAATTCCAAAAGGGTTATATAAACTAAATTAAAGTTCGAGATATTATTCGATATTATAATAAATTAAAGTTCGAGATAAATTTTCACATTAGGCATGTCAAAAAAATTTTTCTCTCGCATGTAAAAATAACAGATTTTTTTTCTCGCATGGATTCATGCTCCATTCTCTCTAGTTTTTTAAATACAAAAATAAAAAAAATTGTAAATTTGATTGGAAATAAATTTACTCTTCAAACTATACTTGATATTTATTTTGCATAAAACAATCATAAAATTCCAATACTAAATTTTGAGAAAGATTGAAAATTTTACATATACGTGTGTGTGAGAGAGAGAGAGAGTGAGTGAGAGAGAGTAAATCATTAATATAAAGAAATAATTCAAAATAATTAACTAAAATTAGTATGGAAGCAAACATTAAAACAGAAGAAAATTTGAAAAGTTACAAAGGAAATACGCAATTCTTTTTTTCTTAGAATATAGGGAAATAATAAAGAAAATTAAAAAATAATTTTAATTGTCTAATATATAGAACAAAAGGAAAAATTACGCTGCAAAACATTTAATAAAGATATCAATATACCAGAAGCAATACTAAATCTATAAATTGGGGCAAGAAGATAAAGCTCATTTCATGAATAAGTACAAACCAAAGCATGAAAAATAAAGAGAGAAAAAAACCATTAAGAAAATGAAATATATAATGATTTTAAAAGAAGAATTCTTCATGTATCTTAAAGAAAAATATAACCCTTTTATCACATATATATCTAGAAATTTTATTATCAACTATATTTAAAAATATATCTAAGCTTCATTTATATTGACATTAGTTTGCAATAAATTTAAATACTCTGGATAAAAAGATAAGAAGGGTTTAACACATTTATTAATAGTAGTATGAAAGAAAATAACGTCATCAATATATCTAAGCATTCCTAAAACTATTATAATAAAAAACATCTTCATAAAAATGTAAATAAATATTAGATAAACAGTTTTTTACCCACACAACCACCTTATGGTATGTTGGAAATAAATTACTCGGATCCCGCCAGGAGGCGCCTTGTCTCGCGTGAGTGAGAGCGCACGGGTTCATGGGTAATATTTTGAAGAATGCTATTGGATCTTGACCGCTTAAGGCGGGTTTTTTTTGCTTGTATTGGATATAATTGCTCCTGACCGCATAAGCGGGTTGAATTAAAATATGGACTGTTTGGAAACTTGTATAGTTTTGTAAATTGTATAAATATTCGATTATGTGTAATTGGCACGTGGAGTCCTTAAATAAATGTGTATTGAAATAACTGCTCTCCCTATATTTTGGACTTGGTGGATAAGACATCTCCAACATGGTATAACTTTAATCTGTTTATAAATTGTATTTTTATTAAAACATAATTTTTTAAGACTAACGTAACGAAATAATTACATTTTCAATAGGCAATAAGCTAATTAATTTTAAATTTCTTATAAATATCTTTTAGAATTTTAATAAGATCCTCTGCGTCAATAGAATTAAAAGGATCTTCAAAATCATAATTATAAATAGCATAAATCTGTTCATTATTAATATATTTGATTGAGCCATGCTTATTTTTTATTAATGATAATACTATTCACCTCATCTATAATATTGTGTATAATTTTTGTAATATATATAACTATGTGTGTGTGTGTATTTGATTACTTTTTATGTCATTTGCAAAATTTAAGATAATTAATAAAATAATATTGAAAGAATAGTCACCCATTTAAACAAAAAAGAGGTTTTTTTTATAAAAGTTCCATTATTTAGTTTTATAATCACATTCAGTCATGGCTCAATCATTTCTCATATGACAAAAAAAATTATTCATTCTGAAACCTTTTATTTTTACAAGTTGTTTAAAAAGATTCTCTCAATATTTAGGATATCAAATAATAATTGCTTTCTACAGTTTCGAATAGCATATAATGAAATGTTTTCATAAATTTGAACATTTCTCCTATGCATTAATTAAAAGAGTGTATTTGTTAAATTGTTTTAGTAAATGTCATATTAGAGCTACGCCAACCTGGAATTTATCTTGGCAGTGTATAACAGGGATGATACCCATCTCCAAAAAAATTAAACATAATTCAATATAAGCACAAGCTTTATTTTTCCATGTTTCAATCTTTGACGGAATCGTAATCAATTCTCCAGTGCAATCGATTCCTCTTCGAATTTTTAGTCGCAGCTTAGATGGAAAGTGCAATGTTTCTCAAAAGTAGTTACCTACGGTAATTGCAACCTAAAATCGCGAGGACGAAGGTAGCACTACTTTTTAACTAGTATAATTGTTTATATAGTGGTGTAGTTATTTGCTTGCACAGAACGTTAGGGAGCATATTACGGTTAAAGTAAAAAAAATCCTTATTGTTATAAATAATAAACGGTAATTTTTAATACCATGTGTGAATTTGAATATAATAATGCATATTAACCGCATTTACTGGTACTCGTAAATTTTAATAAGTAAAAAAGGAAGTTTGGTCTATAAGATTAATTTCAACACAATAAATGCAGCTTTTTAATTCATTGTACATATGTTAGGGATGATAGATCACATCTAGATAAGCACAAATCACCATACAATCTATGGTTGGAACTCAAGCGGAGAAGTGCTAAATGGTGCTTTCCAGTAAACGCTTTGAAACACTGTTCACAGCAGGGAAATTCGTTTGCGCTGAGGATCACCTGTGAGGCATGCAAGGATCAAGAGAAGGGCCTAAGTTTTATATGCATCTACGTGAGACGATGTTTTCCACAGGCGAAAACCTTTCACCGATTGCCCATCAACTTTGCGAAAAAGGACCGAGTTTCGGACACGGCCATACTTTTTACCAAGTCGCATACTTTGTGCTTTTGCATCAAAGATCTCCAGAATTATTGAATCCGTACCAACAGACATTGCATGACGCTTGAGGTTCTCACACGTTGGGCACCAACCCATTACGGTGTGGATGAGTGAAACGCCTTGAATATCATGTCTCCGGAACAATGGATTGGTGTAGCGTTTCAATCAACTGGACGATCCACTCACATGATTGATCATGACTGGAATTATTTTCCTAGGAAATATGAACGAAAAGCTACTTCACATATGAAGAGCTTCATTCACGATGGAAATCCCCTCGCGCACCATTCCAATGAAGACTTTGTTGCTCGGTTATTTGTAGCTTCAAGCAGCATACAAGAGATGCCTGGTGTAAACGCTAATGTGCTGTGCTCACTCCATGAAGGATGTGAAGCCTGCGTTATTGTTAGCGGCCGCAATCTTGAGCAGTTGGGGGGGGGGGAGTAATTTGATTTTTTTTTTAATTTTATCGTTGTCCTCTCATTCCATATTTGTCTATCTTGTTTCTCGTTATTTCCTGACGTAGTACGTATCACCCTCCAGTGCTGTACCACTTGATTTCCTACCATGCATCGTACGGTAGTTTGTACTTGTCCAGTTGTGTTCTAACTCGCATTAACGTACAAATAATTTAGGAACATCCTGTACAGTTTAAAACTCGGAACTCTAATGTAATTTAATATCATGAGAAAGTGTTTTAAGTGTATGAAATTTGTGATCAATATAAAAAAAACTGTCTTATAATAATGATTGCTGTTATTTATAAAATATATTTATTACATCGAAAATTATTTTACATACAAACAAAAATTACTTTACATACAAACAACAAACTCTGATAATATGAAATAATCATACTAAAACCGTAACGCGACAAAATCATGTGCATGTGTAATAACAAATCACTAATTCAATGCGTTGAAAATTATATTTCCCGTCCATTGTTGGAAATTATTAATAATTACCAATTATTACGATATGTTCTCATTAATTATTCACTTCAACCGGTTTATTCTGTTTATATTAATATCCAATTATTGTTAATAACTGGTTATTACATTGACCATAACATATTTATTGAATTTGTTTTTCAGGAAAATATAAAAACTGATCCTAAGGGTTGCTGCACTTACTGCAAAAGACCATCAGGTACGTCTATACTCATTATACGCGTTGTGCGTGAGATCTATCAAGAATATTCAAACAAATTTGAGCTATAATCGTTTTTATTTTCAGAGAGCTGTTCGGCTGTTCAAGTACCTATTTACGAAACGAGAGGATTTTTTGGCTTTATCGATAAAGTTAGAGGATTCTGCTCCAATGAAGATGTTTTAGAAAGTCTTACAAAATGTTCTGGACAATGCACTGCAGAATCTCAATATTCAAACCGTAAGTAACTTTTCCGTCCATTCCACAGATACAAAGCCTAATATTTTTTTGCTCACTCACGAATATTTTTTTATTGGAGCTAATTTAAATAAATATATTGGTCTCTTAATGTTACATTGCACGTGAAAGTTGCACAGAAATACATAACTATAATATTCTGATTTTATTTTGTTTCAAATAGTTTTTTATTTCTATTCCAAAAATATGAAAATACAATACTACACGTTTCAAATAATGCATCGCATTATTTTATTGATAACTTTCATGTAAAAATTTTGCAATTCTTTTATTTTTGTCATTTGTGAGATCTAAGCAACGGATTGAAAATGTAGTAAGAATCGTATCCTATCAAAATAACTTTTGCTTAGTACGTTTTATGATTTCCTTATAACTTAATACTTTTTCAATGGTCTCCAATTCTGATATCCCGCACTTTATTCTGAACATTTACAGCATAATGTTCAATAAAACGAAAAATCGTATTATAATTTTTAAGGAAAAAATTTTTTTCTTTTAACCATTAAAGTCCAGTTTTACTCTTAAAAGATTCATCATGAAATAATTATTTATTTCTCATGTGCTTCATTAAGTTTTCTGAACTGTAACTAACGAAATCCAATTGATATCTAGAAGGTAACTGAATAAATAATTAAAATCTATGGAAAAAGTTATCAAAATAATAACTTAAAGTACGAAATGAGAGCTTTGAATTTGCAATAATTATTTAAGAAATTTAAAAAACCTTTAAAAAAAACTCCTGAAACACCCTTACTCTTTTTATTTTATAACTGAATAACTATTTATAACTGTTTTTGAGAAAAATACTCTTATTTTAAGTTTAAGGCTCCCGTCTACCCGCCATTTTGATTTCGTGGACGTAATGTTAATCCTATGGAATTTTGACTTAAATTCTCACATCTTTATTATTTGATCTATTTGAATGCAATAAAGTGCATTTGAAAGAGCAAAAAATAATGAATGCTTCTGTGGAATTACTTTTTTTCTCCGATTTTTAAAAATATTTGAAAATATTCTTTAAATACCGGAAAACTCAAAATTGAATCATTAAAGTAAGAATAAAAGTATTTTTAAAAACCTTAGGAAAAAAGTAATTCCACAGAAGCATTGATTATTTTTTGCTCTTTCAAATGCACTTTATTGCATTCAAATAGATCAAATAATAAAGATGTGAGAATTTAAGTCAAAATTCCATAGGATTAACATTACGTCTACGAAATCGAAATGGCGGGTAGACGGGAGCCTTAAGAATCAGAGAATATCGTGTTCTTTGAATTTAGGATAGAAATATATTAAATGTATATATAGATTAAATAAATTTAGTATGGGATAAAAACAAATCATTCCATATCATGTATCTCGAAAACACATATCAAAACTTAGTCTTCATAAAGGGAATATTCTGAATATTTTAATATAATTTGAATATTCAATATTAAGTTGGAGAGAATACCTGATAACATTGTCAAAAACCGATACGGTTCTGGGTTGAAATGAAAAGCCTTTAAATTCTTTTAAGTATTTTCATTGTGAATGATGTAACAAAGAATAAAATTTATCCTCAAATGTTTGAAAGCTGCAAAACTGCATTCACTCAAGAACCAGATCCAGACTCGAAACATATTTTCAGCAGAGTTTACGTATTTTTGATTGATTGATTATTTGCTGGTTTATGGCGATAGAGTCAAATCTAGCTAATTTACATCAAACATTTGCTGATAATACCGCAAGATTTATTTTTCCACAACCAAAAAGAGATAAAATTTAGATTAATTTGAATTTACGTAGACTTTGAAGCCAACAAACGTAGCATTATTTATATGAATACTAGCAGTGAGAATGCATGGTTTATTTTAAGCTCTAATTTTTTTTAAAATCGTTCGATAAATATGTAATATTTCACATTTGCATTGTACAATTAAAATTATAATAAATGATATCGTAAGAGACAAAATATGAAACATAATTTGTATTTGGAATAATCGTTTATATATATATATATATATATATATATATATATATACACGATAATAGTCAAAATATAATATGATTATTAGAACAGTTTTCTATCTGACAGTATTATGAATTTTTTTTTATTTTTTTTATCACAATAGGCAAGGACAATCAAAATGATTTTGTCATTATTTAATTCCATTAATTTAAATCGATAATTAATTAAACAACAACGCATTCCTCCTAACTTAAACTCTGATATTTTTTTTTCTTTCAGTAATTGGCGATTTTGAGAGCATATGCAACTGTTGCCTCCCTCGCACAACCGAAAATAGACTCGTTCTTTTGCATTGCGAAGATGGTTCCACAGTGGAAAAAATTTATCAACAACCTCTCACCTGCAAATGTACATCTTGCTCGGGGGAGAATGATCGATCACTTGAATCTATGAATAAAATAGAACCTGTCTAAAATGCAACATCTTTAACATTTGAAAGAATAATTCATTTCCTGATTGTATGCCAGTTTTTTAAAAATATTAAAGCAATTTTGATAAGAAAAACGGCAAATGTTAGTTTTTAGTTCATTTACAGTAAGCATCGTTTTTCTACTCACAACTGGAATTATTTGGCACATTAACTAACTTTCAGTAATTTATAATATTGAAATATGAAGAAAAAAAAATTCGATTCATTCTGGATATCAGCGTATTTCAAATGATGAGAAAAATGAATGTTCCATAGCGTTTAGCTCGATCTTCAATTTTATATTAACCTCTTTAAATTCGTGATGATTAAAATACCTGTTTCCTATTTCATCTCTTATTTTTAAAATGTAGTAACAGACTAGAGGGTAACACAGCCACTTGGCGTTTTCAGTGTTAACTTCAAAGTTAGCCAACAGATTGCTTTATTATTTTGAAAAGGAAGCTAAATAGAAGCTACAGTAATGCACCGAGTAGGATTTGTAGAATAACCTTTCATGAAGACGAGGTTATCATTGTTTTGCACGGCTTCCCAAGACAGTCCTTGTTACTTTTTTGTGGTAAGTTCTTTTCTTTCGGGGTGGGGAAGATTATGAAATCTAATGTAGTATTGATTTGTCAGGTTTTGAATTTCCTCAAATCGCTTATGGATCATATACTGATCAGTTTTTTTCGGATGTAAATAATATGCCCACTGATTGCTGCATTACCTTCACTGACGGTGAAATACCTTCATTAAAGTGACTGCTTGTGAACTTTTTTTTTTGTTTCATATGAATATTATATTTAATACTACCCTTGCTGTTCTCTTTCTCAATATGTTTCATTTTTATCGCTTAGTCAATATGTCATCAAACAGCCAGAGGATTAAGAGAAACTAGAATCAAGATAATATGAATTTGACTTTTCTTTTTTCACATTCAAATAGAATTATTTCAAATAGACTCTTTTCAAACAGAATAATAAGTCTGTTCATAAGAATAATAAAATTATGTGTCTTTTTTTATTGTTGTTTTTACTTAAAGGAAACAAAACTTAAAAGAAATAGATTTCTTGAGAAAAATAGCCCTATTACCTTCATTGGCCTTATTACTTGCTATAAGAGGTGGCTTGCAAAATATTAAAATTTGAAAATTGAAATTTGGAGTTAAAACTGGGATTTTTCTTACAACGTTTTTATTGTGTTTCACTTGGTGTGTGTCATCAAATTTTCGATCGCTAATTTAACCAACTTCCCATGAAGCTAGAGCTCTAAAACTTTGGGAATCATTCTTACTCGCCTAACAATGCAATATTCAGACATTTGCGACAAGTTTTAACAAATATTTCAATAATTTTTTTAATAAACTTTGCCACCATATAAAAACGTTGGTTTTAATCTTTCATCATAAAAATCTCGAATTATTCTTTCAAATCGTGATGAGAAAAGATAGCACTAATAGCCCCCTGTTTTTCATTTTTTCATCTTCATTACAGCCATCATATTTCAATTTGAAATAAGAATGGCCGTGAAACCATCAGATTCACCTTGTTTATATTAATACAGTAAAATACATTCAAAAAAAAGGGTAAATTATTTCTTTCTTTCTCAAACATTTTTGAAAATTTTTTGATTCATTTAGAACCTTTTGTGTTTCCAAAACTTAAAAAAGTTCTTGTATATATTTTGTAATTCCACGGGGCATTATACGTAATAACTATTCCAATTTAAAATTCTTTTGGAGGTTGTTGAAATTGGGTGTTTCATGCACGTTTCACATTTTATAAGAAAATTCCTTCTGGGTATTTATATCTTTAATTTCAGAATGGGATTTTATCCTCTTCAGTGTCTCCACCATATTGTTCTCGAAATACATTTGGAAATTTGATTTCGAGCCCCATAGAAAAGAAATGTCTATTCCATTGCTATTCCAAGTTTTGTAATAATCTTTCATCACATAGATCTGATTAGCAAGAGTAGAAAAATAATTGCAGCAGTTTTCAACTATTGTACAGCAAAAATTAAAAATCATAAAATGAAATTATTTTCGAATTAGCTTGAAAGCTCGGTAGATGTTCTTATCAAAATCAAAAACATTTAATTTGAATATTTTTGCTCGTAATTGTAAAAGTAAATATTTAATTTCAAAACAAAACAATAGAAATGTTTTCAATCTAATTTTTGTCTGAATTGGTATTTTTTCCTGCAATGAACAATATTAGAAATAAAAATTTATCACAGATTGAGTCCTTAGAAAATAGTTTAAGGCATGACTGTACAAGAAATTCGACCCTACAAAAAGATATCAAGCATAAATTATTTATTCCTAGAGACATAAAAAGATTCAAGCATAAAAGATACATTCGTGTAAAAAAATATTAAGCAAATATAAGATAACTTATTGAATGTTAATTCTTAATAAATTCTTCATTATTGATCTTGATAACGTAGTTTGCTTTAATGTTTACAGAATATTTACAAAAAAATATCCCGACTTTGTAGGATTATAGTTACAAAACAAAACTAGAGCAGTTACACACTGTTTTATTTTTTAATAAATTTATTTGCAAAACTCCTCATGCTCCACATTGCATAACATGAGGCTTACAGACGTAAGAGGTAACAACATTATACAATAATAATAATAATAAAATTTTAAAAAAAAACATAATTAGGGGGGGAAACATAAAAGAGACAGATATAAATAAAAGGAAGGGAGGAAATATATAAATATAAAGAAAGGAAGGTAACTATAAATTTTAAAAATCTATGCAGTAAACAAATTTTCTCAAGACATTAAGGCTTTCAGAACAATTGACCAACAAAGACAAAATAGGTGGCCAGGAAATACCTAAGCATTTTAACTCCTTTTTAAAATTTACTTTTTTACTAAAATATAGATTGCAATACAACAAGACATGTTCCGCGGTTTCAGCGTCCAGACCACAAGAACAAATATCATTACTAATTAAGTTAAACTTAGATAAATAGCTCTTAAAATTTCTAATTCCTGTTAGAATCTGGGATAACTTAAAATCAGTAATAAATTTCTTACATTTCAGCCGTTGATAAATGGTTGGAAAAAACTTTTTAGTCCACAAAGCTTTAGGTGAGGCCAAGAATTTAGAGTTCCAGTCGGAAACAGTTCCTTCCCAAGCTAAATGCTTCCAGTGGGACGATGACACAGACATCGAAAGGCTCATATCTTGGCAAGTTGCCTCTTTAGCCAACTGGTCCGCTCTATCATTGCCGAGATGATAGGGAGGACCACACTGTTTGGGCAAACTAAATTAAAATAGCATTTTTAAGTTTATAAATGTTCAGTGTGACCACCATCAGAAAGATGAACAAGATATCCAGTGGTACGATACGGATTGATCACAGAGCAGATCGTAACCTTGCTCTTAATCAGGAGCACCCAAAAAGCCTTGATTAAACTCTCTAAGATTTTATTTCTTTGGATGTTCTCAAAATATAAAATGTTTTTCGCCACCACTACCTACGAACATTGACGAACTAATAAGGCGAACAACTAGAGCTATTCAAACTGTACATGCTGAAAAAATGCAGTATGACTTCTATCATCGACTGCATATCGTTCTGATGGCGGTCACGCTGAATATTTATAATTTTATAAACTTTAAAATATTATTTTTAATTTCATTTGTCCGAAAAGGTTATAATTTCTTTAGTTGTGTTATTGTAGCTCTTCAAAGTTGGTATGTTCTTTTGTAAACACCATATATAATGAGTGTATTAGTGTACACCACATAATTTAAGTGTGCCACAGAAATATGTTTGAGGTTCAAATGTGTTACAAGAAATAAGGTTGAAAATCCAAGAATAATTGGTTTTTAAACTTTAGAAGATATTGGGAATGACGAGGCATAGCTAAAATTCACCTTTATTGATTCATATAAATTAGATTATACAGATGAAAGAAAACAAAAATTACTACAGGATCTCGGGACATGGGATTTGGGCATTGTTTCTTCCTTTGTCTTTCAGCTCTTACTGAGATGTTCTTGAACTCCCCGCAAGGCACTTTTGAGGTTGCTTCACACCATCCTCATTCTCACGTTACAATATCCCCCTAGCTCCGAAGACGTCTCAGTTATTAATTATTTTGTTAACGTCGCTCTTAGAAGCAACACGAGAGATAATGGCAACAGACCACGTAATTTTGAAAGATCTAGTGAAGAGAACGACACCTAAACTAGCATTCCCCTTCACCCCACTTTTACACCGTCCCAAAGAGCAGACATTGAGTCTTGACAAATTTAACGCACATCGGCCCCACTACACGACGAGTCTAGTGGCATCAGGACTCCAACCCACGACTTGCCTGAAAGAAACTAACTCTGTAATCATGATCACTCAGCTACCACGGTCGCAACCATCAGATGTGATCAACATCGACTAAAATGCCTAATCTCGGTTTCAGGCTTTTATTTTTTGTTCACCGACTTGACCAGCGAATACAGGGGTGAGAACTTGATGAGTGTTAAGAATGAAGCATAGTTATTGAAAGATAGTTCTACATCCCATTATCCCTAATGACATGTTTAAGAGACCGTACCTCAGGAATACTTCTAAACAAAATCATTGCGCACTCTCTTGTAGTGGTGTTTAGCAGAGTAAATAACTAGTCATTCTGTTGAAGCATCTTCAACAATGAAGATCTATTTTTGGTCCAGTGTCTCAGAAAGAGGACCAAATAAATCAGTTGTCAAGATCTGATGAATTGTTGGGAATATGTAGTTCTCCAAACTCCCTCGGCGTTTTTATTGCTTGCTTCGCAGTGAGGCATTTTGCACAGGTTTTCATACATCAGGTGATGTACGAATACATTCCGTAGAAGTTATACCTGCGGGATATCTTATGGTAAATGCCTTCAGCATCATAATGTCCAACATTAGAGACATCGTTGTATTCTTTAAAAACCCTTTCTGTTTTTTGTATAGAAACTGTCAACTTTGCTTATTCAGAGTCGGACTCTGATGGATACCGATACAGAACATCCTGACTCATATAACCACAGCTGGTTCAATTTGCAAAATTTTTAATATCAATGTTACTTTAGAAAGTTGAATTTATTTTCTTCATCTTTGTTTTCCTCGATTATCGGTAATTTTTCTGAATGGTAAATCAATCAAAACAGTCGAGTCGCAAATAGAATTATTTTGCATACATGCCGGACAAGAAAACATTTTAGTTATATTTGCTTTTTCTAGGATACATTCCGCTTTCATGATTGATTGCTTCTGGCACTTTCAGGTCGTTGGACTGCAAATGAAGCCCCCACTTCCCTAATAAATTCGTCGGTGATTTCAGGCTAAGCAACCATTTTATAGTGGCTGATGGCCGATACCACTGCTACCTGAGCTCCCATCACCTAATCTAGTAATTTGTCATGAGCCCATTCAATTTTTAGTGTTTCTTTCCTTGTGGTGGAGTTATTTTACAACGTTTTTCTGAATTTCACTTGGTGTGTGTGTGTGAGTGTGTGTCATCAAATTTTCGATCGTTAATTTAACCAACTTCCCATCAAGCTAGAGCTTTGAAATTTCGGGAATCGTTCGTACTCGCCTAACAATGCAATATTTAGACGTTTGCGACAAGTTTTAACTAATATTTCAATAATTTTAATAAGTCAAAATATTCTTTCCTCTAGGCGCTTTTAGGATTGAGGAAAAAAAAATTTTCCCCCTCTGGGAACACCGGGCACTCCCCACACCACATGACGCCTCGTAAAACTATTGTACTCACAAAGGGGAGATACTATCTCCCTTTACTATCTCCGAGATAGTAAGGGTTGCTGACTTTTAGTCAATAATCATGAGCAAGAAAGAAAGTTTCCAATATTTGGCGCCATGTCTTATCACAATAATTTCTTCTGAATTCTGGTTCCCATTTTTTTTTTAATAGAATTGCTTACAAACTTTCAAATGCATGTTTTGATTTTATGAGTATTATGAATTTTTTAATACGCTCACAAATGTCTTTTTTTTTAAGTAAATTTTAAAGTTAAAAATAACCAACAGTTTTAACTAATATTTCAATAATTTTCTTTAATAAACTTTGCCACCATATAAAAACGTTGTTTTTAAAAATGTTGGTTTTTATATCGAATTTTTTACAACGTTTTTCTGAATTCCACTTGGTGTGTGAGTGTGTGTCATCAAATTTTCGATAGTTAATTTAACCTTACTTCCCATCAAGCTAGAGCTTTGAAACTTTGGGAATCGTTCTTACTCGCCTAACAATGCAATATTAAGTCATTTGCGACAAGTTTTAACTAATTTTTAATAAGTCAAAATATTCTTTCCTCGAGGCGCTTTTAGGATTCAGGGAAAAATTTCTTTCCCCCTCTGGGAGCACCGGGCACTCCCCACGCAGCATGAGGTTATCATAAACCTTTTGTACTCACAAAGGGGAGATACTATCTCCCCTTTACAATCTCCGAGATAGTAAGGGTTGCTGACTTTTAGTCAATAATCATGAGCAAGAAAGAAAGTTTCCAATATTTGGCACCATGTCTTATCACAATAATTTTTTCTGAATTCTGGTTCCCATTTTTTTTTTTTTAATAGAATGGCTTACAAACTTTCAAATGCATGTTTTGATTTTATGAGTATTATGAATTTTTTAATACGCTCACAAATGTCTCTTCTTAAGTGAATTTTAAAGTTAAAAATAACTAACATTTTTAACTAATATTTCAATAATTTTCTTTAATAAACTTTGCCACGATATAAAAACGTTGTTTTTAAAAATGTTGGTTTTTATCTCGAATTTTTCTGCTAGGGACGGCAAGTGGAGGGGTGGACTGGCGTATTCTATGGGGTGTTCTTGACAATGTTATTGGATACGTGTAGCTCCTAAGTAAGGCTCAATCAAATTCGTGAACATAAAAGACATTTAAGCAAAGATTCAGACTCTACAAGTATTAAGACTCACATTAGTGTTTTAAGACATATATACAAGCGAATGAAAAGAATAAAATGATCCTGAAGAAATTACTCTTTTTCAAAAAAATTGATTGATTGCTTATTAAAGTTACTCTTAGAAACAACACGAAGGCACTTTGGCCGCAAACCCCGTAAATTTAAATCTCCGTCAAGTGACAAGGACGACAACCGAGCTAGCATCTCCCTTTCCAAACTTCCACGTCTTCCTGTCATGATTTACCAATAATAATTCGCTTCAATTAATAACGAAATGTTTCTTTCATTTCCTGAGTGATCACCGAAATCTGTCAGTAACATGGCCTTCATTTTCAATTCGTCACATATATCAGGAGGCTCTAAAATCGTTTTTGTTATACCATCAATTTCAATTTCTGTCTGTTATGGTTTTTTATTAGGATTTTATTTATTTTATTCAAAAAAATGAACTTTGCCTTTATTTACTTAATAATTTTAAAGATCATTTTTTTATCTACCAGTAAAAACTTCTATCACAAAAGTATGTATGCAATCTGAAAATTTAAAGGTTGCAAGTCATTTAAAAGTCTACATACACTTCTTAATGATTATGTTGCATGTTACGGATTGCTCTGAAGTTTTTTCTACAATTTCTATGTTAGACGCTAAATAATTATATAATTTACTAATGGCTCCACAAGGAAAGGACATATCACAAGATCTGAAAAATTATAAACACTACACAAGGAGAGCAAGTCTCAATGGGAAATCTCTAAGATCATCGGGAAAAGTTCTACAGTGCTAAAAGTTATTGAAAAGTTTCGGACTGAGGGCAGTACTAGAAACAAGGTTAGAACTGGTCAACTACTCCTATTCACTGATAGAAAAAGTCGAGATATTATTAGAAAAATTAAGGAAAATCCAAATATTAGTGCTCCAAAATTAAAATCTGAAGTAGAAAACCATTTAGGAAAATCTTGCAATCCTGAGCCAATGCGAACTGTGCTACGAAAGGCAGGATAATCTTCGGCCATGTGAAGAAAGCAGTTCGTAAGCAAAGCTAATCGCAAAAAGAGATTTATCTTTGCAAAAGAAAATGTAAAACATTACTAGATTGTGTGGAGTTCTGTAATTTTTTTTTTTTTTTTTCAGATGAGAGTAAATTCAACATTTATGTATCAGATGGACACCAAAAAGTGTGGAGAAAAGCAAATGCAGCGCTCGAACCAAAGAACAGGAAAGGAACTGTTAAATATAGTGGTGGTTCAATTATGGTATAAGGTTGCATGTCAGCGGTTAATGTAGGTAATTTAGTAATAATTTATGGACTAAAGAATAAATTCAGTTACCTGAACATTTTAAAAAGATAATCTACGTCAAAACGCTGCAAAATTAGGACTTCAGAAATCGTTTTTATCTTTCAGCAAGATAATGATTCAAAACATACAGCTCAAACAGTACAAAAATAGTTGCTCTACAATTTTCAAAAACAGCTTAAAACTCCTCCTCAGTCACCCGATGTTAGCCTCATTGAAGACTTGTGGGATGATCTTAATAGACTAATAAAGAAACAAGAGATAAAAAAAATAAGAATGATTTCAGAAGAGTACTTTTGGAGGAGTGGCAGAAAATACCATCTTCGAATTTTATATATCGAAGAATATATAAAATTTGGTTTAACCTGGATTGGTGATGAAAATGAACCACAAGGATTATGTATTGAATGTGAATATGTGATGCATAACGGCAGTTTAAATCCCTCAAAAATGAAAAGATATTAAGAAACAAATAATCCAACTTTACATAATAAAAGTGTTGAGTATTTCAAAAGAAAATATGAGTTGAAAAATGACCTGAATGAATGAAAAAATGACAGGGTGAAGCTCATATGATCGCAGAAAGCTTAATTAAACTGTGTGTAAGAGATGTAGTTACTTTCTATGATTGGGGAAGAACATGATAAAGTAATTGATTGTGCCCCTATCGCAGACTACAATTTCAAGGGGTATTAACATGCATAATTTTTGTGAAAATGAGCTCATAAGACGTTTGAAAACTTCTGAACATGGATTTACTATTCAACTTGGCGAAACTAGATATAGCTGGATTATCGATCTTGCTCGTTATTGTGAGATATATGCATGAAACGGCTGCTCAAGAAGGTATGCTAATTTGCAAAAGTCTACCAACTAGAACAACAGCGGAAGAAATTTTTAATATTGTGAATTCATATTTCAAAAAGCATGATATATCTTGGGATTTGTGTCATCAAGTATGTATCGACAGAGCAAAAGTAATGCTTGAAAAATTGAATGTCGTAGTTGCATGCATGAAACAAAACAAAAAAACTCACATGAGAAGTATTTTTTGTTGTATCTATCGACAAGCTTTTGCAGTGAAGAAAATGCGAGAAGAACTCAAAAAAGTTCTTTATGAATGTGTTAAAATTATATATTTTATCAAATCAAGACTTTTCAATTTATTGTGTGAAAGTATGGGAAGTTTATATAAAACACTACTATTGCGCACGAACGTCCATTGGTTATCTCACGGAAAAGTGTTGACAAGATTTTGCGAATTGAAAGATGAAATAAGAATTTCCTTATCTGAACATGCACCTCAATTAGCTCAGAAATTAAATGATGAAGTTTGGATTCAGAAAGTTGTGTACCTAGCAGATATTTTTACCTATTTCAATGAGCTCAACACACCACTGTAAGGAACAACTATCACTATTTTCAAGGTACAAAGTAAAATTAACGACACTTTTTCAAAATTGAAATTTTGTGCAGATTGCATTTTGAAAGGTAATATTGAATGCTTTCATAATTTGCATAATTTTGTAGAAGACAATGACGCTAATCTCGATAAAAATGTAAAAATTACTTTGGTCCGACATTGATCAGATCTGCAAAAAAAATTTCTTGAATATTTTCCTGTTCAGAAGAATAAATTACCTTGGCTCCAAAATCCTTTTCAAGACTGTGACACCTCCGAAATTCCAATAAAAGAAAGAGAACAACAAATTGATATATCGACCGACACTCAACTGAAATTTAGCCAAACTGACATAATGCATTTTTAAATTGACATCAGAAAAGTATATCCTGAAATTGCCAAAAGAGCTGTGAAACTTCTGACATTTGTTTCAACTTATGTATGCGAAAAATCTTTCTCTTTGTACGCTGCGACAAAAACAAAATACAGAAACAGACTGGATACTGAAGATGACATTAGGTTGCAGATTTCAACAATTATTTCGCACATAAAAATACTTTGTTTAATGAAATACAATCACATCCAAGTCATTAAAAAAAATTTATTAATTTGTTATAATTTAAATATTTTTGCTATTCTTAAAATACATTTTAGGGGGGAGGGGAGTTTCATTGGCTATCTTATCATTCATTAGCTTATTAAGATATTTGTACAGCGATAAAATAAAAATGCAAAAATAATTTTGTAAATTTGAGAAGGATCAAAGCTTTATTTTTTTTTCTACTCTTTGATCACGGAGTTCCTTCAAGAAAACGGTAAGCTCAAATAATTCCCCAAAGTGTAAAAGATTGAGTACCTCTGACTCAATCGAGTATCTCTGACGTACACCAGCCAAGCTATCCCCGTCAGGGCCATGAACCCATGACTCGATGGAAACAACGCCGGCCGCGAGTTCTCAGCCATGACCACTGGGCTACCGTCGAGCACAATCATTTTCTCGGTGTTTTTTTTTTTTATTATTATTCCTTTGTCTATATATATAATCCATTGAAAGGTGCAATGCTACCAGTATTAACTGTGGTTCGGTAGCCAAGTCATACAAAAAGTGTGAGCGACCATTCATTTAAATTAGTATAAAATTAATCTTACCTCAATAAAAAATAATTTATTGAGATAAGATTAATTTACAGAGTTATTTATAAATAATTACACATAGATTATAAAGCGATATGAACTGGTGAAAACAAAAGGCCGCGTTGCTCTTCAGTGGATTAAAAGTTACTGCAATATTTTTGGAAAGTGAGTGAATGAATATAAATATTTTTTGGCACAAGAGCCAGATGTGGCTATGATGCGCCAAACAAGTTTGGTTTGGTTTAATTAACGTCGCACTAGAAGCAACCCGAGGGTTATTGGCGACGGACCTCGTAATTTTGAACCTCGGTCAAGTGACGAAGACGACACCTGAGCTCTGGCACCCCTCTCCTAACTTCCACACCATCGGGAGGACTTTGAGCCCGGCAGATTTAACGTGCATTAGCCCTGTCTACACGGCGGGTGTTTAGCGGCCTAGGATCGAACCCGCGACTGAACGAAAACCACCAGCCACGAATCCGAAACTATGAATCCTGGCTACCGCGGCCACACACTGGTGTTCAAAATTAAGATAATTTTCTGATTTGATAGATTATCTCTAGAACTACTGGACAGATTTTAATGAAATTTGATGTGTACATTAGGTTGATGTAATACAAATAACCATCCAACAGTTATAATACACACGCATTATCTTGCGTAACACTCATCAGAGTCACAAGGTATGAAATAGCAGTTGTAGAATAGAACAAAAAAAATGGCTTAATAGGCGGTATGGATCCCTCTTACAAATATATAGGCCTCGCAACGTGATTTCATTCAGGAAATAAGGGAGTTTATGAGTTCCTGTGGCGATTGATCCACTCGTTCAGCGGTGCTGAACGAGTGGATCAATCTTGGATGGTTCTCAGACGGGGATTGCGAATTGCAATTGCCCTCCCCAGAGCGTCCCAGGCATGCTCTATAGCAGGGGTCTCCAAACTACGGCCCGAGGGCCACATCCAGCCCGCGGACAGATTTTGTCCGGCCCGCGGAGAGCTAGCATACTTGAAAGAAAACTCCTTCTAGAGAACATATTTATTTTTTATAGCAAATTAAATTTAGTTTACTGAAGTAATCTATTTTTATGTTGAATAATTATTAATATGACATCTACATTGATATGGTCATGGGCTAACTACTCATAACATTGTTGTAGGTTACTATATACTAACTAACAAATTATTGAAATGAATCCAACTAACATTTTATACATTTTAAATGAAAAAATAACTTATAACAAGCATAATGACATATGAAATACAAATGAGATTTATGTAATTGAGATTTTCCACTGACAATAGTTTGTAGTTGTGGACTAATTTTACTTGTACCAATTATTAAAAGAGATTTAAGATGCTCATCAGTTAATTTAGATCTGTAAACATTTTTTGTGTACTTCATTTTGGAAAAGGTCTTTCTCACACAAATAAGTAGTACCAAAAACAGAAAACAGCCCACGAGCAAATTTATGCAAATTATCAAATTGTGTCAGTGGAAGACACTTATAAAATTCCAACAAAGATAAGTTTTGATATTTGTTCTTAATTATATCACTGCACTGTAGATCAATCATTTCCATTTGAAGTTCCGGGGCTAGGGTTTCAATGTCAGTATCAAAAGGATTCTGAAAAATCTTAATTTGATTCGCAATGGCATCAAAGTCCGAGAAACGAGTATCAAAATTTATTTTCAAAGCACTCAAAGTTTCGATTGCAAAATCGATAGGAAACTCGGTTTCAGTGGTGTGGCTGAATATTTCACATGTTTTAAAATGTGAAAAACATTTACTTCGTAGTTGTGATTGAAACACTATCAATTTCTTCCGGAATGATTTGATATTAGTGTATAAATCAGGAAGATGCTGGTTTTCTCCTTGCAATCTCAAATTCAGTTCGTTCACATGTTTTGTCAAATCAACATAGAATGCTAACTTCCACAGCCATGCGTTGTTTTGCAATTCAGTAAGAGGGCGATGCTTTTCATTAAAAAAAATTTCGATCACTGCTCGAAGTTCAAAAAAGCGCTGAAGGACTTTCCCACAACTAAGCCAACGTACGGCAGTATGATAAGGTAAGTCATTTTCTCCAATCTCTTCAATAAATTGCACGAATTGTCGGTGATTCAGCCCAAAAGATCTGATAAAATTAACAGTTGATATGACTGGTTTCAGAACTTCAGACATATCCAAACATTTTCCGCACAAAGACTGTTGATGAATGATACAATGTAAGACTATTGGTTTTGAACCACCGTCATTTTCTACAGCCTTTGACACAAGAACGACCACTCCTTTATCTTTCCCACTCATGTTTTTGCTTCCATCAGTTGTAATACATTTCAAGTTTTTCCATCGAAGGTTCTTTTGGTTAATGGCCATTTCAACTCCTTTAAAAATATCTGAACCAGTAGTTGTTCCATGAATACTATACATATCAAGAAGTTCTTCATGCACTTCATAGCTTTTATCTACTCCTCGAATATAAATCAACACCTGAGCAGTATCTGACACATCCGTTGACTCATCCAAGGCCAAAGAAAACCACTCAACATGTCCATTTTTGTTGAACAGTTGAGAGGATATATTTTCAGCGATGTCTTCTACCCTTCGAGCCACAGTGTTTGCTGACATACTGACAGTTTTTAATAAATTTACCTTTTCAGGGCACATTTCTTCGGCTACTGCGATTATGCATTCTTTGACCATTTCTCCATCGGTGAATGGTTTTCCACGTTTTGCAATTTCAAGAGCCACACGAAAGCTGGCATGATTTGCAGCCTCTTGTTCAGTTTTGAGTTTTGTAAATAAAGATTGCTGCGATTTTAATCCGAGCTTCATAGCTTCGAATTTTTCTGTCCGCAAACTTCCTGTATATTTTGAGTAATTTTGAAAATGTTTTGCTTCATAATGACGTTTAATGTTATATTCTTTGAGAACGGCTATGCTTTCATTGCAAATCAAACATAGCGCCTTGTTACTGGACTCAATTACGAAATACTGAATGTTCCACTGATCTTTGAATTTTCTGCATTCACTATCAATTTTTCGCTTCTTTTCCATTCTACTAAATCACACACAAAAGCAACAATTCAAATCAAAATATTGTTACAAAGATGTCTTAAACTTAAACACGCACAAACACGTTTTAAGGAGGTACGCACTATTTTATTTCACAGCAGTGTCATAGGAACTGACTTGTGGTTGCGCCACTAGCCTTCTTATATATTCCACTTACTGCCATCTAGAAGTGAGTGGAAGACACCAGAACTTTCTCGAACCAACGAGATTATTCTGTAAGTGCTATTAGCGCCATCTGTTAGCGATAGAAGGTACTACCTATTTCCGCTTGTGTCCACCAGATGTCCTGTCACGTTACTCCTCATGGCTCGCTCGTACTCTATGACTAATCTAGAAATTACAGATAATGACAGGAAAATTAATAATATGCAGTGTTGCCGTTTTGCGGACTTTAGTCCGATTTGCAGCCTTTTTTAAACGTGGCGTACTTTTTCGGACTTTTTTTTTCATGTAAAAAAAATACTCATTCGTTACTTGAGTACTCGTTACTCGTTAGGAACCGAAGTAACGATTACTGAAGAAAAAAGTAATCAATGATTACTTGTGTATTTCATTACTTTTGTAATCAATGATTACTATGGCGATACGATGCGGGTACCCCATTATAACGGATACCCATACGATACGGAAAATACATCAGCTTCCCCGTCGCTAGAGGCATCTGGCAGAAATTAAATGAGTATCGTCCCCGTCGCTAGAGGCATAAAATTAAAGCGTTCCCGTCGCTAGAGGCATCTGGCAAAAAAGTAATCATATTTTACACCACTAGTGGACTGATTCAACTTTTTACCACCGGCAACAATGAATGATAATATGGTTTTGGCCCTTGGAATTTACTGGAGTAATCAATATGGCCCTAAGGCTGGAAAGTTTGGAGACCCCTGCTCTATAGTATTGAAGTCTGGAGATCTGGCTGGCCAAAACATCCGGTGAATATCTTCACTTACCAGAAATTCGTCGACCATCTGAGCTCTGTGTGACCTCGCGTTATCATCTATTAAAAGGAAATCAGAACCAATTAGACCCCTGAAAAAGAGGATATAGAGCTCCAATATCTCTTCCCTATACCTCTCAAGAGTTACAGTGCCACTTTCAAAAGCATGGAGGTGTGTGCGACCATCCAAAATAATGCCTGCCCAAATCATCAAGCCCCCGCTGCCATAATGGTCAATTTCTTGGACATTAGAGGAACAGGTAGTGGATCCCTGGTTCTCTCCATATAAAAGAGCGAAAATCACTGGTTAGGCTAAACCGGACTGATCAGCGAAGAGTTTTAGTTTAGTTTTTATCAACGTCGCACTAGAAGCAACACGAGGGTTATTGGCGACGGACTTCGTAATTTTGAACCATGGTCAAGTGACGAGGACGACACCTGAGCTGGCATCCCCCTCTCCTAACATGCACACCACGCCAACGGGGATCAGCGAAGAGACCCGGTCAGCCATTGATTCATGCTCCAATCTGTATGATCTTTGCATCATTTTAAACGGACTCTCCAGTTCGCGTGAGTGAATGTAAAGTTTATTGCCGCAAAAGCCAGATATGGCTATGCTGCCCAAAAAAGATTTAACTGTGGTCTAGACGTGAAGAAATTGAAAAAAAAAAAGACAAAAGTTGGTTGACAAGGAGGGTCGAAAATAGAGATCGATCGCTAGGGTAACCCGAGGATGCGTCACCCATGTTTACCAAAGACAGTAAACCCCATAGGAAAGAAAAAGATCACTAGAGTGCCTCGAGGTCATGATGCTCGTACTTACCTAAAGAAGACAAGTCCCTGAGGACCCCTGATATAATCCCAAACGCTGGGTACCCATTTTAGTAGCTTCTTACGACATACATGAGCTACAGTGGGACTATTCAGTCATTCCCGATCACCCTACGGATCACTCTCCTGCTTGCAGAACTGAGCGGGACGCAAACAACATGTCTGCTAGCAAACAGCCCTCTCTCTTGAAATCTTTTGGAAACAGTCACCCTTGAAACTCGGGTTATTGTGACTGCATACAACTCATGAAATTCCTGAGAAGCTGTAGCATCCCTGTTACGCCTCGGTGTAATGGACAAATTGTGACCTTCTCTGGCCATCAAGGCTCTTGGACGACCTTCCAAAGGCTTTCTCTCGACAGATCCGATATCCTTAAGCTGTTTCCATAAGTTGGACGCGACGCCGGGCATTAAATCGAATTCTCTGCAAATCTGGATT
Source organism: Nephila pilipes (assembly GCA_019974015.1). NCBI lineage: Eukaryota > Metazoa > Arthropoda > Arachnida > Araneae > Nephilidae > Nephila > Nephila pilipes. The sequence continues at coordinate 684,124 of BMAW01122169.1, read as the reverse complement.
TAAGACTGGCCTGCTTCTAGCCTATCCACAGTTCACCATCTCATTTCATCATCTAAACGCTGATCGTTACTCACTTTTACTGCTTTAATTTTAATTTAAGCGATTGATGCGCAATAAAAACCAAAGAAATTCTGCGAAATGCGCTAGCGAACGAGATGCGGAATTTGGCATGCACATTTATAAAGCATGTTTTTCGACTAGTTCCACCTCCATACACGTATACGCTTACGTATTCGACGTACAAGATTTGCATCTTTGTTTCGAAACAGTATTTTTACATTCCGTTCAATTCTTTTCATTAAATTCTACAGAATATGCAAATTCTTTTAATTTTGAACACCAGTGTATATATTTTTAGCTTCGAGGAATTGAAATAAATTATGTGAAATAGTTGTCCATAAAATTTTTGCGATGTTTGTAAAATATTTGTTCACGCAAGTCCTTTACTACTCTCTCAAACAAGTTTTTTTCGGAGAGCTCACCAGTTTTTCCTGCATAAATTTGAAACTGGCAAGCACAAATCCAGTCTTATTGCAGAGCATCCATATCTTGTAGTATCGCTTTATGGGTTTTTAGGCATATATTGCTTGATCCTGCTATGTCCCTTGACTGTAACCAGATTCATCAACAGTTTGTTTGTAAAAAGTAGTGGGTAGATGTGAAAAAGACAAATATTTAGAGGAAAGTTCTGAAATTATAGGAGGCAACTTATAAAGTTTGTTGAAATCTGTATCTCCTCTTTTTGACTAGATTTCATTGTCATTCCAATGCAGATTTTCTAAAGTCCATGAAAATTTCTTCAAAAGCATCAAATTCAAAACAAAGGCATCATTCATTTCGGGATCAGACAACTAAGTTATCCCGATAACTGGGCCTTTGTTACATTCTCATTAAAATGTTGACCGCAAGAAATTTTATGAATTCTGTCGTCTAAAAATTTTCGAAGGGCTTTTGCATTTGTGTAGCACACAAATTAGTCTAAAAGACTATGCTTTCGATCATATTCATACTGAAAAACAGGAGAAAAAGTTCGCGTGCGATTAAAAATTGATTTTTCAAAACAAACACTTCATCAGAAAGACCTGCCCTGCTTGAAAAAACATGATTTTAAATTAAAATCTCTTTCTTGAGGTGACATCTTGCAAAGTAGACGGCTCTGGTTGAGACTGAATGTTTTCGGGAAATGAATAACATTCAAATCCCCTACTAAAACAAGTGATATTTTCGTCACTTGTTTTTGAAGATAACTCCTATCCATCAGCAGAGCTCTTCAAACAAAGCAAGTAACTTTCTCAAACGAAAGTCACAATCTAGGCATTCTTTTAACAATATATATATTATAAAAAAATTTAATTAAAAATAGATCATAAAAATTCTTTACATAAAATTTGAGTTTTTCTTAAATAATTATGCACAATATTACACGAAATCTGAAATAGTCCCGAGAAGAAACAAAACATGAATGGAACTAACGCTAGATAAAACTAAAATGCTTTTGAGTGCATGGTCTCCGTTCGAGCTCAAAAACTAGCCTTCTATAATAAATAGGGTTTTATCGTGTTCAAATTACACCCTGCCACATATGTGAACAGACAAGTCACACAAAAAATGGTCAGCCCACTCTACTTTGAATTATTTTTAACACAGGATGAGTACTCTACTTCTTTTCAATCTCCACTAAAATGGATTGTTTTTTTTACAGTTTAGAAGGAACCATTCCTTCTTTCAAGTTTCGCACCTACCGCCCAAATGCAGACCCTACTCTTCTTACAAAGCTGGTATCTCTTTGCAGTGTTACATCTTTTGTAATCCCATTCCTAAATGCTTTTCGTCTTTGTTTACTTAGATCATTTGGTAAATCCAACCGCTCCAGGTAATGAGGGGACTTCCCTCTATTGCTGGCAACCTATCGTCTACTTTTATTTCATGCTAACGTCCCATGTCCATTATCGGAAACAAGTCTCATGACCATCATCAGCGGTAAGTCCCTAATCTGTCTCCAGCCAGTTCTATCTTAGACGCCTTTGAGGGCTGTTCATCGGTCTCCTATTTGTTCGATTTTCTTTCCAATAATTTTGGTTTAGAGAAATCCGTTTTTCTACTGGGCTTTTGTTTTGTGTTTAGGTGGGCACATACCATGTAAATTTCTATCCCTGTTTTAATTTTTTTTTTTTTGGAGAATAAGTCTGCTTTTTGGGAGACTGATACCTCCAAAACATATTTATCCCACACGATTTTAACAGCAACAAGGCGAACCGTTTCAAATGTCCAAACAGCAATTTCCGTGCTGCCATCTATTGGCTCATTAGCCCAGTGTGTAGGTGGTATCAATTTTAAACCATTTAGTTTGAAGTTTGAAACCAATACTTTATATATGTTTTTGAATGATTAGCAGTATTTACATAAAATTTCAAGCATGTAAATTGGGGAGATGATACGAGTTTAAAACGTTTAATTCATCTAATAAAACAATCACTTGTTGGGAACTTTCATTAAAATCAAAGCAATTTTTATAATTAGTCTGCCATCTAATATAAGTAGAGAAAACTATGAGCTACCATTAGAAGATAAGTGAGGTGGAAAAAAGGAGCATTTTACAAGATTTTTATGGTACTAAAGAGGTAGCATAAAGAATGCACCACGTCTGAAAGGGGTTAAGCAATACTCATATAACATAAGGAGCTCAACAGATGGAGTCCTTGTTGGGAGATATGAATCAACCATAAAAGAGCACTCCGAGACCAATAAATTCTATTCTAAAAAAAAAAAAAAAAAAAAAAAAATCAACCAATGTTTGAAAAATTAGATACAGAGATTTAGACCTGTGGAAGGCTCATGTACCTTACAGAATCCATTATATTTATACTTATAGGTTGACAGAGCCCATAAGCCTTTCGAGATTTAATCTTTGTGTCTGACATGGCAGTAGAAAATTGTTTCAGCTATACCCATATTCAAACTTAATAGTTAAAAATTTAAGTAGTCTTTGTTTTTCGCTTCAGAAAGAATTTTAATTTACTGGAATTTGAAATATTAAGAGACTTAAAATGGGAATGAGCAAAAAAATTTTAATAAGCAAACAAACAATTGTCGGCTTACAATGAGTATTTGAAGGTTGTTTTCCACAGCACATTTATATGAATGTTAAGGGTTAAACTATTCATTTGATCCGGTTGCCGAATTTGAAGACCTTTTTTTAAAAAAAATACTGCAAAACTGTCGATATTTATCGTATTATTTATGGGCGAAATGAAATACAGCTTCTCGATACAGAGTATTCAACATAAAAAAAAATTGTATTGAAATTGGAAAATTGAATTTCAGTGAGTGTATTATTAATGAATCATTAACTACTCATAATTTTTAGCTCCATTAATTCATTTTTTGAACTAAACATAATATAGAGCTAGTTGACTTTAAATAAGATATGTTTAGTTTATAATTTGTTTATTTGTAAAATTTAATGCACAAAATATAGAATAGTTGCTATATATTGTTTTATGTTATTTTATTTAATTTTACTAGGTCAAGGATTGACCTAATAAAATTAATGTAAAACAAAATATCTTATTTATTCCATACAAATTATGAATATCGAAGCATCAGGTTTCACATGTGTGAAGAAGTATTATACCTGTATAACTGGAGCAGACATATTTCACTACAACTAAAATCAAACAACGGCCACTATATTCAACATCAAATACTTTATAAAAAATTGGGAGTGATGAGGTACAACTAATTCACGTTTATCAATACATTTAAGTAGGGTTAAATAAGTAAAACAAAACATTAAGACATATTTACAAAACAAATGTTACAGGAACTCGGGACATGGAGTTTAGGCATTGTTTCTGTTCAGATAAAGATGTTTCCGAAACCCTCGCATAGTGACACTGCCTTTATTGCTGCATCATGCTTGCTCGTAACAGGTTTTTAATATTTTTAAGTTTTACTATTTCTTTAACTTTTTTTAAATAAACATGTTGATGAAACTATATTAATCAAATTACATGTGCAACCTTTTTACACATCATTTCAACAAACACAGACTTGCAAATCATCACTAAAATTGCCTATTCTTACAGAATCTACCAAAAAATTAAGGTACTTAAATCGCAGACTAATTTATTGCCAGCATTGATGACATAGCATCAAAATAAAAACATTATTTAGATCATACAAATTAAAATACTCATTAATACCAATAAAATTTATGTATAGAAAATTTTGTACACATACCAAATCAGCAAGAAATAGTACCCTCACAAACCAATCAGAGACAAGGATGTCATTCAAACATCTTGTCAGAATGACATCGGTTCCAATGCAATCCAAAGATATGACATAATTAAAGCATTAAGAAAAAAAAACTTTAATTTCAACCCTTTTAAAAAAAAAAACCAGAAATAAAATGAACACTACTGGTTTGTTTTTATTTACACTTGAAATTTTACATGAACATGACATAAATAAGAAGTGTGTGCAGTGATTGCATAGTTAGTGCATTCAAATAGATTTTCCAACAAAAATGTACAAAGCAAATAGTGTGCCCCTTTATATAAAGATACATTAAAATGTAAATCAATACATAACTTCTTACATAAGTGTAGTTATAATCATTGAATTTATAAAAATTGAAAAAAATCAACAAAAGGAATAAAATAATCAGAATTGTAATAAATATATATTCAGAAAATTCCTAAAAGAATGTAAATATAAAGCATTAAGTTTAAACTTTGAAACCTTTTTTTACATTTCTTACAATGCTAAATTAAATTATTTTGTGATCTGAAAACACTGTACACTATCATACATGTTGTCTAGAAAGTAATGTTCAAATCATAAATATAAATTTGAAAATCTATAAATATTTTTTTTTCTAAACTTTTATTACTATACATATTAGTCACACAGCAAATTGTGAAGTTGATGTACAATATAATCACATTAGAACAAAACAGGTTTCTAAGTAGACCTTGCATGCCCTCAATATCAAGACTGGGGGGCAGGGGGGAGTAGATGCAAAAATCTTTGTTACAACCCAAAACTAAAAAATTAATGAAAATGAAAGGTTTTACCCCACAAGTTAAAAAAAAAAATTATTCTTGATGGCCTAGGGAACTTCAGGTTTTCAACCAAGTTAATATAACAGGAGAGCCAAATCAAATTGAAATTTGTATTCAAAAAAGTTCACTCTTTGTTATTTGTTAAAACTCTGAGCACACCAAAATGATTTTATAAGGAGAAATGTTTTCAGCCACCTTTTAAAAATACTCAACATTTTTCTCCAGGATTAAATGTCCTTAAATATTAGGCTTTTTTTCCTTTAAGGAATTTTCCTAAATATATTCAAACAAATAAAGTCACTTTAAAACACCACAAACAGCTAATGATATATAATTACTCTACAGATATGAATTAAAAATCTATAACATATAATAAAATGTTTTTATTAAAAGTTATATCCCCATGGATAATGTAATGTTTCATATCTACAAATAATGTTAATGCCATGTATTTACATTCACATTTTGCACTCATGATAAAATTAAACCATACATGCTTATCCTCTTAAGCAATTGCATTAAAAGGAAGGGGGGGGGATTAATAACACTTTTTATCATAAATTAGGATTTCGTATGTTACTAGTATAGAAATATAATTCCATTACCAAGTACAGAAACTTATAATAAAAGGGAAAAAATTAACTAAAAGTCAATGTATTTTAATTTTAAATTAATTTGATTAAAATAATTTCAAATAAAACTAATTGCTGAAACAGTAATTCATAAAAATACATCAAAATCCACTTTTGCATTTATCAGAAAAAATATTTTATTTTGTATTACTATAATTTTCATCAGAAATAGTTTTGCAAATTGGAAAAATAATACAAAATTTTTAAAAAAAAAATTATAAATCATAAACAAACCAATGAATTTAAAAACTGAACATTGAATTTAATTGAAAATAAAACAATTTTTTTGAGAAAAAAAATATACCACTTAAATTTCTAAAAAATATATTTCAATACAGCTATCTAAAACTCAAAGATGATATTTGTTTGTACACAAGTATGGTTAAAAGTTGCCCACAAGAAATTTGAGCAATTTATATTCAAGTAAATTGTTTTAAAAACTTTTACTGGCAAACATATTCAGGACAAAACAAAAAAAAACATTTAGAATGACAAAGTTGTTAGCTTGATAAAATGAAATCATGGATAATTAATTTTAAATCAAGACAGAAGAAACAGACCAATGTGTATTATTATATATATTTTATCATTAGATAACTCACATAACATTAATTTGGAAAGAATTGCAAATAGAAAAAGACAGATGAGATGTTTCATCATTGGCTTAACAAAAATATAACCAAATCTGCAATTCTCAATCAAATATTCATAACTAAGAAAAGTTTTTGACAAATTACTGGAATTGAAAAAATGTCATTAAATTATTATTCTACATTTTATGAAAAGGGGGGAGGGGGTTATAAGATAATTTTAAGTGCAAGAAAATACCTTCATTTAATCTAACAAAATGAAATATTATATGTGTATTTTGACAAGAAAATTGGGTTTTTTTTTTACATTGTTTCTATTTAAAATACAATCTAAAAAGTGAATGAGTGAAAATATTTAAAAATATACATTAGTTAAATAGTTTACAAATATGTTCTGCTCAAGTTTCAGCCACATAAATTTTAACATTGAGAAATATTCATGTGAAGATGTCAGTTTGGATCTTTTACAAAAAGAGATTTTAAAAAAATTGCCTTCACTTTCAAAACTCCCATTACTCCCTTTTAATATAAATATATGATTTTGTACCTTTACTACAGATAAAAAAAATACTAAATTGCCCCCTCTGTGCTTTTTCCAGGATTTCTGTTAGTCCCTTTCAATGTAAAAATAATAAAGGAAACTTATTTGACCAAAGAGAGAAAAATACTAAACTATAAGTACCAGATGCAATCTTCAATGCAGTATGACACAAAATGTACACTTTTTTTTCATGGAATAATTATTCCTTGAAAAAGTGAAAATTCTATCATATCTTTTAAAATAAGGATAAGAAACATTTCAAGCAGCCATAACATGGTTTCTTAAATAACAGTATCAGTCTGAATCTTCGTTACACAGAGAATGACACAAACTGTCCACTTCACTTCTTAAAGGTTCCCATTCATCTTCGGAAGAAGAGTCATAGTCAGCTTCTTCAATTACAACATACTCTGATGAATGTTCGGTGTTCTCATTATAATTATCTTGCCCTCTAGCTGCTTCATCTACAGAAATGTTTGATTGCTCTGGATAATTTCTTTTAGATACAAGAGATAAAGGATTTTCATGCATACAGCCAGAGGTATCAACAGAATTATATTTGATGCATTCCAGATTATCAGTTTTATGATGCGAGCATTTGATGCAACTGGTTTCAAAACTGTGAGCAGTTCTTTTGCTTGATTCATATTCAGAGCAACATAAAGAAATAAGATCAACACCTTGGTGTTCATGGTAAAGAAGTTGATGTACTTGCATAATTTCATCAAAGTATGGGTCTGTGCAATTATGGATATGTTCCTTACAGATTGAAGAATTTAGGCCAATTGAAGAACAAAACTCAGAATCACTAGGATCTTTTAATATGGGTGGTATTAATTCTGAATGCATCATGTCAAAAAAAGATATGTTTAAACTTTCACATTTATAAGGGTGTAAACATAAGCTTCCACAGCTAAAAGGAAGAGCTGGTTGGAAGGAACTAATTTCCTTGTTTTCCCCTCTTTCTTTTAAGCATAAATTTAAAGGCTCATCATTAACAAATGGGTAATTCATTAATTCATTATTTATTTGATCATTTAGAAAAAAAATTGTGGGATAATTATCTGGAATATGATAGCAATTATTCTGACAACATTTTTCTGAACAATTAGAATCTCTATAGTTCTTTTTATTTACAACAGGAAACATCATAGCCATATATGATGAATCATGTTTATGTTGATTGCTTTTCAATGCATTGCAAATATCCGTGTACACTAATTCACCACACTTTGACATAATCATATCGATAATTTCAGATATTTTCCCATTTTGCACTTTTAGAAGAAGTAGATTCCACTTGTCCCGTTTACCATAAACATGACTTAATTTCTGCAAGGAAAAATGGCTAATCATGTTTTGTTTCTTAACTGGAGAAATATTTGGTTCAAAGTCTACTGAAATGGAATAATCTTGAAATTTAGATGATCCTTTAATTGAAATTTCATTCCCAACAAAACAATGTTTTAAATTGTAGAGCAGCAAACATGTTTGAAAGTCAACATCACAAATATGTAGTACTTGAAGGTTGCTAATACTTAAAGAGATATATTTACTTTCATCAATAAAATCATTTGTGATATTACATGGAGCATATTTTTCACTAATATTGAATTCAGCAATATACCACATTTTGGGGCAATATACCACATTTGATGTATTCAATTTGTGTACTGTTACTTGCTTATTTAATAATGCATATTTTTTGGATGCAAAATTGACATTTTTCAACTGGTTATCAGAATTATTAACAGAAATCTGGAAAGCAATTGGTTCAGTTTTTTCCATAAAACTGTCATGCTGAATGTTCTTCTCATCCACAACAAAGTTTTTGAAAGTAGTACAACTACTACAGTCAAAATTTGGTTCAATTTTAGATGCTGCTGATATAGAGCAAGAGAGAGAGTCTTTGAAGTCACTGATACATATATTAGGAACAAAAGAAGTACTAGATACTTGAATTTCGTTTTTGTCAGAATGAGCAGCATCTTGAAATTCAAAGTTTTCTTCAGATTCTGGATCATGCACATTGGATGCATCAGCAAGAATATTAAAACTGGGTATTGTAATAATATCTATGGGATAATCTTGTTTTCTGACATCAAAATATTTTGCAGAATTTGATAAACATGGTTCCTTTTCTATGCATTGTTCAAATGATGAATGCAATTTTGAACTTTTAAAAGGAATTACTTGCATGCAAATGCCGCTATCATTTGAAGTATCACTGTGCAACTGGGAACTAAAATGCCTATCAAAGATTTCTTTCTTTGAAAGGAACATTTGTTTGAATTTCCGTCTTTCATCACAAATATTAAGTGTTTCAGCTACAGGTTCCTTGTAAGCCTCAGTCTTATTTGGCAGTGCTGGGTCAATATACAAACTTTGCTTATTGTCACTATTCTCCAATTCTTCAGAAAGCAAATTATTTTGAGTATGCAGGTCATCTATTACAGCATTATTACTACGGTTACAAAATAAAAGACCTTTTTTAAATTTCAAAACACTGCTTTCCTTCTTTTTCTCTCTATTGCTGAACAAATTTGTATCCTCCATTTCATGAGTAAATACTGTCTGGGAACATGTCCTATATGCATCTTGTTTTGGTTCAGTTTTATTTTCTGTCTTCCTTTTTAAAGCAGAAATATGATCTGAGTAATTTTCAAAGCAATTAGGATTCATAGACTGTTCTGACATACTATCTTGTAAATTAGAAGGGTGATTTTCACATGAATTTTTTAAAGGAACTGATTCAGTATTAACATTTGATATATTGTTATTGAACATACAACTTTTAAAAAATAGAGTAGGAGTAATTTCATCACAACTATTACTAGAACAAGTAGAATTTTGATTTTTATTGTAAAAAAGTTTAGTTTTCTTGCTTTTCTTTCTTTTTACAGGACTGTTTTCAAAAGCTTTGGAACATATTTGATATCTATTTAACTCAGAATTCATACAGGGTACTTTCCTTTTTATTGCAGATCGAACAAGTGGTTTCCAGTTTTCATCCATCTCATTTTCTTTAGCATTAACATCAATAACATTAATGGCTGAATCTGAGTTTCTCACTGTAAAATCACTAGCCAGTAAAGTAACTTTTTCCAAAGTTTCAACTGCAGTACTACTACAATTATTTTCAGCAACCATGGAAGTAGCATCTTGCAGTATTTCTGTCAAGTTTACATTTTCAGCTAATTCAAGATTTTCTAAATCCAAAGATCTTTTCCTACTAGCAGCTAAATCTCTACTTACGCCCACATAATGCTGTGAAGGTTGTTCACATTTCTCAATTGAATCCTGCAAGAAAGGTAAAGCAACAGAGTCTGGTGAACTACAAGAAGGACTAATTACTTCCGGATCCAAGAAAGAATAAGGTTCTGTTGCCAAGCTGTTATCTGAATTTGAGATACCATTAATGAAGATATCACTACAGGTATCATGAATTTTTTCTATTTTGGACTTGGCAAAGTTCTGAATAGAGCTGTCATATTTCTGAATTAGAGGATATTCTAGATAATCTCTAATACCATAGCTGAAAAAAAAATTAAGAATTTTAATGAGCTATAAATTCATAAATAATAAATATAAAAAATTGAGGAATGTATTATCTTATTAACTTACACTGATTTATTAAGCCAAAAAAAAAAATTAAAATATTGGAAATGATTCATTCCAACATTATGTTTATGAGTAAAACTAAAATACCTCTCAATCGGCCAAAAGACTTGCAAAAAAAAAATTTTAAAAATTCTACTTTCCAAGTACAAAAAGAAATAAAAATTTTATCAAAATAAATTTTTCCTTTTGTTTCATATGAGTCTCAAAACTTATATATGCAGTAGAGGTTAAAGAATGTTAAATAGTTTGATAGCTGAAAAATTGATTTTTCAAATAAAGTATGCAATTCTCTTTCCACTACAGAACTGAATCAAATTACCATTATCTAATCTAATGATTTCCCCCTCCCCATACTAAAAGTAACAATTTATAAAATGGTAAAAGTTAAATAAATTAATAACAAAAGCATAGTTAGTAGCCATTGAATTGTTACAAAAAGATTTAAAATTAGTATTAATATTTAACTGAATAGTAATAAATAGTTAAGTTATTTTAAAATATTTTCTTCAGTAAATACATCAATTTTTATCTGCTGTAGTGAACAGACTTATTAGAACATTGTTTGTATCTTTCAGATAGATACTGCATGAGCTTACTTGACTTGCCTGCCCAAAGACAACATTCAAATACTGAAGAAATATTTTATTAATTGTTTGAAATTTAAACATATACAAAGAATTTGTACAAAGATATACAACTTCAACAGAAGTGGAGAAAACTAGTTCTCTTATTTATTACACTATATCATGTCATGCTAAAGTATTATGAAAAGAAGGAAAACAAAAGTGCCTATTTTATAACAGAAAAATTTAACATGAAACTTGGATAAAAGAAATGCTTTTACTTAGAAAAAGCTTACCAATATGTGATGAAATGAGGAAAAAAATTGTTTAAACTTTCAATGTCCTTCAACAAAGAAAAATATTTTTAAAAATGTTTAGTTTCTTCCCTTTTTAACTGTGGTGACTGATTTTTATTTTTTATTGAACAACAAACAATGTCCCTGTGCACACCACTAAGTATCACACAGGGCTTACAGAAGTAAGCATAAAACAGTATATTACAGTAAACAAAAACTACAAAAAAAAAAAAAAAAAAAAAAAACCATGTGACTAAACAATGTACAAACAAAAATTAAGAAGGATTATAAATATCTTCAATATATTTGATAAAAAAAACAAAAGAACTTTTACTAGAAATTAAATTACAAAGAATTGGAGGCCATTTAATGTATAATTTTTTTCAAAGCTAATTTAAGAATATTTCTCTGCAAGACAAATTTCGAACATAGAAACAGAATGTGCTCATGTCCTCATCACCTCCGGCACTGCAATTGCAAATTGTATTTGAACTTAAATTGAATCTATTCAGGTATTTTTTAAAGTTACCGTGACCTGTAAGAAATTGCGTAATTTTAAAGCTAATGAAGAAATGACTGCAAGACATTCTTATATTGACATCAGGAAAAAACCTTTTAGTGATGCTTGCTATATTTGATTTGATATATATTTCACTCCATGATTTCGGGACACTTTCCATTATAATCTTTTTAAAGTATGATTGAGGAATATTAACTTTAAGATCAATTTCCTGCTTCCTGGCAGTCTTTGCCAGAAAGTCAGCCCTCTTGTTGCCACAAATACCAGAATGACCATGTACAAAAGAAAAACAGACAGCAATGTTCCGATCTTTGAGGTGTTTGAGATGCTTTTGAATCATTTGAGGAAGAGATGTTTTTTAATGTTTCCAAGGATGAGAGTGAATCGGAACAAATCAGATAGCTCGAGGCAGCACAATTTTGTTGAACAATCCACTCGATGGCAAAATTTAAGCACAAAAACAGTGCACTCGTCTCCAATTCTGTATTGTAATTACTGAACTTCAATACCTCTCCGAAAGACAACAAAACCCACCTACCATCAGTAAAAACCATGATAGGGAATTCCTCAGGGTTTGAACTAAATTCAATCAATTGTATGGCATTTCTCTTTGAAAGGTGGGGTCGATCAGAGGGAAGCAAAACACAACCATAACCTGAAGAGGAAGAGGCTGCGAGCTCTTCTCTGAGAGCAATGTTATTTAAAATAACAATGTCAATTGACGGAAAACCAGAAATTATAAACACAGCTTCATGACTTAAAATTCGATATCGAGAAATAGCTCGAAGGAGTATTCATTTTTGGATCCGTCTCAAGTTTAGAATTAATTATTTTCTTTAACGAAACACCTCAACCCCTTGAGCCGCACATAATGAACGGTTGAATTCCTTGTTTATAGATAAGTGAATGCACGTTAAAATTGATGCCATAAGTGTTTTGTGGAATTCTACCAAATCTCTGTCGCAGCTTTTCACACTTCTCTGATATGTAGGTTAAATGGGGCTTTCATGAAAATTTACAATCAATAATAACACCAAGATATTTCATTTGTTTAACAACAGCCAAAGGAATACCATTAAGACATAACTTATAAGAGTCATAACAAATATTTCGTTTTTCATTGAACATAACTTTTGTTTTATTAGGGTTAAATTCCAGTTTTTAAGTTTTTGACCATTCAGAGGCAATGTTTAAAGTCCCTTGAGCATGTAGAAAAGTTGCATGAAAATTTTTACCTTGGAAACAAATTAAAATATCATCTGCAAAAGCTATGATATCACAAGCAGTAATATTGAGCTTTATTAAGAGATCATTTATAATTATATTCCAAAACGGAGCATTGAGGGCAACCTCTCTCAAGTCGATGAACCCCAGAAACTGAGCCAAGTTTCATTTTAGCCACTCTGTCATTCAAAAAATCAGCAGCAAGTACAAAAATATTTGCCAGCAAATTCGCTTCCCGAAGGAGATGGAAAATGCTAGGCCACCAAGCATTGTAAAAATGCACCTTTTATATTTAGGAATACCAAAATTGTGTGAAGATTCTTTTTCTTGCCTTTTTGGCCAATCTCCTTGAGACGTAATGGAGCGTCCTCTGTGCTTCTCTGAGGAGTAAACCCATACAGATCACAGGAAAGAAAGTCACTGCGTCACAGATGCCAGCAAATTCTGCTGACAAAAAGCTTTTCTAAATACTTTTCCAGAACAGGAAGTAAGCTTATACATCTAAGATAATCCAAATGAGGAGTTCTAATATCATTTCCTTTGGGTATCAACACCCCCTGGGCACATTTCCAACTACGTGGAAAAATATTTACACTCAAACAGACATTGAAAAGTTTGTGAAGAAAATGGAACATTGAATGAAACTGTGTGACTATCTCACCCGAAATAAAATCAGGAACAGGAGACTTATTTGACTTTAGCATAGCAACTGCTGTGTTGACTTCATCACAAGTAAAAGGGGAATCAAGGGGGGATTATAATTAATTTGCATTGACTAGCCTTTCTCCCTTTGCAAAGAGTCATCATCCTCCACTGGATCCGAAGGGAAAGACTTATGCATCGCCACATTTATAGTTTCTCCTAAAGTGTTAGTTGTCTTACCAGTAGTTAGTAGAATACCAGTTATTTCTATTTTCTTCATGAAATTTCTCGACACTGTAATTCTGAGATTTTTTTCAAAGATTGCGAACGTCAATAGTTGAAAGAAATGCCTTCCAAGAGTCAGACTTAGCAGTTGTAAGCATTTGATTATTATGTTCTTTTCTATATTTCATATATTTACATTTCTATATCTCTCTGAGGATTGCATTTCAAGACCCCTGAAATCTATGCCTGGAAGCATTAAGTCTTTTTCTCATACATCCAATTTCAATAGACCACCAAGGAACCCTATGCATACCATAGTGCTTAATAGGCATAGAGGAAAAAGATTAATAGAACAAAGTTCTTCCACAATAGAATTAAGGCAAGGACTATCAGTACAATTTTCAAGGGCATTAAGAATATGAGCAATGCGAGGAAGGCAAAACTCTCGAAAATGACACCAGTTTGCCTTCTTAGTGTTGAAAATTTTAAAAGGAGCAATTGATAGGTCATGCCAAGCATTAGAGACGCATAAATCAAATTCTATCATCATATGATCAAAAAGGGATTCATTATCAGAAAGACCCCACCATGATATATCCTGGAGCAGATCTGCACCCAAAACTGTAACATCAATGTAACTTGATCCCTGGGTTCCACAAAAGGTAAAGGACCCAGTTCTTATTAACAACAAATAAATTGTTTGAAGAAATAAAATCACTCAGTTTGTTTCCACGACTGTTTGAATAAGGACTAAACCATAATTCAGATTTAGCACTTGAATCCATGCACCAGACAAGTCCATTGATATTTTTACGCATGAAGACTTGATTAATTTTATGAAGATCTAAATCAATATTTGTTGAGGACTCAAAATAATATGACAAAAAAAGTAAACATAGTTGTTCCAATAGTAATATCCAATGTAACCATATTATAATCAGTATCTCTATAGTCTAAAAAAGTGGAAAAGTCACATGATTGTACTATAATGGCTGCTTTAACACAGTCAGACTCAGGAACATGATAGTCTATAGAGCTGCTGGAAAAAAAATGGGAGAGATCCTTCGTAGCAGTGTGGTTCCTGAACCAGAGCACAGTCAATATTTTCCTTCCCCATGTTCAAGATTAACTGTTGTGTTGCAGATTTTGATTTGTGGAAATTTAATTTAAAACCATTTCAGATCTAGATTGAACACATTTCAGATCTGTTTAGATGATTTAGCCATAACTTGAGTGTTCATTTTCATAAAAGTATGACTAGGACAGCTCTCTGAGAAGGGTTTGTGATCAACCTTCACTTTTTAAGTATATTATTTGTCTTGCGATTCAAACGGACACAACTTACGAAAACCTCAACATTTGTCTTCGAACAATCCTTTACTTTATGTTCTTTGGAACAGTTAAAACAAGGCCGAGGGTTTAACACATTCAGAAGCTCGGTGATTGAACCCCAAACAGTTAAAACATCTATTAATAATCATAAAATCATCCACTTCTCACACACACGTTCATTTTCAACTTATGAAGGTGAAAAATACATTTGCGATCCAGGGGATGTATTTCTATAACGACGTGTCTCGTAAATTGAAAGTTCTTGAGAATGAAACAAACTCTACACATACTCATGTTTTTATCAGATTCAAAACATTTTTTTTTGTTTCTAAGTAAGTTTTTGCTTTCTTGTTTTAAATCAGCCTGGAAATTTATGTCTGCAATAGGTTAAAGGTTTTTAATAATTTATCAAAACTTTTTTTTAAAGTCTTTTTGAAATGAAGTAAACATAATTCAGTTCCTAAAAAAAATAACTTTGAAAATCATAAACACATTAAAAACAGGGAAACATTTTACAGATATTGCAATATTACTTGATGGTTCCCCCCCCCCTTAAATAGTACTTTAACTATTTGTACTTTCTTCAAATCAAAAAATTACAGAATTTTTTTACATGGGAAGAAAAATTGCTACTAGTTATATTCAAACTCTAGACAGACCAGTAAAAGTTCCATAAAACTTATCAGAAAACTTTTTTGGAGAAATTAACTCTTCATAACTGTTACTTACAAAGATCAACACAAAAAGGGGAAAGCAAAATGTGAAATATATACAAAACCTAAGCTAATAAACAATATTATTCTTTTTTTGTTTATCCAAATCAATTGTTTATACTTACCATTTAGCTATAATTTTTGTGCATAAACAAATTAAACTAGGGAGACATAGTTTGCTGCCTATGTATAGGGGAAATTCTAACGCATATGCATTACATTTTTCTTGCCTTTAGAAATTGTCAGTGGCGAGCAGAATGCTGATGAGCGAGTACTGAGATGTTGAAATTGTGTTTGACTGAAACTGATAGAAAAACTTTAAGAATGCTATTGAATTAAATTTTATAAGGCTTGGCTCCCAAGAAGAAGCTATCCAACTAATGTTCCAAGCAGAGAGACCAGATTTCAGTCCAGAGTGCTAATTATCTCAAAAAAGGCACTCTAACACTGCTTTCGACAGTGGCAGAATCATTAAGAGAAGTATGTGGTAGCATAAAGAGATTACATTGAAAAAGCTTAGAATAGGCTTGTTGTACGTGAATACAAGTATTTTTTTTTAATGAATAAAGGTCAAATTTTTAATACAGTTACATTTCTAATGAAAAAGAATTTTTTGAAAAAGATTTATGTTTACCATTTTAAAAAATATTATAGGACAAGTTAAACAAAATTACAATATTTATACAAATGCCTTTATCAAAATCTTTGTACCTTTTATTTCAGAGTAAATCTAGTTCTTTGTTTAAAATCAGCAAAAATGTTAAAATTAGTATAGATTAAAAATGCAATTTTTTCCTCCAGTCATTGTAAAGCATGAATATTGCCTAAGGAAAGGAATATAGTTCCGAAAAAAGTTTAAATGCAGAATAAAATTCTATATAATTCTACTTATTGAGTAACACTTTTTTGATGTATCATGGTCTTTTGTTTTTTTAAATTTCACTTAGTACTTTTTTGCTGTTCACAATGTTTATTGGTTTTACTATTAATTTAAAATGTGATTCCATATATATCAAAAAGACCCACTGACCATCAGAGAAGAAAAATATATGATACATAATATGTGCAACCTTATGTATCACACTAACTTGTCCAATTTAAACATTTGCATGTCCATTGAGGTAATTTTCCTACCCCAAAATGCTATGTTCATTGCACATTTAAAAGATTTATTGATAAAATAGAGGGTGAAAATATAAAATCAACTGAACAGTTTTGGAAAAATTATATTATCTTCCATTGACAACATCGACCTCACTTGGCAAGAATCAACTGATAGTTGTATGAACAAAGTGAGGAAAAAGGTATGGTATACAAGGATTATCAATGAGAAAAGCCTAACATTAGGAAAATTGTCAACCAAAACAATACAATGGGATCCAACTGTGAGCCTTACCAAAGACAGTCTTCAAGAACTAAATTGTTGATTAAATTGTAGAAAATTGCAGATCTTAAAAGTAGTGCATTTGACAAGGCATTTAGGATGCAATTACTTGTTACCAACATTTATTTAATGAGAAAGAAATATTGAGATAAATAGCATAAAAAAAAAAGATGTAAAAAAAAGTCAAAAATTTCAGAAAAGTCAACACCTTTATTAAAAAAATGAACTTTATATTTGTGTTTATGTATCATGTACTATATTGTGCAAATTAATAGATAACTTAAAATTTTAAGTAGAATTTGTTTATTTTTTATTGCATGTTCCCCTTCTCTATTTATTACGTGTTGAAGTACTTTGTTTAATGCTGTTTCACACTTAGGGCTTTGTTGTTCAGGAACCTAAAGAATACATAAGGTTTTACTGCAGTTAAAAAGGAATAAGTCTTAGAGATAGAAAGGTAGGTGTCATAGATAATTAAAAAGATAAGTCTTAGATACCGATGAAATAGTTGGTTCAAATAACCATATTAAAAGGTAACTGAACCAGAAATACCTTTGCATAAAATGAAGAAATTTTCTAGAGGATAAAAAAGAATTGAAAACCCCATTCATGGAGAAAAATTGCAAGATGCATTTATTGGAAAGCTAAAATAAAAAGCAAACAATCTCAGAAAAAATAAGGATATTCAATGAAAGAATTATACGATTTTTAAAAACTGCACGTTTAGTATTTTAAAGAACAATACATATGATTTTTAAAAAACATTTTTATTAATTTAAATTATACTAAGGCTATTTTAGACCCATTAAATAAACCCCCTCTCATTCTCTAAACTCATTTCTATGAAAAAGCAAAAAAGATCGAAATGAAATAAATTAGTTTGTCAAGAATGCTTTTACTAGTTATTAAAACAAATGTGAAAAAACTGTTTCTGTAATAACAATGCAAACTTAATGCAAGTACTAAGTAGCTAAATGAAAACCTATCATTTGCAAAACAAGACAAAAAATGAAAATATAACAGTAAATACCTCATGTCAAAACTTTCATAATCTGCAACTAACTTCGAAAGCAGTAAATCCTCTCTCTTTGGTAGACTTGCCAAAACATTTTGAATAGGTAGGAAATTTAAAGGATCGGACATGAAATTTTTATGCTTCTGTGTTTTGATGTGCTGGAGAAAAAGACATTCAAATTCAAAACAAGTTTAAATTTTTCATGATTAATCAAACATGAAATTGTACCAAAAAAGATAGCAATACATTAATATATTATTGTACAACATCATCTCGCACTTCAGTTACTAAATCTAACTTTTCATTTTTATTTTCTGCACGCAAAAAGTCCCATTATTACAGTATTATAAGCAAGCAAGATGCAAGTAGCATTGAGTACTTTCAAAGGAAACTCAACACCACACATTATTCACTTTATAAAATTATCTATAGTAAGCATAACAAGTAAATAACATTATTAATCTTGTAGGTTAATACAAATTAATAGAGGTAATCAAAAGCACAAATATAAACATATAAAACCACAAAACTCAAAGAAGTGATGGTTATTAAAATATTATTAATGTTTAATATTCATTTTCTTTAGATAAAATATATCAATTTACGAAAATATATAATATGTATACCGACAAACACATTACAACCAATTAAATTTGAAAAGCAACTATTTCTTGAATATGTAATAATATTTAAACACCTTAGAAATGATAACTTTATCAAACATCATAACAATTTATACTACATACATAAATCTGTAAAACTCCGGAGCAATAAAATTTTACAAACAATATATACTTACTTCATCAAGATTTAAATAATTTTTATGGCAAATTTCACAGTAGAAAGTTTTAGCCCTTATGTGGCCATTCTTCATTCTAAAACACAAAGTAAATATTTTTAAGAATAAAATAAGTTTAATATATCTCTCACAGATATACATATAGTTTATTCAAAATTATAAAATGAGATTATATCTGACTGTAAGAAATGGTTAAAATTGAAAGGGAAAAAAAAGAGAAAGGAATTTATAGAAAAACATCTTGCATATAAATTTGAAAGTTTGTTTCCTTTATATAAATCCATGCTATTTGATTGCACCACTCGAAAAATTTTAAGGATGCATCACTAATATGTGGATGGAACCGTAAGCATGTTCCCACAAAAACACACACACACACACACACATTATCCCAAACAGTTTAGTTTACTTTTCATTAAAGTCACATTAGAAGCAACACGAGGGCTATTGGCGACGGACCTTGTAATGTTGAACCTCGTTCAAGAGACAAGGACGACAGCTGAGCTGTCACCCCTCTCCTAACTTCCACACCATGCCAACAGGAGGACTCTGGTCCCCAACAGATTTAACATGCATCAGCCCCAGCTACACGGCGGGTCATTAGCAGTCAAGGATCGAACCCGCAACTGAACAAAAAAAAAAAAAACATCCACAAATCCGAAACCATGACCAATACGCTACCACGGCCACATTATCCCAAACAAATGCAACAATTGTGTTTAGCTACCTGGCACACAAAAATGTAAAGGAACAGAGCCGTGAAATATGTTATGCTGAAAATATGGATGATGTGCCCCTTGAAATTTTCTTAAATTCATTTCTGATTTTTCATAAAATTTAATGTCGCAGTGACTAGTAAAGCAGGTGGTGTCTTTGTCGCACATAATTTTGTCATATATTATGTCAGTCTTTAGTTGCTTCTTACTATCTATATTCAATAGTTGTTCAGAAAAAAGTTTCCTTCATTGATTTTTTTGGTTCTATGTAGCAAAATGTTGTTTTTTGGAGATTGTTATTCATACTTTCCATTTCTTTTGCTCTTCTAAAACAAGCTAAATCCAGCATGGGAGATTATATATGCCTGCATTCTAACTTCCTCACCCAAGTTCAATGCCATGCATTTTTCATTCATTTTGCATCTATTTTAATCCAATTTCGAACTAAAGCTTAATGATTAAAAGCTTTACTTTTTTTTTCAATTTTCTTGAAATTATTTCTATTTTTTTAATAATTTACTTTCCAAGCTTTTTAAAAAAGTTCTTCGTTACTCATGTTAAGTTGTTTTTTCATAGCTTGTTTTATTTTACGTGTGTAAATTAATTAGCTAATTCTTGAAAAATAACACTGAAAAACACCATTTTGCGAACCAATGTTTTAATTGCTTCACCCAGAAATATATCAATCCAAGCAACACAATTTTCACACTGTATGTAGAATGAACATTTGGCCCTCTTTTGAAAAAATAACAGAAAAAATGTCAATTAGATGATTTTATACAAAATTTTAATTGTGCAATATTTAACAAGTTTAGTTTTTCCACTTTTACCCTCCACTTTCATCTGTTACAATATGCATAGCTCTGGGGCATACTATTTTACATGACACTGTATTCTCTACGCTTTGAACAAATTATTATTGTTCATTAATTTTTTTGGAGATCGCTATGCTATTCCTTTGTTTGTGTCCATTAAAGATGTATAATTATGAAACTATTTACTTTCATTTTAAATAATTACTTAAGCAAAGAACAAGTGTTCTAACTAATTGTTATCATAAAACAAAATTTATGATTGCTATAACATAAAACTGCTATTAATCAAAATTAGGTTTTATGAATGCCCCTTCCCCTTTCCTGTTTAAGAATTTAACAAACAATAAAAAATAAATATCAACATTTTTTAAAGATTTGAACACTAAATTTAAACAAGCACAAGAGCACATCAACTGTAAAAAAAAAAAAAAAAAAAAAAAACCCTCAAAAATATAAGTTATATAAACAGATGGAGGAGAATTTATTAAAGCTAGGGTAAATATTCCAATCATTAAGAGAAAAAAAAACATGAATAATAGAATAAGAGAGAAAGACATAAAGTTGTCAAATATGCATAAAACCTTTTTTCATATCATTACATTATGTTTATTAAATTTTGCAATGTTTTATTCTGAACTAAGAGAAATTTTTTTAAAACTGTTTATGAATAATATTTTCGAAAATGCAATCTCACTAATTATTTTTTAAGCAGTCAGCACACTGAAATACTTATAGAATATAAGAATTCAATTTACTTTCAATTTAAGAAAAATTATATTTCGTTTAGTCACGATTTTACTAAAAATGGGAATAGAATTAAATAAATTTAAAAATCACAACTATAAGGATGGAATGAAGGAGGATTTATGAAAAAAACACAAAGTAGGCAGAAGAAAAATATAACAGCAAGCGGAAAAATTTACATTCAGTATTATTTTTGAGAATCCTTGTTCCATCTAATGTTTCCAGCAGTGTTTTCAACAAAGATTTAACCCTACTTAAAAATTGAGAGAAAAACTAAATAAGAAATCATCTACTAAAAAAAACTATTACTCCTGTTTGGGAATTGCTAAACGTTCCTAATAATTCTAGTTGCGTTATGAAATTAATAGGTTCATTAATATACATACATGTAAACATACATTTTCAACTATCAACATCATAAAATGCACAAACACAAATGTTTTAATGCAATTATTTATCTTCTCCACAATAAACAATTAAAAAAAAACTTCTTTTGAGATCATTCCATACATTCATTAAAACCGTAAAATTTAAATACATTATACAAATAGAAAATTAAAAAAAAAAAAAATTCCAAAGGAAATGTTATAATTTTTTTCCTCTAGTTTAATAAAAGTTTTTAAAAACTGCATTGATTTACCATAGTTCAAATGATTGCAAGAGCTATAAAAAATAACTGCAAGATTAAAATCAATATAACTTATAAACAATTTTTACTCACTTAAAAATATGTAAATTGTTTTCTTTTGTTTTTCCTTTAGCATGAACAGTGGTTGAAACCGTAGAAATCGTAGAATTAGAAGCTGGGAGGCCCGTATCTGTAAGTTTGGTATATGATTTTGTACGACTAGTTTTTGTGACATCAGGAACAGTTTGTACATTCACACTTATTTCTCCAAACACAGGCCTGGTTGCTTGAATTAGATTTCCAGTCTTTTTAAATTGTTTATGTAGCTGACTAATATTGTAAGAAAGTGTTGGATCAATTACTTCAGTCCATGAAGGAAATTCTCGAAAAATTGGCTTGTAAATTCTGTATCAAATACAACACAAAAGATTTCTTTTTAAATTTTCACTGTAAATTAAACAGCAAAAGAATGAGAAGTTTTTTAAAAGTAACAAAAACTAAAACCCAATGGAATTTTACTAAACAGTAAAAACTTCAAAAAATAAAAATTCTGACAATGAATTGGTTATTGAGTATCATTACAATTATTAATGGTTGAACAAATATTTTTTTTAAAATGTATGATTAATACTTACATTATAGTTAAGGTGAATGGAGCAGTTTATTAACATACAACAGTAACCTTAAAGTTAATTGTTTTAAATTAAATGGAAGGTAAATTAAAATTCCCTAAAAAAAAACTTTACAATTAAAAAAAAAAAAAAAAAAACATTACAAGTAAAGCAGTCCTTAAAATTAGTCAAAATGTTTAATGTAATCATATTTATCCCTTAATCATTTTGATAAGGTATTTTACATATAATTGAATCCTGATTGCATTAATATACCCTAACATTATTACCTTTTTATATCTTCTATTTTTATAAATGGTGGTAATAATTTTCTAGCATCTGGTGGCTGTTCTTGAACCTTATGTTCCTTTTTTTTCTGTAAAAATTAAAAAACAGAAATAAATTATTTCATAAATTTTGAAATAAATTATTTCATAAATTAATTTTATGCTACAGTACCAATCTTCAAATGATCAAATAATATCAATATTAGTAATGGGGGGAAAAGTCAAAGCATTTAAAAAAATATTTAAGTTAGTAGCAGAATTCTTATTTTCTTTAAAAATAAAGCAAATGGAAAAACTATTTTTGAAACATATCATGATCAATCTTACAGTCAATTAGCCAATCTGCAGTATAGGCTGTGTTAACATTCAGATCTCAAAAACTTTATTAAAAAAATAAATAAATAAAAATAGTGGATTTCCTTACAAATAATACTATAATTAAAAAATAGTATTCCATTCTCAAAAACCTTTTAAATAACATCAGAAATCCTCAGGAATAAAAATATTATCAATTCACAAAAAATATGAAATTCCATCAAAAACAGTGTAATTTTTGAGAACAAGAAAGTTCTCAAAAATTACACTGTTGCCAATGCTAAGAACAAAAAGAATAAAACAGAAGATTCTGCCAAAAAAATTAACTATTATATTAAGTATTAAAATAAAAGAGTAAACGATAAATTATAGAAGTAGACAATAATATTCTGTTCAGATATCAAAATAAGACAGATGATAAGATATTAAATTCAATGTATCTTAGCAAAATAAATTTACATTAAGCTCACTGAATGTAATTATTATTATCAGAATGTATTTTATAATGTCAATCTTGCTTTTAAATTTTATTCTTCCTAACAAGGACCATGGATACAACAGGTGGAATTATATCTCACGAGAACTCATTTGATTTTACCATTTTAGAAACAAAACTCAAAATTCTGTAAATTTTCCAGAAATTTCTTTTAAATATTTTTCAAAGGAATGTTAACAATTTTGTACAAAAAAATTACAATAATAATAAACTGTAAAATTCTAAATTTATCATTAAAAAAAAACCAACCAATAGATCTTTAACTAATTCTGTGGAAATCATATTCTTCAATTTTTTCACTTTGGACAGAATTTTTTCAACATGGTAAACTTTCACACCCCACCGTTTACAATTTTCCAGAAGATCTGTGGCTCTTTGATTTGGCTATTAAGAAAAGAATTTTTAAGAGTAGTTCATGAAAGATTTAAGTGACGAAAACAACAGATAAAAATTTAACAGATCTTTGTTTCTTTAAAAAATAAATGAGATATTATGCTTACCTTCTGTGTGGCAATTTTAACAATAGACAATCCTCTACTCTGTAAAAAAAAAAAAATAAATAACAGGAAAGGATAATTTAGTTACTGCACATACAAAACATTATTCAAACAATTTAGATATTTTGATCATTCATATTAAATTAAATTTAAAATATTATTCTATTAAACAAGTAGAATATAAAATATTCATTCCTAACAAATTCCTGTACTTTTAAGTCTAAAGATAAAATTCTTGTGCAATTAGTATCAATAAACTTTTCATGCTTCTTTTCAGATGCATACATTTATGTTTCAATATAAAATGATTATTATTTTCTGTAGTATAGCTATGAATTGTTATGACAGTTGCAGTCTGTATGTACCACCTGAAATTTGCATATAGTGAGAGAAATTTTATAACTTAGTGTTAAAAACAATTGCGACAGAATGCCACATTTTTTAAATGTACAATTATTTTATAAACATATTCAAATCAAACAAAATAAAACTGAATAAAGCAGGTGCATTGCATATTAATATTTGAACAGTGATTTTTTTAAACAAACATTATCTTACTGCAAAATCAAACTAGTTAAAAATCAAAATTACAATCACTCAATATTAAAAATGGGACACCCAAATTCAGAACATTTATTTTTTTACAAAGAAAATGATCCAATATTAATATCCTCTGAATTTTCTAATGTTTAAAGAAAGATGCTAATTTTTAATTTTCTATCCCTAATTATTTGCATTAATCAATTTGCTGTAGCATACAAAATGTTACAAATTTTATCACTTACATTTATATAATATCAAATCTATCTTTCTCTTTAACATAAAAATGGAAAACTGTACTTTTATTAAATGTTTTTAAACTTTAAAGGCTAATACAGGGTGATTATAATTAAAGTGACCCTATTTAGACCCCTGTAGAACCCGTTTTGCCAATTAGATTTTGATTAAACTTGATATATATAAGTTACATAGGCCATGGAGAAAATATTTCTTCTATAAAAATAGTTCAGATTTTGACCAACAGATGGCATGACCTTATGCAAATTAATCAAACATTAAAGAGACTTGCAATCAGAGCCAGAAATTCATTCTAATTGCTTTTGTCACTTTAATCATGCCCTTACAGAAGATTGAGCTTTACTAATAAAACTGTTTTATCAGAATGCCAGAAATAGTTTAGCTGCACTGTGTGAATATCATCATTTAAAGTGATTGCAAAAAGGGCCCATGGGTTTGAAGATGATTATGAAATTTGAAGAGAATGGAGACTTGCCACGAAGGAGGCGGAAACCAGTTGAGAATGCAAATGAAACTGTTGAAGAAGTCGCTACTGCTTAGGTTGAAAGAGCTCCAGTTCCAGCTATTTTACAGCAAGTACTCAATCGGCGTCACGAGAGTTGTCGATTCCATGGTCAACAGTACCAATAATTCTGCAATCCATTTTAAAATGGTATCTGTACAAGATCCACATTGTGCAAATGCAGCAACCTAAAAACTATAAAGCACACTCCAATTTTGCTTACCGATTTTTGGCCAGAATGGAAGTCGATGAAGTGTGGCCTATGAACAGGTGAAGTGCACTTTTCTTTAGAATAGACTTTAGACTTTGTTCGATTCTTTCTTTTAATAAATAATCAAAATTGCCGCATACGGGGCGTTTCACTTCCTAATATCTTGCACTGACAACCACTTCATTCTGAGCCAGCTTTATACGCCATGTTGGAATCACTCTAGAGTTTCTTCACACTACCATTGAATACACTGTAATGCACTTTCAACACATAATTGATGTCAAAGAAGTACATGTTGAGCACATTCTGTAATTGAATAAATTTTAATGATTCTGACAGATTTTTTGTCCTTCTTTAAACACCACAATTTCCCTTGTGGCCAAAATGTGAACTACTTTTTATTGCAGAATTCATTTTCTCATGGTCCATATAACATATATACCAAGTTTCATGAAATTCAATAAGTAGAACAAGTTCTAGAGGGATCTGAATATGGTCACTATAATTATAATCACCCTGTATATACCTTAAAATAACAAATTTACATTAACACCAGACTATTTTTTTATCATAAAAAATGTTCCTAGTTAGGGCCCAGTTTTTTAACAATAGGTAAGAAAAGCTTTTTTTTTTTTTAATGAAGTGATATTTAGCTGCAAATTTTCAATTGTAAATCTACAAAGAATTTTATACATTCAGGTTATTGTAAGTTTAAAATCAATTTTAAACCAAATTATATATAAATATAGCACATCATCAAATACATTAAACAAGATGTTAAGAATAGGTTTTATAAACACAAAGCATTTTAGAAATGCTTAAAACAAAAAACTAAGAGAAAAAACCAAATAATAAATGAAATGACCAAAAACTAAATTTAAAAAAAAAAACACTTATGAAAATCAAACAAAAATTTATTTAAATAATCAGGCAATCTAAAATTTAAAACACTTAATTATAACAGACAATATAGAATCAAATAATTTAAAGCAAAGCAAAATAATGGAAATGCCAAAATTTAGAAAAGTGGTATGTCATTAACACTTCCATACATTGGAGTGGAATAATGTGCGTTTATGCTGGTAATTACAGATCTAACCATCACACTTCAGTGGTAATTATAATCACATTATAAAAAAAGTAATAAACCAAAAATCATATACTCAATTGCATGAAGAAAAAAAAAGGTAAACATAAGAAAACACATTCAAATACACTTAAATAATACAATTTAAATATTTTAACACCAATTAAAAAATTTAACTAAAAAGTTATATTAACAAAAAGGTAAGCAAAATAACACAAACACACAAATTAAAACACAAAGGTAAGCAAACTAAAATGCAATGAAATTTAAAATACTTACAACAAATTACACATCATTATAATTATAAAATGTGGAACCATTTAATCAAGACATAATCACAAGCAGAATGAAAATGTTACATAATCCAAAACATCTTGAACATATTGCATTATAGAAAAAAATACAAAAATAAAGCAATTACAAACAGTAAACTATTCAAAACTTTTCACTAACAATCTTTACCATAAAGAATGAATTCACCACCAAAGTAAAAATGCTGATTGTTTGATTTAAAGAAAACCAAGGAAAATTATGTTCTTAAAATTACTTATAAAAAATGAAGCAAAAAATTATAAAAATTATTGAAACACAAAAACCCTTATTTCATATATTTAAAAAAAAACCTATATTTAACATAATTATTTTTTCAATAATAAAATTAAAGGGAAAAAAAGAATGGATATCAAACACTAAAAATGCATACACATCTAGACGGAAAAAGCTTATTTGAAAAAAAAAAAAAATTAATAGAATAATAATAAAGAGAAAGAGTCGAGAAATATTTATACATATGCATATAATCAACAAAGTATTCTTCATTTTCTATAATGAGAAACAATTTATACAGAAACTGCATTGTTTCTCTTCAAAGAAAGTCATAAGGTATAATCCGTGGTCAACAAGGATGGTAGCGGCCTGCGGCAAGGATGGAATAGCTTGCAGCTCTTGCACCATAAAACCTGAAAGTCACTCCCTACGTGGGTATTGTGGGCAAACCGTAGCTGCCCTGCATATATCAAACCCACGTGGTATAAAAATGCTAGTAAGTCATCACAGCCAAGTTTATCATTTAATGTTACTATTTTAAAATCACCTAAACCTCTTCCTATACAACTGTCCCAAGAACAGAAGCACAATCCAAATAAATTTCAAGAATATTTTTTATTGCATTTCAAATACTTATTATTCCTTTTTAAATTTATTTAACATAACAAGACAAAAATGTAACTTCTTTTTTTTTATTTTACATATTAAAGCCTGAAAAGAAATATTTAAATAAACTTTTTTAAAGTTATGTATCTCAAAACACATTTAGATAACTGTCAGTTAATAAATATAATAAAAGAAACATCAGCTCAGTCAAAAGTGTATGCTTCTACCATTAATGAAAATTGGGCACAAACTTTAGCAATCATCCAATATAACGAAACATTAATAATTTCTTACAAATTTATGAATATTTTACAGATACAATGCTTTTCCAGTACAAAATGCTTTCACTTTTACAACACTTCCCCCTTTCCCTGCGTTTTCCAAGTTTCACCCATCAAATGAAATCATGCCTTTTCATTATTATTTTTTTATAACCTTTTGCATCTTATTTTTTGTTAAAACCTAGAATGAATTTTGTTTTAAATATGAAAAAATTTAACAAACCTTTTTAAGATTTTGATCTGTGGAAGGCAAATTAGAGTAAGCAGACGAATCCATGTACTCTAAGGAGCTGAAATATATAAAAAAAAAATCATTTTCAGAAGATAAATTCTGATAAATAAATCTCAGATTCATCATAATAATCAATAAGCAAAACTACTTCATGATTTTTACATAAAATAAAAATGAACCTTTGTATTATACAATTAGGTTTTGGAAAAAAATTATAAATTGTCATAATTCCAAATATAGTTGGACTCTTGTTACCTTGTGTTTCATTAATTCCTGTTTTTATAATGGGCTCTCTTTTTATGAAATTTAGATTATCTTTTTTCACAACTTCCTGTTAAGAAAAAGCATCAATACATTTTTTCTTTATATTTTATATGCTGTAGAATAAACATGTCGTGGAGACACAGTTTACAATAGCAAACTTAAGACTACAAATGAGAGAAATTAGAAGCATAAGAAAGAAATGTCAAACAATGCTTGTGCACTTGAAAACGAGCAAAGTCAAGCATATGGATAGAGAAGTCTTTTGTAAAACCAGAACTAAAAGAAATAAATCAACAATTGATTTTCAGGTAGGAAAACCATTCACAGCAACCAAAAATAGACTAACAGAGACCCAAATCAAAAAGAGGATGGCAAATAAAGGAGCCTATAACTAACCTTGTAAGAAAAATAACAACAAAGCAAAGGCTGAAAGAAAAATCAAAGTTAGCTACGAGAACTTTAAAAAGAGACAACAGATGCAAAACCTAATTGCTATCAAAATCTAAGTAAACAGTAAGAAAAGAAATAATAATAAGATACAAAGAAGAGTGGAGGTAAAGTCCGCTTCCTGAATGTCTAAGGCAACAGAAAGCAACAAAGGGCTGCAAATCCCCAGATAATTAAATGCAGATGGTGACTTTCATCATTAAAGAGAGAAGATAAAATTCTAACTAAACAGAGATGAACAAAAAAAGTTGTCTTTCAGAAAAATCCTTCAAAAGTTTGAGTCTATGAGAGTTAAATGATTTTAATATTTTTTATCTTTTTTGGAATTAAATATTGGGCTGGATATGAATAATCATTTCTCAGAAGAGGAAATGTTCCTGGTGTTTTTTTTTTTTTTTTTGACAAGGAATTATTTTGCAGATCTCATGGACAAAATTATTTGCTATATATTCAACCATTCTTTATTGATCAAGTTTTAAAAGTTAAAGATTTTTTTTTTTTTTTTTTTTTTTTTTGCATTAATGATATATGTTATAATTAAAAATAATGTCAAAAAATGTAAATGTAATGCAGAAAATTTATATTGATGCTGAAATTTACAATAAGATAGTTGTCGAAAAATTGAAATGCAAATTACCTTAGCTCTGTCTTTATATTTTCAAATTCGACATATATATATACAGTTCATCCAAATAGATGTCAAGTAAAAGGGAGAAATTTCTTAAGATAATCAGAGATTTCTCAAGACTGCCATCAGATTACAACAACTTAGTACAGTTGCTGTATCATCTAGAAGATAACAAATTTAAAACCAACTCATAAGCAAATCAGGAATAATGCAAAAAAAAGAAAGCTGAAAGATTTGTTTCAGCATCAGATAAATATCCAAATAAAACTCTAGTATCAACAAATTTAAGGAGCAAATATTCATTGAAGTGAAACCATAATGGACCCTCAACATGGATATTCTTGGAGGTCATCTATAGCAAAACACAATGTCTGCATTTGTTTGCAACAGAAAAGGCTATTTTATTAGATTGTTTCATGAAAGAGATATTGAGAAAGTTGAAAAAGATGCAAGCATATTAAAAGTGAAAGTGTCAGAAGAAAATTCAAAGTTCAAGTATCACAGAGGTTTCTTCACCAACATTAAATGAAAACAATGTTACGCAATGTTGGATGATAAACATTTCAAAATTCCAATTTTAGATTTAGACAAGTGGTTAATTTAGTGGCTTCATCACATTTCTGTAAATATCGGGACAGGTTTGAGAATTTCCAAGACCTTACTTTGACTGAAGCTTTTATTAGTAACAAAAACTGAGCATTGAAAATACTTGGGGTAGGTGATGTAATATTTTATGCTAAGGACAAAAATAGTTTTGTGCAAGTTTATTTGAGAAGTGTTTTGTTTTCACCAAATATGTGTCATTTTTATTAGTGGTGCTACCATAGATTTAGCAAAGTATAAAATTATTTGGCATGATAATGAGATGAGTGATTGTTTTTATCAATATCGTACCAGAAGCTACATGAGGGCTATTAGCGACAGGTCTCATAATTTTGAGCCTTGGCCAAGTGATGAGAACAAGACCCACGCTGGCACTACCCTCCCCAAACTTTCACACCATGTCAACTAAATGCCTTGACAGATTTAATATGCATCAGATTGGGCTACGCAGCGATTCTTTAGTGGCATCAGAGCCCAAACCCACAACTGCATGAAAAACGTCTGCTGTAACTCTGCAAACATGACAACCAGGTTACCGCAGCCACAGATGAATGATGGGCGAGTAGTTATTAAATGAAGATGTTATTGTTTTAATATTGTTTCCTTCATTCTGAATTTTTGTTTCAACAAACTTAAAAAAAAAAAAAAACTTGCCATAATTTTCTTGAAGGTTTTGGATTAAATCCAACTTTGTAGATGTCTTTCAGAGAAGTTCACAAAAATGAAATTCCTCAATGGTTTGAATAATACCACGAATCAATAGGAAAACATAATAAGCATCAAGCAATGAATGAAGAGATAAAAAAACTAGGAATAAACTTAAATAATGAAACATTTGCTAATCCACCTAAAAATGCTGAAGTTATAAGCTGTAAAAAGATCTATTCTATTAAGAAAGATACCAACATAAAAATAAATTTTAAGCTAGACTTGTACTTTCAGGGAGTTAAAGAAATTTGGATTAGATTATACAAATATAACTATCTCCAGTTGCAAATATAGTACTTTATAATTCAGGTTTCTTGGCAGGATTAGATGAATATGCAACTAAATGTAAAAGTAGCATTCTTGTAACAAGAGTTACATGAAGGAAATTATGGCAAGTTTTTCAGGAGAAAAAAAAAAAGTTCTTTTAAATAAAACAAATTCTGAATGAAAAAAAAAACAATATTAAAACAAAAACTTCTTATTTAGCAACATATCTCTCATTATCACATTCCAAAGAAATCTCTTTTTATACACACCAACTTCTTATTGGATTAACTTCAGTGCATCAGCATCAGATTCGACTTTATAGAAGCAGAGCTAAGGGAATTTGCATTATCATCTTCTAACAACTAACTCGCGATTTAGTAACTGTACACTCCGAATGTTGCAAATTAATGTGGTACCCGCGACTGTAACAAATATTCTGGCACTTGTGTAAAATCCCTCCCACAGCTTTCACTAAATCATAAAATGTCACCAAACAATGTGATATTCTGCCAATAATGGAAATGTTTCTCATTCTACATTTCAGAAAAATAAAAATTTGGGACATACATATTATAAAACAGAATGCAGTAATGTATTTTTAATGGTATAGAGGTGAAAAACAAAATGACAATGGACACAATGTCATTACAACTGAAAATGGACAAGTAGTGACATTATAGTGCTAGATTGAGGCAAGTATTAATCAATGTTAGTTTCTGATAAATCGACGATTATCAGTTTTCAAGTGATAGAAGAAAATACTCAAGAAGGATCCACTATTTTTTTTGGATCCATGAAAAACTAAAAATAACTGAAAAATCAAGAACTGTTAATATGAACATTTCAAAGTTAACCACAATTAAACTTTCTTATTCAGAAAACTGGTGTACATACGCAAAGAATTGTAAGACTGAGGGGGGTTGAACAAACGGAATAAAAAACGTCAGTTTTATGACATGATGTTTAGCTGGAATTGATCCTACTTTCGTGATTAACAGGGTTTTACACAAGTACCATTTTTTAATTTCTACAAGTCTCATGTTCGCATATAATACAGAACTTTGACTAAACTATATATATATATATAAAGAGATTGGATACGTAATAGATTTTATAAAAATTTACAAATATAAATAATTTTGAATGGATATACAACATGTTCACATAATTTTGAGCATTTACTCTTTTGACAACAGAATTAAATCTAATTACAAACATCATTACAAAAATTTTAAATCAAAAAATTATTAAACAATTTAATGTAATAATGATTGTTTTTTTCTGCTGAAGTAAATTTTAATTTTCACAAAATTAAAATTTTCAATACAAAAAAAAAAAAAATTCAAGCTGTTATAAATCAAATATAATAAATCAGTATGTCAAATATAATAATTTTTTTAAAAAAATGATCAGAATATGAATTTTTCCACTTTACATGCCATTTTCCTCTTAAATTTAAATATTTGTAATCCATTTTAGTATAATTTTAATACAGTGTATTATATGTGGGAGTTTTGCACTTATTACATGTTTCAATGGAATTTCTTTCAGAAATACAATTTTAAAATACATTAAATGTAATTTCGAAAACAACAATAAGGTGAAGTCTTTTAAGATATATATCTGTAATTGTAAATATTTCTTTTTATGGAAGAAGTAAATTCATACATCATACCATTTGTCAAAAATCATTACCTATCACTGAATACATATATGTTCCAATACTGAAATAAGTATGTAACCTATATTTCCCAATCTTCTAAACCAAATTAAATCTGAAGTGTTTTGTTCTAAAATAAACAAGTATATCAAAAAAAAAATAATAATAATAATAATAATAATAACTGGAATACAAAAAAATTTAAATTATTATTAAATACATTGCAGCATTTCAATTCCTATTCTCAAACCTCAGTTTTATATAAGGAAGCAGATATATATTCCCAATGCATTTCCATACACAAATATGAATAACTATATACTAATATATACACATATCTCAAGGTTACTATGTTTTGCAACAAGGATTCATTTTGTAATGAAACGTAGCTGTTGTATACTTAAAACGCCAGGGTTCAATTATTACGTCGTTATATGCCAAAAACTATAGTAATTTTATTTACAGACACTTTAACTATTGAAATGAAAACAAGACAAAAACATGGCGTCACTCGCTCGTGAACATCAGAATGCTGAGTGATCCAATACACTTCGCGCGCTACTATTGCAGCGCCACCTGTTGCCACTAAGTAAAATATAAATATCTTACACTTATAATTTGGGAGGCTTACACAGTGGATTCACAACATTCTCCCACCTTTGAGTAATATTCTTTACAATTTACTCAAACAATACACAAACATTATCAAAATACACTATATACTTAGAAAAATGAAATACATAAAACACTTACAGTGAAATTGAAATGAATTTTACATTACATAATTATTTATCATACATAATTTTACATTACATAATTATTTAGCAGGAGTTTTAACTACTCTACCACTACTGGTGGTTAAAAGAATCGGCTCATCCCCAGTTTTCACTACAGGGTTTTCCAACTCTAGCCGATATAGTCTCTGCACTGGTCGTAACAACTCTGAATTCTCAGTTTTAATGAGAGCAAGTCTGATTTGCCCATCTCGACCAGGAATTACTTTTAGAACTCGAGCTAGATTCCAATACGAACGTCTTTTATTATTATCCTCAAGCAGAACAATTTCATCCACCTTAATTGGTTGGGTATTATAAATTTTAATAGATTGTTGTCGTAACTGTCCTAAAT
Source organism: Nephila pilipes (assembly GCA_019974015.1). NCBI lineage: Eukaryota > Metazoa > Arthropoda > Arachnida > Araneae > Nephilidae > Nephila > Nephila pilipes. The sequence continues at coordinate 649,881 of BMAW01122169.1, read as the reverse complement.
ATTGACTTCGAAATTGTGATCTTAAAGTCTGGCGTAATCTATGTATGTATTTACATCTTTTATTTAGTTTACTTTTATCAATATTATCCACATCAGGAACACCTGATATTGGTGTTTCATGAAGGAACTTTTCTGGTGTGATGCTTGAGTCCTCATCTAAGTCCTCTGAAACATACGTAAGAGGTCGGGAGTTTACTATTTGCTCGACATCACATAATACTGTTAGTAACTCCTCATAATCTAAAGACCCTCTGCCTAGAATTTTTCTTAGAATTGTTTTTACAATTTGAATTAAACGTTCCCACCATCCGCCCCACCAAGGAGCTGATGGAGGATTAAACATCCATTGAATTTTTTGTTCTGCAGCCTTAAAACGGAGACCATCCCAGTCAACGGTTTGCAGAATTTTATCGGCACCAACAAAATTTTTGCCGTTATCCGAATAAATTGTACGTGGTCGTCCACGACGCGCAATAAAACGTCTTAGTGATTGCAAAAAGGATTCAGTCGATAAGGAAGTGACCAACTCTAGGTGCACGGCTCGATACACCGCACAAGTAAATAGTACGATGTATGCCTTTCTACCATCTTTCAAATACAAAGGACCGGCAAGATCACACCCTATGACTTCAAATACATTAGCATCGCGAACCCTATCATTCGGTAAAATTCCTGGGATTGTCTCACATTTTTTAGCCTTGAACCTTCGACACTTGACACATTTATTTATACAATTTCGTATCGTCTTACGTGATTTCAAAATCCAATACCTCTCTCTTAAATTAGACATTAACAATGAAGTACCGGCATGTAATAAATCATTATGTACACTTATTATCAATAATTTTACAACAGGATGATCACTAGGCATAATTACAGGAAACTTAAAATCATATTTATCATCCCTATAAACAACATTAGACTTCGCTCTTATAAGACCATGACAGTCCATTACTGGTCTTAATTGTTTTAGTTTTTCATCATTTTCACCCTTAAAAGATTCTTTTTGAATCAGTAACATTAAGGTTCTTTCTCCTCTTTCTATTTCATACAAAGATAAATCCTTAGAAAGATTTTTATCTGTATTTCTTACATTATTAAAGAACCTTAAAATCCAAGCCAACATTCTGACTATTTTCTTAAATGAAGAAAAATATCTGTAATACCAATTAACATCCTCTTCATTTTTTACCAAAGTTGTTATAACGGTTTTTCGAACTTCAGAATTAACTAATTCTTCCCTCGGTGCTTCATTAGACTTAGGCCAGTTTTCCTCCCTCTCACGCAACCAATTAGGACCCTCCCACCATTTACGTTCAATTAACTGTTCCACAGAACATCCTCTGGATAGTAAATCAGTGGGGTTAAGAGTACCTGAAATGTGGTGCCACAGAGAAGGAGAAGTCAATAAACGTATTTCAGAAACCCGATTATGAATGAAGGTTCCCCAGTTTTGGTTACGTTGTATCCAACACAAAGCTGTAGTTGAGTCAGTCCAACAATAAACATCAACCTCAGGTAGATCAAGATCTTTAATTACAGAAGTGAGTAATCTAGATCCTATGCTACAAGCTAAAAGTTCCAGACGGGGAATCGTAATGGGTTTTAAAGGGGCTACTCTAGACCTTGCTTGCACTAAACTAATTCTCACCTCATCGCCTTCTTCCACTCTGATGAATACACATGCACCGTAGGCCTTTTTGCTACTATCACAAAATAAGTGTAAAGTTACCGATTTACTTGTCGATTTTAGTCCAAACCACCTACTTATTTTTATATCTGAAAGTAAATGTAAATTTTTATACCAAGACCTAAACTTATTAGCCAAATCTTCTGGTAGACTATCATCCCACTTAAGCTTAGAGTTCCATGTTTCCTGCAAAATCATTTTAGGAATTAACATAACAGGAGCTGTGTATCCTACAACGTCAAATATTTGGTGAGCAACAGACAAAACTATTCTCTTAGTAATTGTTTCATTTGAATTAATACTAACCTGTTCTAATTTGCAGGACAGTGTGTCCGTATCTGTGTGCCATTTTTGACCCAACACAAAAATACTATCTTCATTGGAGGAATCTTCCTCAAAGATTTCATTGCTTATGTTTGACTTCCAACATCTGAGATTAAAATGACCCGATGACATGATTGATTTAGACTCCAAGAAAAACTTTCTAAGTTCACTCTCAGAATGCAAACTTGTCACACAGTTATCCACATAAAAAGATCTCTTAAGAATAGCTGCAGTTTGCCTTAAATTTTCTGGTAGCTTATCCAAATGAAATTTTAAAGTCGCAGCCAGCAAATATGGACTGCACGTAATACCAAAAACAACTCTTCTGTGTCGATACTCTTCTACCTGTTCGTGATTACCCTTATCAAACCATAGGAACCGTAAAAAATCGCGATCTTTTTCTCTTATGGCAATCTGTAGGAAAGCCTTCTCAATGTCAGAAGTAACACCTACGTAATTCATACGAAAACGATTTAAGATAGAGGGAATAATTTCAATTAAATTAGGCCCAGTTGCTAAACAATCATTCAAAGAAGGGACACCAGGTAAATGATAGCTAGCATTAAACACCGGTCTTATCTTAGTGGTGCTATTTTCTTTAATTACAGGCCTGTGAGGTAAGTAATGAACACCTCTTACTTCCTCAGTTGGTGTTTTCTCAATTATATCAAGATCTAACCATTCTTCAAAAACCTTACCATAATTATCAAAATTATTGGAATTCGTTAGTTTTCTTTTTACATTTGAAAGGTACTTTTCCGCATTAACCTTATTTTTAGGCAAAATTGAATTATCTAAAACCCAAGGTAATGCGATCTCATACCGACCCTCATTATCAACACTCAAAGTTTCCTCAAAATATTTCTGCGTATCCTCTTGTAACTGAGTTTTGTTTTTACTAACTGGAGGTTCTGTAATGCCTAAAGCATCTAATCTCCATAAATCACTTATACATCGCTCCTTTACAAGTAGTGACGTAATGAGAGAAGCTGAATTCACAAAAGTTGGCTCAGTGCCAGGGTTAAACTTTCCCAAAATCGCCCAACCTAGTTTAGTATTTATCGCCGTCAGACCACACTCAAGATTTACAAGTTTACCAGTTAATAATTTACCGGCAACATCAGCACCAATTAACAATTTGATTTCCTTATCAACCCTTAAATTATTGGTCTTAAGATCACTAATTTTTATTTTATGCAATTTAAGCTCGTTTAGCCAAGGACCAGATGGAATTTGTTTTAGACTAGAACAGATACATTTTTGACCTAAAACATTCAACTTACACTTATAACCATCATTAATGTCACTTAACTCAATTGAATAATTCTTATATACCATCTCGAGGGTTTCTACTCCACCGAACAATGATTGTTTGATTCTTGTTTCACCCCCATACACTTAATATTCATTTTTTTAACAATATCATCACTTAGATAAGATTTCATAGCACCTGAATCGTATACAGCTCTTATTAACATTTCTTTAGAACCATTCTTAATTTTAACTACAATAGTTTGCAAAAACACATCAGAAACTTCAATATAATTGTTGAGAGTGCTTGTTTTGCTTTCACTAGTTTTGATTTCACTATCTCCATTTGAGATTTTTTTCAGCTATTTGAGAATTTAAATCCGGACACAAAACAATGAAGTGTCGTTTCTTACACAAGGGACACTTGTGTTTAGATTTACACTGATTTGCTCGATGGTTACATTTGAGACAAACAAAACAAGCATTTTTCTTCTTAATAATTTCTTTTTTACAATCTAAGTTCATAGAATAAGCCTTATCACAATTCTCAGATAAATGAAATACAGTATCACAAAATATGCAAACAGGTTTCTTATACTTAAACTTATTATCATAAAAATGATTAGCATTATTATTAGCATTAAGCAATTCACAAGCAGTAGGAACATTTTTTTACCTCAGTATCATACTTATTTTTCTTAACAACACATTTTTCAGGCCTTAAAACTTCACGAGTAATCTTGATTCTAAACTCTGTATCTACTTCCTTTTTAACAAACTCCATTAGTGATTCCAAATCACTCTTACCTGTTTCCGCAGCGGCATTTTTTTGTCTCTCCCATATCTTAATTAAGTCGGTTGGGAGGGCAGATTCAACCAACGGGAACAACAGGAAAGCATATTTATCCTGTGTAAGTCCTAGGGACTCAAGGGCACGAATTTGAGTTTGTCGTACAGAGTCAGGAAATCTATCTTCGTTTTGTCAGTTATAACCAGTTTCAAGAGTTCTCGCACATATATTTGTATCAATACGCTTTCTTTTCCAAAATGCTCCTCCAAGTACTCAATAGCTTTATTGTAGTTGCCCTCCGTCGCTGGGAAGGATTCTACTATCTGCTTTGCTATGGAGTCTGGCTTCATGGATTGAAGAAGATATTGGAACTTGTCGCGTACATCTATTCTTAAATCTTCATGTATTTTGTTGAATTGAGTCCAAAATGTCAACCAGTTACGTGGATCATCATCGAACTAAGGCAGTCGAATTTCAGGCAAATTCTGTTTCGCTTTCGTAGCGGCATGTGCACCGTCAGCAGGGCACCAAGTAGGGTTAAGAGAGGCGGAACTTCCGTTTTCTTTTTCGGCCGAAGCTATTGCTTTTTTAACCTTGATTTTAAACGTAGATAGCTTCTCATAATAATCCTGAGCAATTTCGTATTCTTTTTCATACTCAGCTTGAGTAATGCCAGTTTTCTTTTGAAGTAAGTTGAGGAATATCTCGTCCGATGTCTTTAAGTCCTTGAACTTTTCCGTAAGCTGATCAAGGTGAATTTCTAAATCATCTACATCTGGACTTTCAGCGGCCAGTATTTCTAGTAATTTGTTGACTGTCTTCGAATACGTAGCTCTGGCTGCTTTCCTCTTCTGTTTGGCAATTTCTATTTCAGTAGTCATTTTCCACTTTCGTTTTTGGCTCACTTAAAGATCGTTGGCTTATCAACAATCCGATTGACGTATCGTAAGGATGAAAAAAACTTCGTCCAATCCTGGCAGGGATGCCACTATGTTGTATACTTAAAACGCCAGGGTTCAATTATTACATCGTTATATGCCAAAAACTATAGAAATTTTATTTACAGACACTTTAACTATTGAAATGAAAACAAGACAAAAACATGGCGTCACTCGCTCGTGAACATCAGAATGCTGAGTGATCCAATACACTTTGCGCGCTACTATTGCAGCGCCACCTGTTGCCACTAAGTAAAATATAAATATCCTACACTTATAATTTGGGAGGCTTACACAGTGGATTCACAACAGTAGCAATTGAAAATTACTTGCAATACTATAAATCAAAAATAAATACATGGAAAGGAAAATTATTACAAAAAAACAAAATTATTCCACATTGTTGCATAAAAAAAAAAAAAAGAATCTGAAATGTAAATTCTTTCAAGTTCAAATCATCTATCCAGTGTCAGCTAGTTCTGTATAACATCAAGATTTCATTTAGGCAAAATATCATTAAAAAAGTTCATTTATTTCTAAACAATTCAATTACCGTAAAAAACTAAACATCCAGAGCACATCTTATCATTTTCTTTCTAATGTTTTTAAAAATTTGGCTACCTTGCCTCGAAGAAATTGCAAGAAAATATTAGCATATCTTGCAGTCCTTGCCAAAGAAATGCCATAAAAATACATTTATATAAACTCTTGTGTTTTGCTATATACAGAGTCATAATATATTCAGATATATTAGATATTCATTATCTTTAAAAATTCAACAAAATATTAAAACATCCATTTTCAAATATTATAATGCGAAAAAAATTGCAATATGACATAAAGATGATATGAATATTACATTTTATACACAAAAGTTATTTATAACATTGATAATGAACAGAAAAAGTTTAATACTTTTTAACAATATAGTTTAGATCAAGTATTAACATGTTTTAATAATAATAAAAAAAAAAAAACATTCAAAAATAAACTCATCCATTAATTAAGTTTTATCTTTTTCACTAGGGAAGTGTATTTAGAAGGAGTATAGAACAGCCTGCCCCCTAACCAACTAATTGACTCATTTAATCCATCAGAAAAAGAAACTATTGATCTAGTTCAACAAGTATTTAAAGGGTTAAAGTTGCATCTTTTAAAAAAATTCAGATTAAATAAAACATACAATATAAAATGAATATTACTACCCTTAGTAATATGCAGTAATAACTCCATGCAGGTTTTTTTTTCTTCTGGTACTTAAAATTGTATTTTTTTCTGCCACTAATGGCAAATTGAAAACACAATTAATTACAACCAACAAACTGTAACACCGAACATGTGGAAAAAAGTGTGGGATGAGTTATAATGACTGGACATTGTATACTTCTGATGGTGGCCACATTAAACATTTATAATTTTATTAACTTTAAAGAGTTATTTTTAATTCAATTCATTCAAAATGGTTGTAACTACTATTGCATTTGTAACCCTTCTTCGGCAAACATATTGTATAATGAATTAAAATTTCATGTTTACGAGAGTGAGAGAAGATAAATAACTCTTAACAGTGTATAACTGGATTAAAATTAAATGACAAATTAAAATACATTTCCAGGAAGTTAATCAAATAAGTTAAGATACCAATTCTTTAAATATCACTATACATTCAGTTAAAATTCAAGAGATAAATTCATTAGAATATTCCTGCTCTATAAACAAATAAATTAATTTTGGAAGTTATTAAGCATTAAATACAAATATCTTGGCTTACCTGTCACTAAGCAATTGAGGACTTGGACACATGGATTTTGGTGTTAAAGGGTTCCATTGAGATAAGTTTGAAGTCCAAGATTTCAGAGGGACTCTATTTGATACAACAAAGGAGACATCTTTGCTAAACAGTATTTCATGTCTCTTTAAAATGAAATAAAGAAATTATACATTTTGTAAAAAGTTATAATATAACATAAGAAAAAGTTATTGCACAAGTTTTTTTAAAAGGGACATCAGTATTCATGAAAAGTATATGAGTTATTGAACTCTAAATTAATAAATAACACATATATAATAAACAAAAATGCTAAACCACTTAAAATACAACTTTATAGGCTAATAAATTTCATTACAGCAGCGACCGACAACTAATTGCCAAGCGAATAAAAAATATTGCCAATGTGGGTTGCAATGGAAGAAAGGCTTCACGAGTTTGATGCCGATCTTAGTGTAATCGTAATTTGATGAACATCAATATAACAGGGAAGTATCTAAATTTCTTTGCAATTTCCCTTCATAATTAGTACAATTTTTTGATGCTCAATTTCAAATGAAGAGTTAAAGTAATTTCACTTTTGTAATAACCAGGATTCACTCAAAGAGAGTTGAGCAGGACCCTCCAGCAGTATCTGATCTTAGAACTTAATTTTTTCTGTATCTTCCCAACTGATGGAAATGTACCTTAAAAGGTACATGAGGTAGGGGGAAAGAAAAGGGTTGTGGTATCCATATAGCTAAAAAAGAACAAAATAATTTTAAAATATTTTTAAGAATTTTTAAAAGTTGGTAGAGGTTTCTATTAAGTTTATAAATTGTTTCTGTCAATTCTTGAAAAGAAGTTGATGAAGCTCACATCAGATATCACTGACAAACCTCTTCAATGGCTAAATGATGAACCTAGAAAGTTCTTAGGCTCGTTGCCATGAAAAATACAATAAACTTTCTAAACATCCCATAATGTATATTGAATGGGCATTTTCTTCATCTACTTACATAAAAATTTAATACATATAAGCATACGATTATTAGGATTTGATATTATGTCCATCTTCTCTCAAACCTAATTTCACAAAACTTTGCGAATCAATGTAGTCCTAAATATCTCATCAATTTTTATTTTTAAAATCCTTGTAAAAATTTGTTTATAGTTTAATTAGAATTTGTAATATAATATTTTGTTTTGGAATCTATAATGGGCGAAACACATTGAGAGTGGGTAGAGGACCTGGAGGATTCTAGGCTTGGTGTTCGCAGAAAGGTACTGAGCCAGGTGGGTATAACCATACTGAAAAAGGTTGAGAACTGTTGTTTTAAAGCCATAACACATGGATCAATAAGTCCCGAGACTAACATTGAAAACAACATTTTTTTTTTATTCATCAACATAATCACCTTTTAGGGTGATACAATCGTTCCAACGCTTTTCCAATTTTTCAATACCATGTTTATAAAAAAAATTATCTTTCGCTTCAAAATAAGCTTCAGTTTCAGCGATGACCTCCTCATTTGAGCCAAATCTTTTCCCCTGGAGCATTTTTTTAAGATCAGCAAAGAGCCAGTAGTCACTGGGGGCTAAATCTGGCAAGTATGGGGGGTGGGGAAGCAGATCAAAGCCCAATTCGTTCAATTTTGCCATTGTTTTCATCGACTTGTGGCAGGGTGCATTGTCTTGGTGAAAAAGGATTTTTTTCTCTGCATGTGCGGTTGTTTTTTTGCGATTTCCTCCTTCAAACGCACCAGCAAGTCAATATAATAATCACTGTTGATCGATTTACCTTTTTCGAGGTAGTCAATGAAAATCACGCCATGCGTATCCCAAAAAACTGACGCCATGACTTTGCCAGCTGACTGCTGCGTTTTCGGACGGCTTTCGCCAGCTGTGCGCCACTCAGATGACTGCCGCTTCGACTCTGGAGTGTAGTGATGTATCCATGTTTCGTCCATGGTCACGTAACGACGCAAGAAATCTTTTTTGTTGCGAGTAAATAGCGATAAACAGCTTTCTGAATCATCGACTTGTTGCTGTTTTTGTTCCATCGAAAGCAATCGCGGCACCCACTTGGAAAAAACCTTTTTCATGAAGGATAGTAAATACACTTCCATATGATATCTGTGTCATCTCAGCAATCTCACGGAGCTTCACTTTACGATCTTTCATTATAATTTTTGTCACTTCACTCACATTTTCCGGTGTAACGGCTTCCACAGGTCTACCCGAGCGTTCCGCGTCATTTGTGTCGGTACGACCACGTTTAAACTCGGCAAACCACCGACAAATCGTTGCTTTTGATGGACAAGAGTCCAGGTAACATTTTTCAATCCATTGTTTCGCTTGCACGGTGTTTTTACCCATTAGAAAACAATGTTTTATCAGAACACGAAACTCGGTTTTTTCCATTTTTTAAACAAACTACAAAACGACTTTACTCCAACCTCGATAACTCAGCTGTTTCTGGTCCGATCGACTTAAAATTTTGACACGTTTCAAGCAAAGGTTAGTACTCTAGAAAGACCTGGTTACTGGTTTACTACGAGCGCCATCTCTGGGTTAGTCTCAGAACTTATTGATCCATGTGTTATATTGAACTAACCTGTTTTCTAAAGTCAATATGATTTTTTGCAGGACACTGACATTAATGGCAAAAAAAATTGATTAATATTAATCCACAGCAACAAAAAAACTAATTATTGATCTCATAATTTTGAAACTTCATGAAGTTATATCTGATTGAAATGATATCTCATTGTTGTATTTGGGTTCGAGATTCTAGTTGTAAAAAATGAGTTAGGCAACCAATGGAAATAATAATAAAAAAGAATTTAAGGAATTACACTTACAGCACCAAGCTTCTTTAAGTCTTTAGCTAAAGAAGCTTCATAAGGAGATCCTTTTAGATCCAAATAAAATGATTTCTTCTCAAATGGCTTTGAAGTTAGCCGACCCTTCATGCTATAAATAATTATATAAAAAAAAAATACTATTACTTATTAGAATCAACACATTAGAACAATACATAAAAAGTGTTTGTATATTATTTAAAATAACTTAATACAATGAAAGTAAACCTCAATTATGCAATTTGCTATAAGACATAATTCTCAGTACTAATGTATAAATAGTATTTGCTTTAGTAGAATTTATCAAAACATATTTGACAGACAACAAACTACATATCAAATGACAAAACTAAAATGTGATACATTTTTTTTTTTCTTCTTTGCACAGTTCCATCAGCTAGCTATTTTCGTCAATGAAATAAGTATATTTTAAATAAGCAAAATCATCAACAATACTAAGTGAAACAAATGTATCATTAATAAGTAAATATCCAATTCTCAGTCAATGAATGACCACTTTTGTAATGTGTATTTGTTTTATGGAAAAGTTGAGATTTTAAAAATATTAACCCCATCACTTTTTAAAATCAGACATTCACTTTTTTTTCCCTATCTTCTCTGGACTTTATAATTCTAATAAAATATTATTTGGCATTCAATTATAAATATACAATAAATGTTGTTTTAAGAAATCAAAATTTGCTTTCTTCAGAAAACTGCATAAGATTTTCAGTTTCATTACATTTACCTCCTGTAGGTGGAGTAAAATGTTAAAATTTAATGATTAATAAATAATAAAGTAAAATACAAAGAAAAAAATTATTTTTCCCTATCAAAATTTGTTCAGAAAACAAATTTTTTCCAGCAAAATAATTTTAAGATAGTTAAATTCATTTAACAGATTATAGTTGTGACTTTTAATTTTATAATAATGATTAACAAATTGAAAATTAAATTTAAAATTTAAAAAAAAAAAAATGTTTACCAGGGAGAATTAGGATAGCTATAATCAACAAATATCAAATTACATTAACACTTTAATACTGAATGTCTATCCCACATTATTCAAAATTAAAATACACCTAACATAACCAATATTAATATAACAGCATTGTATGTATTATTCAGGCTCAAAATACTATAATTAATTAAGTACTGACACATTAATACTGGCTATGATTAGGATTTACGTTTGATCTTGGACTTTCTTAATGGTGAAAATGTAATATTTACCCAGTAAAATGTAATATTTTTTTAAATCTAAATGTAATATTTACCCAGAGGGTAAATATTACATTTAGATTTAAATAAATATTTTTAAGAGAAATTTTGAAATATATTCATAGAACTGTAACTCTATTAAAATATTACCTAGATAAATCAATCAATAAAAGCAAAAATAAATCTTTGGGCTTGTAAATAATAATATGCATACAAAGCTTCTCTTAAATAAAATTTAACAGCATTTAATCACTCTAACAGAAAAAGTAAATCTTAAATCACATTCTGTGAATCAAAATGCCTTAAATTAATTAAGCTAGAATTTAAGAGTCTGATATTTTAATTCAAAAATGGTTGAGATTTAAAGAAATAAAAATATCAAGTTACATAATATAATACAATTTTAAAAAAATCATTCAATATTATGTTTCGGCAGTACATTTAAAATAGGTAAAATTATTCTTAGCTTCAAAAGAGCAGAAATTTAATGATTTCACTTAACAATTTAACGATTATTGCACATATGAAAGCTGGAAAATATTGGTCAAATTATGTTTTTCACGGATAAAACCGCACGTGTGCGCTTTATTAATTTCATTACTCCAAAGAGAATATCGATAAGATTTTTAAGATAGTTTAAGCACAAAGCTTGTAAAAGAATCTAGACCTGGTTTAATGTATATATTCAGAAAAGTATATTACGATTCTACAGCTAAAAAATCATGCAAGAAATTTAAGATTCATTTCAGATACAAAATTAAAGGTTAACAGGCTATTTGTAAGATAAAAAGTTTTAAATAAGAGAATAAAGGGTGAAAATAAATTCTTACTTTTTTAAGGTTTACAGTCTAACCGCATAAATATGAAATCATTCACTGCAGCACGATATTTATCGAATTCGAAAACAACTGGGACTACTCTGTCCTTAAAACAGTGCGAGTGTCATAAGTACTATATAGTACCAAACACATATCATTTTTCTCTGTTTCAAAGAGAATAATAATTTCCTAAAAATAAATATTTCTAAATTGATTCAGTTACGAGGAACGTGTAGCAACAAAGGCTATATGACTCCATATTTATGCATTAGTTCAAAAACGTTACAAAACCCGCTCTTTAGAGCAGTTAAAGAAAAAGTTGATTGATTGATTGATTTTAATTATGAGGAAAAAACGATCATTTAATAATGTCGCGCTGAATAGCCACGCGAGCATATTGACCAAGTTCCTTCTAATTTTGAACAGATGAACCTTGTAATTTTGTTGGCCTCGTCACAAAATTACAAGGCCTCGTCAAGTGACAAGGACAGTACCTGAACTATACCTCCATTGCACCATGCCTATGAGGGAAGATTTGGTTTGGTTTTATTAACGTTGCACTAGAAGCAACAGGAAGGCTATTGGCGACGGACCTCGCAATTTTGAGTGACGGTCAAGTGGATAGGACGACACCTGAGCCGACACCCCCTCTCCTAACTTCCACACCATGCCAAAGGGAGGACTTTGGTACCAGATAGAATTAACGTACATCAGCCCCTGCTACAAGGTGGGTTTTTAGTGGCATAAAGGCTCGAAGTCACGATTCAACGAAAAGCGCTGGCTGCGAGTCCGATGCCTTAAGTGGTCTCAGGACTCTTAACGCTTGTCTGTGTATCGGAAAAAAAATCATTTTTCAAAACAATATAATTTACCCATAAAACAAAGCAGACGATTGAAACTTTTACCAAATAATATTCATATTTATTTACATTTTTTTCTCATATTTTCATAAGATTTAAAGAAAATACTAAAAAGTTACAATGAAAAATAAACTAGACATTTTTTTCAAAATTAAGAAAATCTATATTTTGCTGAGCGCAGGATTCTGGAGTACAAAAGTTGATTAAAAGTTACAAAAGTGATGTTACGTATTAAAAAAAGGTTCAGTTTTAAATTTATACACACTTTTTGAGAAATTTAGAGGGAAAAAAATTTTAATACAATTATCAAAAAAAATATGAAATTTTAAGAAAAAATCTAATTAAAATTCGTATCAAAGATTTTCTGTTAATAATTTGTATAAAATTGGATCTATAAGTCAAAAGGAAATCTTTTTTGAACATGTACATAAGATTTCACACTAATATCTTAAATAGTTTCTGAGAAATCCCGCACGCAAGTTAAAAAATTTTATTCTTAGAAAAATGAAGTTAAAGTAGAAAAATAACAATAAAAGAATTCAAATCAAAGTTTAGTTTTTTCTCGATAACTCTGGGGTTTTTCGAAGTATCGCTATAATTTTAGTACGAAAATGTTCAGAACAGATGAGGCTCTATCATATAATTTTTTTCAAAAAAATCAAAAAAATTGTGAGGTTTAAGAACCCCTTAACCACTGGGCTACCGTAGCCATATGGGGGGGGGAGAGGGAATAGCATTGACTATAATCCCTTTTTAAAGAATGTTTCTTTCCGCATTAATAAGTACCAAAATGTTTCATCTTCTGTAAAAAGGCTTGAAAGGTTTTTTTTTTTTCCTTTCCAAAAGTTATTAATGAATGACATTGTATCCAGAGTCAATTTGAAGAAAATTCCAGAGATCTTCCAGAGATCAATAAAAATGAATGGTCATAAACTAAAATATATATAGCGTTAAATGCAAAAGATTGTGATAATTACATTTAATTTGCTTAAGGTAATATTTACAAAGCTGGGATATATTTAATTTAATAATTTACCGTCTGCGTTTATTTCAATATATATTCGAACAGAATATTATTGTTTACTTTAATAATTTATCGTTTTCTTTTATTTTAGTATTTAATTTAATAATTGATTTTAATAGCAGAATCGTCTGTTTTTATTCTTTTTGTTGTTCACATTGGCAATAATTTTTGACTTTGAAAAGTTTTTCTTGTGAGAATAAAAAGAAATAATCAATTTGAAGAAGGATTTTCTTTTCTTGATAGTATTTGCTTTTGTGGAACCTGTGACTCAGAAGTACGCTTACTTACTATGTTGTTTTGACAAAATGGAGTCAATGCATGGTCATAAAATGAAGGATACATAGTGTTTGGTTCAAGATTAACATTATTATGCAAATACATTATGACTATAACAATTGCATTCAGTTTGCTTTTAAAGGTATATTTACATTGTGGAGGTATATTTAATTTAATTTTTTCATCGTCTGCTTTTACTTTAGTATCCGAATCGAATATTATTGCCTACTTTAAAAATTTATCTTTTGCTCTTATTCTGCAGAGTTATTCAGAAAGGCAGACCCAATTTAAATAATTTGTATTTAAGGAAGTATAAATTGTATATGAGCAATCTACATAGTAAGGAAATATGAAGATTCAAAGTTTTTTTTAACACAGGTTATAAATGTTCCATGCTCAATGCCCCCCCCCCCGTTTTTACTGTATGTCAAACATCTAAGCTGTAGTCAAACTCGTCCCACACGCGATAAAGCATGACTTGTGTTACTGAGTGACCGCAGCAGTGATTTGGTTCCCCAGGTGGACCTGAGTTGTTTGTCGAGGTGAGACATAAACTGCCTACGTAACATAGCTCCACAAGAAAAACTCACATAGCGTAAGATCAGATCTAGGTGGTCAAAAGAGTAGAGCTAGGTCTTGATTTCCCATGCAACCTACCCATTGTTGAGGAAGAGAATTACAGAAGAATCCTCGGATATCGCAATTCCAATGCTGCGGTGTTCCCTCCTGTTGAAAAATGATATTGGGAATATTCGGTGTGTTGAGAAAAGAACCATTCTTCCAACATGTCAAGTACGTTATTCTGCTCTCTGTGTTTTCCACATTAAAAATACTCCATAAAATTTTGTCCGTGGTAAGGCACAGAACACGTTTAGCTTCACCGAGTCTCTCTCGTGTTGCAATTTTGTAGACTCCAATACGAATATTTTGTCTTTTCACTTTTCCATTAAGATGGAACGTAACTTCATAGCTAAAAATTAAGCGCTGTAGCAACGCATCAGCTTCCATTATTTCTAGCATATCACCACAAAAATCAATTCGTTTTTATTTGTCATTCTCAAGGAAAGCCAACGCAAGTTGTAAGCAGTAGGGCTGTGTGGTGTGCCCCAGCAACCACTTAAATTTCCCTTGACTGGAATCAACTCACTGCAGAGAGAAGTGAACTGATATGATCAAACATCAAGAAAACCGTTCTCCTCCTGAGATGGACTCCTCTCTCTCTCTCTCTGACTAGCACGGCGTAAAAAGCATGCGCTCTTCCCTTGCTTAGTTTATTAATGTAATTTCTGTAATGACCTTTAATGAAATTTTAAATTCAAAATATGTAATTTATATGATAACCTCATGTCTCATTTCTATTTTTATGGCGTGAATTAAATTTTCACTTAAATCCCTACACCACACTACAGGCTTGAACAGCAAACAATCGGTTGAGGTATTCCTAGTTTTCTATTAGTTGTATCAGTTGACTTTCTTGGAATACGAACAAAACTATCTTCAATTCGTTTGAAGTCATTCCCTGACACACGAGCTTTTTCTTTTGCAGAGACATTCAGTTAGTTGAAATTGCGTAAACCGACGACTTATGCTTTTCCTAGTAGGTGGTTCAAGGCCGAATAGGAGACGAAATGCCCGCAGCACTGTAACTGCCGACTCACTTCTTGCGAACTCAAGAACCTGGAAAACTTTATGCTGCAAAGTAGTCATCTTACACACAACTGGTGATGAAATAAAATGCCAGCATATCAGCACGAGTACCCTAGCAGCTAATTACGCAACTATCACCTCCCTAGAGGTGAAAAACAAAACTTTGGAACTTCTTTCCTTCATTATGTAAACTGTTCATATCCAATTAATATTTCGTGAAATACAAATTAATTAAAACTGGGTCCATCTTTTTCAATAACCCTGCACTAACATTTATTATTATTATTATTATTATTTTGGTTTCTTGAATGCCCAAATAGATCAAAATAATTTCGTGAATGGTTTTGTTCTCTAATTAAAATGTAAACTGGAGCATACTAATGTATCAGCTATAATATGGAGAAAAATAACCACTGTAATACCACTGACTGACTCATCACGAGACCTCTAAGACTATTCTACCGATTGACTTGAAATTTAGCATAGTTACTCATTTTACGATGTAGATGCTCACTAAGAAAGGATTTTATGGAAGTCTTATCCAAAATGTAATTTTCATCCGTTATATATCCGTTAATTTACTCTTATCCATCGGTTATATAGTTTATGAAGGAAATAATCGACGCCAAACGGAATATATTTTTTTATATGTATACTGTCTATTGTCACCAATTAAGTTTATTTGGGGATATTTGCGCGTGCGAAAGGGAAAAATACCAAATAATTTAATATTGAAGCGATGATGGAGAATTAGCAAGATTTTGGTGAAGAGGCTCTTTATGCGAAATTTCGAGCATGTCGAAAATAGGAAACGTACAGATTTAGGTATAGAAATAAATGAGTTTGGAATCCCACGATTGGTGAAAGTGTAGTTTAGCTCCAAAACTTAGCGGGATTTTGAAAAATACTAAAATGGTGACTTCTTACGGAGTAGCGCACACGCAAGACAATCCGCTGAGTAGGATGTATTGTAGATTTGTCATATATAATGTAAATGTTGAGCCCCGAAATTCCTGTATTTAGCGATTTATCTCCAAATATCTTCCACCACTAAGTCGAAGTATTTCAATGCCCTTTCATTGTGAAATTTGAAATGAAAAAAAAAATCATCGCCATAAAAAGTACTAATCTAGGGGTATAATGCCTAGGTTCCGATTTCTTCTACATCAAATTAATATCTTCAATTTCCATTATAAATATTTAATTCTAACTTGCATCGTCTTCATTGGGTTTGAGGGAAAATTATGCATTTATCCCATGTCCCATGAATATCAAATTTTATGATTGATGAATTTAACAGAAAGAACTTATTACAGAAATATTGTCATTTTTTTCTTCATCATGTTTTGTGCAATAGGAATTATGTGTGGATGATGTTTTTGTGTTCTCTCTCTAATTATTTAGCTGATTTTACTACACTTCTCTTTAATTTTTTTATTTTTATTTTTATGTTAGGTGCTCAGTGTTTATTAACATATTTTAAGATTATTTATTTCTTGCAAAATATTTATTTGTTTATCTAAATTTATTTTGTTTTTGAAAAAAATTTTACTAATAATTTTTAAAAGTATTTTTGTTTGGTTAAATATTCCTAATTATATTTCAAAAATATTTCTTTTACATACGTTGATATTACTATATTTTCAAAATATTTTCTTTCTGATATTTTTAAAAAAAATTTAAAGAAATTTTGTCGTGATAAGTTTTTTTTACATTAATGATTATAGATGTTCTTTATAAATGTCTTATAAATTTAACATTTCTTTTATTTCAGATAATTCGATAAGATACTTTGACTGACAGAATATACCCAAATAGTGAATATGCCACACTAGATAGCTTATCGTGGTCGAAAGTAAGAGCAATTCTGACTCCAACAAATTAATCAAGAGATAAAATTAACGAATTTATGCAAAAGAATCTAACAACTGAACAGAAAAAGTATGAGTCTATAGACACAGTCATAGAAGATACTGTTCATTATCCTGTGGAGTTTTGCACACACTCAATCCACCAGGCATACCGCCTCATATTCTTTATCTAAAGATTAGTACGCCAAAAATGTTGCGAAATTTAAATTTTTCTAAATTATGTAACTGCACCAGACTCAAAGTGAAAACTCTAAGGAAAAACGTTATAGAAGCGTCTATTTTTACAGGTAAGTATGAGGGTGAAAATGTATTCATTCCAAAAATACTACTAAATCCATCAAATTATCATTTTGAATTTAAGCATTTGCAGTTTCCAGTTAGAGTTTGCTTTACGATGACATACAATAACAACACAAATAACACAAAAATACAATAACATAAAGACAATAGAAATGTAATACACCCAAAAAAATAAATATGTAAATATATTCAATAGGTTTAAAAAATAAAAAATATATATAAAATGTATTTTTATTTTTATGTTGGCAATTTTTACATAATTTAGGCCTACTGGGGACCCACCATGTAAAAAAATGGGAATGCATCGCACTACACAGTACCTCATGGGTGATGCGGAAATCTGTGTAATGACAGATTTACTGACTAACTTACCCATTCATTGATAAACTATTAAATATTCATTGATAAACTATTAAATATTCATTGATAAACTATTAAAAATTAAATACTTTTTTCATATATTTGAAAGTCGTGGATAACCATTATTACAGACAATCAATATCTTAAAATTTTAAATTTAGATTATCATTATCGTTCAAAAGCTGAAAATTTTCTTGATATTTTACGTATACATTCCAAAATATAATATTATCGTCTGCCCAGCGAAGCTGGCGGGTATCAGCTAGTATATGTATGTTATTCAGTTTAAAGAATCATAATATCTATGCTATCTCAAATTTATTAATTCACTTACTGTATTTTATGAATTCATAGATTTTTGGCAAAACATTGTTATTAAAGGTATGACCTATTTGGTTAGTGTTTTTACAACGTTTTTCTGAATTTCACTTGGTGTGTGTGTGTATGTCATCAAATTTTCGATCGTTAATTTAACCAACTCCCCATCAAGCTAGAGCTTTGAAATTTTGGGAATCGTTCGTACTCGCCTAACAATGCAATATTTAGACGTTTGCGACAAGTTTTAACTCATATTTTTTTAAATAATGCAGTTTAGCCCAATCACTTAGCGCAATTTGAATAATTGCCAAACTTGGCGATTTTTTTTTTTTTTTTTTTTGCTGAATGTTAAGTCCGCTTCGCGGACCAATTTAGCAACATTTGGCAAAATACCGCCAAATAATTCCTGTCTCCAAGAGTGGTTTGACTAAACTGTATTCCAACCATTTAATTTACCGGATTAATTAATTTGAGTTAGTTTTAAAGTTGTTATGTATTTCACTTGGTGTGTGTCTGTATGTATGTGTATCAGTGTGTCATCAAATTGTCTATTGTTAATTTAACCAACTTCCCATCAAGCTAGAGCTCTGAAAATTTGGGAACCGTTCTTATTTGCCTAACAATGCAATATTTAGATATTTGCGACCAGTTTTAACTAATATTTTAATAATTTTTTTAATAAACTTTGCCACCATATAAAAACGTTGGTTTTTATTTCGAATTATTTGTTATTTTTATTTAATTTTATTTGTTTATTTATCTGCAGTATTTAGTTTGAATCAGTTGCATAAATATTTGCATTCATTACTTTTTGTTTAGTAGTTTTTTAATGTTTGAGTGCTTTAAAATGTAGATTTCTTATTCTCTATAAAATGTTATGAACGGCTACCTGCTACAAGCTTCTATATTAGCCGTATGAGAATTTAATTATGTATTCTATATGCCATAAGGTTTTAGTCTAAAATGAATTTTAGGAAATCTACTTTTAATAATGGAAGAACAACGTATGTGCATTAAAGAGAAAATAAATAGTAAAGCTTAAGTTCAGTTTTATTAAGTAGAGAAGGATAAAGTAGTAATCCACAGAATTTAAACTATCTAATACTAGTATTTAAGATAAATAAATATGTATTTAAAATAATTCAATCGTAACAAGTCAGCATTTAAAAGAAATATTTCGACAGTTTTTGTACGTTCTTGTGAAACAATAATACAATATTCGTGTTATTAAAATCAAAAGTGTATTTATGCTCTGTTAAGAATTTTATATATGTCTAGATTTTGAAATAGTAATATTATTCTGATTTTAAATTGTAAAAAAATACGAATAGGGACTCTCACCATGTCAGAAACCTACAAATTTAATTTTGGTTGACTTTACTGTTGAAAAAGAAATTTCAAACAAGTATTGTGTGTTATCTGATATTGATAGTTATAACTATACACTCTATAACAAAAGAAATAATTCGATATAAAAACCAACGTTTTTAAAAACAACGTTTTTATATGGTGGCAAAGTTTATTAAAGAAAATTATTGAAATATTAGTTAAAACTGTTGGTTATTTTTAACTTTAAAATTTACTTAAAAAAGAGACATTTGTGAGCGTATTAAAAAATTCATAATACTCATAAAATCAAAACATGCATTTGAAAGTTTGTAAGCCATTCTATTAAAAAAAAAAATGGGAACCAGAATTCAGAAAAAATTATTGTGATAAGACATGGTGCCAAATATTGGAAACTTTCTTTCTTGCTCATGATTATTGACTAAAAGTCAGCAACCCTTACTATCTCGGAGATAGTAAAGGGAGATAGTATCTCCCCTTTGTGAGTACAATAGTTTTACGAGGCGTCATGTGGTGTGGGGAGTGCCCGGTGTTCCCAGAGGGGGAAAAAATTTTTTCCTCAATCCTAAAAGCGCCTAGAGGAAAGAATATTTTGACTTATTAAAATTATTGAAATATTAGTTAAAACTTGTCGCAAACGTCTAAATATTGCATTGTTAGGCGAGTACAAACGATTCCCGAAATTTCAAAGCTCTAGCTTGATGGGAAGTTGGTTAAATTAACGATCGAAAATTTGATGACACACACACTCTCTCTCTCTCACACACACACACACCAAGTGAAATTCAGAAAAACGTTATAAAAAGACGCACCGAGAAGGAGTTGTCAGATGGAGAAAAAATTAGCGGATAGGAAAATTATATACAGAATAGAAAATGTTTAACATTTCAGAAAAATTGAATGATTTATTTCAAAGTTACATAGTTACAAAGTAACGAACTCAAGAAGATTTTGACCCATCTCTAGCCTGGATGCAAGCTGCCACACGACGTACCATAGAGTGATAAAACTCTCTGATGTTCTCCTTCGGTATTTCTTGCCAAATTTGCTCCAATTGTCAGGCTAGGTCATCAAAATTCCCATGCAGATGCAGTCACCTTCTCATCATATCCCAGACATAATCGATTGGAGGCTGATCGGGATGGCAAAGGAAGTGTTTGACAAGCTGTAAGACAATTCATAGAAACACGTGCCGTATGTGGTCTGGTATTATCTTGCTGAAAAATAAAGCCAGGGAATTGCAAAAGGAACTGTAGCAAAACAGGTCTCAGAATATCGTCGAAGTACCGCTGTGCTGTAAGTGTGCCTCTAATGACGACCAAAGGGGTCCGGCTATCAAGGGATTTGGCACCCCAGACCATAAATCCTGGTTGAGGACTTGTGTGACGTGAAATAGTGAAATCAGGATCATCAAGCTGCTCTGGATGTCTGCAGACACGTCTTCGATGATCGTCAGGACACAGTTGGAAGCGGGATTCGTCGCTAAACACTATACGTCCCCAGTCAGCATCATTCTAACCTGATCGAGCCAAGCACCACTGTAATCTGACTGGACAATCGGGCAACTCCTTCTTGGTGCGTCGTTTTTTTTGTTGTTGTTGTTGATGATGATGTTGTTGTAGAGTGTAGTATATGCCGTTATATTCAAAAAATACCATTTGTTCAATGTTATACAATTACATTAATATATATTATTATTTTAAACTGAGCTAAATACCAAAATTATTCAAAAAAATGCTTTTAAATATAAAATAAATATTAAAACTTTTCAAAAAATGTAACATTTTGATTTAGCTTTAGTATACATTTCTTAGCCTAATTAATTATTATCAATAAACTATATATTTGGATTTGCTTATGCATACTGTTATAAATAACCAAAAAAAATGATTTTGATAATTGAGAGAAATATTTCAAATTTAAGAATGACAAAAGCAAAATTTCCTTTTTCAGAAATTACCAAAAAATATATGCAAAGAATTATTTAATTTTAAGGCAAAGAATTTGCAGCAGTAACAGTACGAAGGTCTTAGGCATAATGGGAAATCCTATTTCCTTGATCGTCTTTTGGCACTAAATGTTTTGGTGAGTTCCGAATTAAATTGATTCTTAAGATATCAGAAGAGTGCATAATTCTTAAACAACTCTCGTACTGTTGTGGCATTGAGCTATTCGCGGTTTCTCTTCACTAACCTTGGGGACTTTTAATTGAGATTGATTGCTTTTGCTAAACAACCTTTGCCCAACCAAAAATGAAACGTGAATACGTAAAGTTATTTTGTAAAGCAGTTAGAAATGAAGTGAAGTAAGTGAGTTAGGAAATATATAAACTCCGACTGAAAGAGAGAAGCTGAAGAAGTAGAGAGGTTGAAAGAGAGAGGCTGTAGGAGAAGTGAAGTGAAGCTGAAACTGAAGCTATAGATACGCTGATTGAATTAAAGGATTAGATTAAAGATTGCTATAGGCCGTCACTTTGCTGTTGTTTTCAACAGTTGATCCAGAGTCTGAGTTGCAGTCGAGGAAGGGATTAGTGGTAAGAATCTGTTAGATTACTATTGGTTGGTGAATTTGAGGCTAATAGAGATATTACCCGGGAGAGCATAGGGAGTTGTTGTCATAGTAAATATATGTTAATAAATTATTGAAAGATTGTTCAAGTGTCTTTTTTTAAAACGTTTTTCTGAATTTCACTTGGTGTGTGTGTGTGTGTGAGTGTGTGTCATCAAATTTTCGATCGTTAATTTAACCAACTTCCCATCAAGCTAGAGCTTTGAAATTTTGGGAATCGTTCGTACTCGCCTAACAATGCAATATTTAGACATTTGCGACAAGTTTTAACTAATATTTTCTTTAATAATGCAGTTTAGCCCAAACACTTGGCGCGATTTCAAAAATTGGCACCAAACTTGCTGAGGATTGTTTTTATTAGATGTTAAATCCGTGAAACGGAACAGGGTAGCCACATTTGGCAAAATACTGCCAAATAATTCTTGTCGCCAAGGATAAACCTTTCCTGAATTCTGGTTCCCATTTTTTTTAATAGAATGACTTACAAACTTTCAAATGCATGTTTTGATTTTATGAGTATTATGAATTTCTTAATATGCTCACAAATGTATCTTTTTAAGTAAATTTTAAAGTTAAAAATAACTAACAGTTTTAACTAATATTTCAATAATTTTCTTTAATAAACTTTGCTACCATATAAAAACGTTATTTTTAAAAACGTTGGTTTTTATATCGAATTATTATAATTGTGTCGTAGTGTTTAATAATTGAATCTAGTGATGGCACAAGATGAAGCCCGGGTCGAGCGGGTGTCACACTGTTCCGTCCAGAAAAAAAAGTACACGTTTGCCAGGTAGAAACTTTCATCCCATTTATTTTATTTAGCTACTCGGTCATACTCTTTAAGCCATTTGTTTGGATCTTGGGCATATAGTACCCACGAAACATATAAGGGTATATAACCTGTTACACAAGCATAGGCTTGTTTTCCGTGGATATCTCCTTTGATGTATTTGCTCTTTTAGGTGCAGTATAGAGCCCGAACTCAGGGGGAATATTTTGCAAACAATTACTTCTTAACGCAGTGTGTTGTTCCAGGATGTAGTAGCCGTACAAGGCGCCTCCACAAAAAAAAAAACGTAGTTATTAGAGAGCAGGTTGAATTGAACACACAATAGAGATCTGAATAATGTGATTTATTCGCAGACTAAGAGCATCTACACTTGGTTGGGAACTCCCTCACGCTGAATATACATGGGTCTGCACACATAATACACTAAATTATTCCAGAACACTACTCTGGTTACGTAAGGAATATTGTGGAAGATTTCAGAAATTATAATAGAAAATATTTAAACAATAATAGTAAATTAATTTATTACTGTCAGAGCTGGGTTTTGAACCCGGGAACTTCCCTTTTATAAACAAGTGTTTTACTTTTGTGCCATCGGCACAATTGCATTTTGATTATTCTTGGTATATACGTTATAAGGACCAAGGGGAAACGATTTCTGCAATAAAAATAGTTCAAATTTTGACGACCAGGGGGAGTTGTGGAGCCTAAAGAGGAACAAAAAATCTGTTAGAATCATTAAAATTTATTCAATAGCCTAATGTGTTCCATTGACATCAATTATGTGTTGAAAGAGCATTACAAAGGTGTGTAAAGTTACGGAGTACCCCTACCACATTTGAGAGATACCTCCACATCAGAGCTATTGAGAGAAGGGAAAATAGAGAAAGTAACATAATTAAAGAGTAAAGAAGGCATAAAGACATTTAATTTCAGAGAAAAACAAGGTTCGTGGTCTCCGTACCTACTTCGATGAATAATGCCGGGCTTCCTCCGGTCGTAGAGCAGCCAGCAATAAGTTATCCGTTGACAACCTCTATATCTCCATCGCCCGAGTAGGTACGGGGGTTGGTTGAACGCTTCCGCTTAGTTTACGAAGAAGGAAAGAGAAATTAGTTTTAGTTTTTATGTAATGTCGCACTAGAAGCAACACGAGGGTTATTGGTGACAGACCTCGTAATTTTTAACCACGGTAAAGTGACGAGGACGATACCTGAGCTGGCACTCCCTCTCCTAAGATCCACACCACGCCAATGTGAGGACTTTAGGTCCTGAACAGACTTAACGGGTATCAGCCCGGGCTATACGGCTGGTCTTTGGCGGCCAAGGATCGAACCTGCGACTGAACGAAAACCGCCGGCCACGAGTCCAAGACCTTGACCACTAGGCTACCACGTCCCAGAAGGAAAGAAAAAAGAAAACTCCTAAAAGTAGTAGAAAACAGTATGCGGAATAGAGATCTTGCTCTTTTTGCAAGTTCTTTCTCAATGTTTGTTAGAATTTTTACTGTTTGATACAGTAATTTCTTGGAACATGATTTGTTTAGTTCTTACAAACAAAATCGCATAGGATTTTGTTTCCTGCAGGTTTTTTTAAAAATCAAGCAAATCCTAACTGGCTTGACTCTTTCGGTTTGGACCTGGTTTTGAATTTAGACTATTTTTCAACATGGAAAAAAGAAACGACTCATCAGAAGAGGTAAGTGAGATTTCATGTGTCAACCTGAGTGATTTAAATTTAGAGCTAACTTACCATAGCCAGAGCTTGTGAGGGATTCTGCGATCAACTTGATCAGTTAATCTATACCTACACTAAGCAGAATGCCGATTCTGATCTAGACAAGAAATTAATAAGCGAAACGCAGCGCATTATTATTCGTTGTGCAAGAAAAGCAAATAAGCTTTTGTTTGATGAGCTTAAATATTATCGTCAGCAAATCTTAGAGAACGTTAGGCAACAGCCAACTACCATCCTTCTTACTCCATCTCAAGTTAGGAATAATAAAAAATGAAAAAAGAATAAGGGAAATTTGGCTCCGCCCACTTTGGCAAATAAGGAGTTAAAAAAAATCCAAGCGTGAGGCAAATTAAGAGGTGTCGGACAATGACTCCGAATCCATGTACTTCGCTCCTTCCTCGTCCGGAGGCTAGAGCGAAAATGAAATTGGGGTGAAAGAAGCCACTCTCCTGCCTGCATCCATGCACTCAAAGTTATTCGTGGTCTTCCCGATGATTACGACATCAAGGAGTAAATGAATGAAATTCAATTGCATGGATTTAATCCAGACCATGTGTCCGTTCTGCGCAATAGACACAATCACACCAATATGCTTCTCTTCCTTGTAGTTCTAAGGAAATGTCTATAAACCCAGGAAATATACAATATTACCAACTTTGGTTATTTTCGAGTGAAGATCCAGGTTTTAAAGAAAAATTCTGTGCCTGCGCAATGTTACAGATGTTAGGACTCTTATCGTCATTGTCGCTTCTGTAACCGAACTTCGAAATGTCTTAAATGTGCCGGCAGCCATCTCACTAGAGATTGCAAGAAAACCTTGCAAACTCCAACTAAGTGCGCTCTTTGCGGAGGTCCACGCTACGCCAACTTCTCTGGAAGTTCTAAAAATCCAATTAATGCTAAACCAGTAAAACCACCAACTGTTAATGTTTGGGAGGAAAGGAAGAAACAACAAGCCAAATGGCTCTTCAAACGCAACACATTGCTCAGCAGATTACAACACAACACAATAACTCAACAAATCCTGCTCTTGTTGACATCATGTCACAATTATTAAAACAAATGGGCACCATGCTCCAGATTTTCCAAAGCCAGCTGACTAGCCTCAAATAATATCTAACACACAAAGTTTTGGTGTCCCTACACTTCGCGTTTTTAGCTGGAATGCAAATGGACTCAAAAGACAAATAGACAAATTAAAAAATTCAATAGCCAAACATGATCCTGATATAATAGGTATTCAATAAACTCATCTTCTTCCTTTGGATACAATTAAAATTCCAAATAACCTTTCTCATAGAAGCGACCGTCTTACCTATAGGGGAGGAGGCACTGCTATTTTTATCAAAAATACAACTAAGCATTTTGCTTTAATACCCAAACTTTTGAGAATACTTCCATAAATATTTGTCTGCAAAATAATTCTTTCATCACTGCCTCTAGCATTTACAGACCTCCCCCATGGTATCATAAACACTATTGACCTAGATGCCATCCTCGTCCAAAGTTATAAAATTCTTCTTTTGGTGACTTTAATACCAAACACCCCTGCTAGTATCCTGGCATGGTAAATAGAAACGGTATTGTCATTTGCAACTGGGCGGCTATTTCAGCACTTGATATTATAATTAGCTCCTGATCAAACTTCGCACTTCCCACACAACTCCATTCTTGATTTTGCAATTGTAAAAAATCTAGCTCATTAAGATATTTCTTCTGTAAACTAACTTAGCAGTGACTATAATCCAGTAATTATTGACCTCCTACTCAATAATATTCTTCTCCCGAGTTGAGAATTCACAAAATTACCAATTGGCTTAAATTCTAAGAGGTCATTCATCAAACCATGCCTGGGAATCAGAAAATTGATTTAAACAAAATTGACGAAGTGATAAATAACTTTAACTCCATTATCTATCAAGCAATTAATTGCTCATCTAGAGTTATTAATAACCCCACCTTAGGGTCCCTCAAAATATAAGAAACCTTATAAAAACTAAAAATAGGTTTAGAAAACTTAAAAATCAAACTCGAACCCCCCCCCCTATAAAAGGGAAGTAAACACTCTTATCAGGCAAATTCAAGATTTAATTCAGGAACGTAAAAATAGAAGCTGAAAAATCTTAACCCTGAAGATAATTCTATGTTCAATTTGAACAGAATTATCAATTTGCATCCTACAATATTCCACCCTTCAGTGACCCGAGTGGAATGGCTTATTCAGATTTTGAAAAAGTTGAAATTTTTGAAGAAATTTGGGAGCTACCTTCCAAGAAAATGCTCACCCTTATTCGGACGATAAAATTGAGGAAGTGGAAAGAGTTGTTTTTAATTTCCTTGATAATAATCACACTCTTTCTAACTTTCTTTGGCCACCCCAAATGAAATTAAGGAAATTAGAAAACTAGTCAATAAAAAAGCCCCTGGTATAGATTCGATTCCAAATATTGTTCTAAAATATCTTTCTGATAAAACAATTACAAACCTTACCAAAATTATAAATAAATGCCTTATGTCAATTATTTCCTCAAAAAATGGAAAGAAGCAAATATTGTTATGATTCCCAAATTGAGGCAAGTTCACAAATTTACTCAAAATTATAGACCCATTAGTTTATTATGTGCTACTGCTAAGATTTTCAAGTAAATTATCTTAAGGAAGATCAAAAGTCACAGTAATGAAATAAATTGTATCCCTCTCGGAACAGTGTGGATTCCGCGAAGGTCTCTCCAGTATTCACCAACTAATTAGAGTCACCAACATAATTAATGAAGATTTCACCCATGCATTTTACACCATTGGTATTTTCCTGGATGTTAAGAGAGCATTTGATAGGATGTGGCATAATGGCCTGATATACAAAATAATAGATTTTAATTTTCCTCTGTTTACTTCATTAAAATTATTCACAGTTTCTTATAGAACAGGTAATTTCAAGTCAAAATTAAAGATAGTCTCTCAAATAGAGGTACAATGGTTGAGGGCTGTCCGCAGGGTAGTGTTTTAAGCCCATTTTTGTACAATATCTTCACGCCAGACTTTCCACGCCACGCCACAGTCAGCGTATGTCTCTTTGCAGATGACTCTGGGGTGCTCGCACAGGGAGTCAATCTCCATTACACAATTAAAATCCTCCAAAATTATCTAAACACTCTTGAACTGGAAGATTGTAATTAATGTTGACAAAACACAAGCCATCATTTTCAGAAAATTTGGGAAAATCGACCCAGTTCTGAATTTAAAACTTTTCGAAGAAGAGATAAATTTGTTTTCGGTGGTGCGTTATCTGGGACTTGAGTTAGATTCTAAGTTAACCTACAGGCAACATATTAAGTATTTACCACATAAATTTTGGAGTAAATGTGTGGATCCAATGTGTACCAGAGGCGTCCTGTGACCAAACATTATAGCATCCCAAACCATTATGCCCGATGTAGAATCTGTTTGACGCTTGGCGAAATGGGTTGGTTCGAAGCGTTCTCCGGGTCGCCTCCATCCCCGTTGATGGACGTCATTCCTCCAAAGATAGAAATGAGATTCATCCGTGAAAAATACCCAATGTCATTTCATGATCTAGGTAAGATAATGATGATACCACGCCAGGCGTCTAACTAGCCCTGTGTTGTGCGGTCAACGGTACCCCTGTTGTTGGTACCCGTGCACGTAACTGTACTTCATGCAAATTGTTGCGTATGGTTTGGGTGGACACAGATCCACCTGTTCCTGGGGGCAACTGGCTTCGGAAGTCACATGCAGTGGAGAAAGGGTCTTAAATAGTCAAGTGGAGAATACACAGATCTGTGCGCTCTGATGTGCACCTTTGCACACCACTTCCACTTTAGCGTCCACGTAGACCTTCCTGAATCCTTCGTGTGACTCAACGTTTGATGGTACTCACGTTGTGTTCTACACGAGTTGCTATTGTACTCAGCGACAAACCCATGTCATGGAGTTCGATAACACGGTCACTTTTCCTGGTAGTTAACTGATGGTATAGAGCTCACCAACGTCTCAGAGGCATTTTCTACTCTTATTCGAAAGTTGCAAACTCTACATCAAACCTCAGATGCTGTTTATGAGAAGGAAAGTTGCTGGCCTTTATAGCCCGAATATGAGTACCACGTGATCAGATACGCACGTAAATTTAATCATTTGCATATCATCTCACTACCACCGCTCCTGAAACTTGCATGACGTTACGTGCATTATTTCTTGGTGTTGCAATTTCACTTTTGAGGAGTGTGTGAATGTATGTATATATATATATATATATATATATATATATATATATATATATATATACACTCATGGACAAAAAATTAGCGCACCAAGAAATAATTGCGGGATCGTAACGAAACTTGGCATGAAGATACATGTCGGGGAGATATGCAAATGATTAGAAATGCAGCGTGATTGCGCATTACGTATATCCGATAGAGGGCGTTTAACACCGTTCTCTGTGGAGTATAAAACAGGTAACCAAAGCTTGTTTGAGTGTGCTGAATCGCTTACAAAGGAAGAGCTGAGGTAGACATGCCATTACACCGTTATCGAAGACAATATGAGCAGCTCTCGCAGTTTGAGAGGGGGAGAATCATCGGCATGATGGAAGCTGCGTGGTCAGCTAGACGAGTAGCTCGTCAATTAGGCTGCTCTGATTGTGTTGTGAGGAGGAATTGGGACCATGGGATCCGAGAGATGTCATTTACACGAAGCCCAGGCTCAAGACGCCCTCGACAGACCAGTCGTCGAGAAGACCGTCACATCGTAAGAAATGCAAGCGTACAGCCAACTGCTTCATCGGCCGCCATCCAGACACAGATCCTTCAGTAGGGGGCCCTGTGTCTTCTTGAACCATACGAAGGCGCCTGGCTGAAGGACATTTGGGATCGCGGTGCCCATTACGTGTGCTACCCTTGACGCCCAACCATCAATACCTCCGTTTGGAGTGGTGCCACACACAAGGAAACTGGACTGCAGCGGAATGGAACCAGATCGTCTTTAGCGACGAATCCAGATTCAATCTCAGCAGTGATGACAATCGTGTTCGTGTGTGGAGACCTCGTGGTGAATGCCTCTATCCTGCCTTTTCTTTACAGCGACACACTGCTCCCACAGCTGGAGGGATGGTATGTGGTGCCATTGCCCACAATACACGGTCCCCCCTAGTATTGATCCGTGGCACCATGACAGCCCAGCGGTATGTCCATGACATCCTGCAACCACATGTGTTGCAACGGCTCCCAGGAGCCATTTTTCAACAAGACAATACTCGGCCTCATACGGCAAGGGTATCTCACAAGACTGTCTCTATACTGTTTTTACCCTTCCTTGACCTGCCCGATCCCCAGATTTGCCTAAAATCGAGCATGTCTGGGATCATTTGGGGAGGCGAGTTGGGAATCCCGTGAGTTTGAACTAACTAGAAGCAAGGTTACAACAAATATGGAACGAAATGTCTCAAGACATCATACGGAACTTGTATGCCTCAATGCCTGATCATATCGCATCGTGCATTCGCGCTACAGGGGGTTCAACAGGTATTAAATCCTCCGTTGTTTTGCCTTTTTCTCTGAAATAAATGATCCTTTTTCTTTGATTTTCAAATCATTTACTTATATCAAAGTAGTCATTACGTATGTAAAATTTCGTTTCATTTTGACGACTCCTTCTTGGTGCGCTAATTTTTTTGTCCATGAGTGTGTATATATATATATATATATATATATATATATATATAATATTTACTGAATGCTTTTATGTTTTTTATTCCACTTTAGCTGAGAGAAAGAGAGAACATATCCTTGTGGCTGGAGATACAATCCACCATTTGATTTGCAGCAGAAGAGCGCAGAAGACATCAGGAGAGCCAGAAGAGCAAGAATTTTTCCTTACTTTCGTTTATATAGAAGGGAATTTCCTCTTATACGTAATAGATCACATGATGTAATTTGTAGGGACTTTAAGGGATTTAAATGACCTGCAACTGTTTAGTACGTATTATCCTTTTAGGTCATCATGAGAACTGTTGCTTGTGAGAACTGTATGTTCAGCAAATTTTTATGGGAACGTGATCGCATGACTTAAAGGATAATTTGGAATTGTATCCAAAAATAAGAATTAAATCTTTATTTATAAATTAGAAAATGGGGAATATTAGGGAATTAAATTTTTTTCACTAAAACTACTCCAAATTAAAGGGGCGAATCATCACACAAAGATATATAAATATATAATATATATATATATATAAATATATATATATATAAATATATATATATATATATATATATATTATATATATATATATATATATATATATATATATATATATATATATATGTATGTATGTATGTATGTATGTGTGTGGGTGCGTGCGTGCGATCGTGTGTGGGTGTGAACACACTGCTGGTCATTATAATTGCAACACCACTAAGGGAATTAAATACAAAAAAGATATTTATTGTACGTAAATAGTATGGCATGATGACAAAATGATTAAATTTGCGAGCAGTTTGGGGTAGTAGAAAAAGTTTCCTCCCCTGGCAGTTAAAATGGCCCTTGCCTACTTAAGCATGGAGTCTAACTGGGATTGGTTGACTGGAAAGGGCAACTCATTCCATGCTGCTTTAAGTCTATGCCATACTTCATCAACCGTATTATCTGGAGAGGGGTCGTGGGCCAGTCTCTCAACAACCCATGACCAGATGTTTTCAATGGGTGACAGATCTGGAGACCATGAAGTTCAGGGAAGCAATCGAATACCTTGTGTATCTAGGAAGGTCAGGAAGACCTGGAAGATAGAGTGCAACAACTTGACGAAAGATGTCAGAAATTTACCGATCTGCATCTCAATTTCGATCCGAATTAGAGATGTGTTTGTACTCAATGGCTGCCCAAACCCTCCCACCAAGTGCACAGCTTCTATGCCGATATCGAATGCAAGCAGGCAAAGAGCGATCTCCATGGTACGTGTACTGTCATAAAAATACCTACATAAGATATCATACTGTACGCAGATACAGGAGTGACGCAATTTCGTCTGAAAAGACGACATTGTTTAGGTGCACCAGTCGTTCTATGCTGCATTGTCAAGGAAGGCTGAAGTAATGATCGCTGTGCTGACATTCCATACTGTTGCAAGCATCGTCCCACCGTACGAGTGGATACTGAGCATGCTGTAAACATGACAATTTCCTGATTAATGGTCCGTGATGTGGTTACGGTTTTGCATTGCAGACCTCACAATATGTCTGTCCATTCAGACATTAGTCATGGGAGGGTATGGAGATCCTACATGCCGTTCAGTATGGCCTTCAGCAATACATTGACTCCATATTCACATGACAGTAGTTGGAATTCCATCTCGACCGTTACGACAGGCAATATCAAGGAACGATAATCCACACTTTCAATAAGCAACGATACTGCCTCTATCGAATTCCAACACTTGCTGGTAAGCATTTCCTCTTCTTATTCGAGA
The DNA here is from genome assembly GCA_019974015.1 of Nephila pilipes. Lineage (NCBI taxonomy): Eukaryota > Metazoa > Arthropoda > Arachnida > Araneae > Nephilidae > Nephila > Nephila pilipes. The sequence continues at coordinate 617,654 of BMAW01122169.1, read as the reverse complement.
CATTACACGATATTCTGAGCAAACTTCAACCTTACAAAGCGTTTTCCGAATAAGAAATCCACTTCACAACTTTTCTTTTATGCAGTGCTTTAGATGTCGTTTTCCCCTCTTGTGTAGTCTAAATGTGCTGAAATACTAATCATTTGCATATCTCAATCCTTCTTCCTTTCATGTGATTTTGTCGTTCGTCACATCCTTCCTTCCTGGTGCTGCAATTTCAATGGCCAGCAGTGAATGTATATATATATATATATATATATATACACACACAAAAGTCAAAAAAAAAATTTTACATCTGGGAGAGATAGTCTGATTGAAATGATATTTGAAACTAAATTGGTTTGGTTTTATTAACGTTGTACTAGGAGCAACACGAAGGCTATTGGTGACCTATTCGTAATTTTGAACATCGGTTAAGTGACGAGAACCACACCTGAGCTGGATCTTGAGATTTCATCCTGAGCGAGAAATTTATTGTAACAATGTTTTAATAAATATGACAGACTAAATAAAATTTTAGTCACATTAGGCAAAAAAAATAGCGTTTCGCTCACATATTTCACAACTTCGCAAACGATGTGAAAAAACGATAAATATTTATATTTTAACATCTCTTCTTAGTTCTGATCTAATTTGATTTTGTTAGGTATATACACACTCATATGATCAAAACTAAATCTGTAAATTATATAATTCATGGGAAATCAGTATATATATATAAACTTAGCACTGTCCTCCATATAGTACTCAAACTATGTTCCGGAGCCTTCCAAACATCACCTGTACAAAGTTTATACGTGGACCATTTTTAATCTCCATAAGACTTCAGGGACAATTTTTGTCCCTTTAGTATTATTTCAGAATTCAATCATCATATCAAAGATTTTATCTATCCCCCCCCCAAAAAAAAAAAAAATGTTATTTTTAGATCTATCCATATCTTCATTTTATAGGAGCGTAAAAATTTTAATAGTAGGCTACGAATTATCTACCTTTTGTATCATGAAAGTAAATGATGAGTGTTTCTTGCCTTGGAGCGGACAGAGTTTTTATTTTAAAATATCCTTTTAGAATTTTTTCAAAAAATACACGTTACACAAAATATTTTTACTCCACTTTTTAATGACTTTGCTGAGAAATATCCTGATTTTAAACATATTTACACTGACGATTCCAAGTCAAGGAATCATGTGGGTGCCACTTTATTAATTGAAAATTCACTTCATAATTTTAAACTTTATTTTTCATGTTTTATTCTTACAGTGGAGATTTTTGCAATTCATAAGGCATTGGACAGTATGTCAAGTCGACATGGTGAGAATTTTATCTTACTTACAGATTCAATGTGTGTGTGTAGGAATCCTTAAATCACTCTCATCATTCTTCTCATCCAGCGATAATTGAAATCATAAAAAGGATTAATAAATTGAAGTCTCAAAATATCTAGCTGTTATTTTGTTGGATTCTTTTCCACATGGGAATCAAAGGCAACGGACAGTCGATAGTGCTAATAAATCAGTGTACAGGGAGATAATAGCCTTTGTTACTCTATATCCTATAAAACCAATCAAACATTCAGAATGCAGTAAAATATCTCTCACCATTCTATACTGAGATTTTTTTGTTAAGATACTTTAAATAAATTATTCTTGGTCACTGGCAGGATCAATAGAACCTGGGATTTGATAATAAATTGCATCAAGTGAAACCCAACATTTCTTATTGGATTCCAATTTCATATAGAAGAGGGGACATTGTTATAACATGTCAACAAACTGGATACACCAGATGGACATATAGACACCTTTTACTGGAAAAAAAATCTCCCTGGGTAGAATCATTGTGTTTGGTCTCTGACAGTGAAACATATCTTAACTGAATGCTCTGCATTTAACTATTTTCACTTCAAATAATTTAACCTTGTGGTGACATACTGTTCCTATTCGCCTCTTGTGCCATAGCTAAACTCAATATACTAATACTAAGAGTCCAATTTCATATAGAAGATTCAAAGTCGTTCAAGAAGACGTTACACAGGTTTCACACACTATATTTATTGACAAATTGCTAGTATAACGACTAATGTAACCGACTCTCCCCAAATATCGCCTTAATTATATTAACTTGTTCCACCAATATCAAACTAACAGAGTCTTACCAATGCCAAAGAGTTGAGGCTGTCTCGACTTCTAAACTGCCCTATGCAGCCGAAAACTTGTAACAATTCTCGACTCCGTCTTCGACTCTGGAACAATTGCCAAACGCTAGAACCACTCGACCTCTATCGTGTGTCTCAAGCTTAGCTCATATATTTCCTATCTCCTTCGTTTCCTTTTATCTCTATCTGCCTGTAATTTAACTATTCACGTTTCATTTTTGGTTGGCCAAAGGTTGTTTAGAAAACGCAATCAATCTTAATTAAAAGTCTCCTAAGTTAGTAAAGAGAAAACAGCGAATAGCCCAAAGTCACAACCCTTAAAAACCTGATTTTCCAAATTAAATTTTAAAAAATATCAATTTGTTCATTACAGTATCCAGAGCAAGGGGAAAATAATTTTAAAAAATCACAATATGTATTTTGTATATTTATTTCGAAAAAAAAGCAGGTATCAATTTTGGTACTTTAGGTATTAAGGCCATAAATATGTCGCACTAATTGTTAATGTACTTAGAAATGAAATTATTCGAAACATTGGTTTATTTTTGTTAACGCATAAAGCAATCTTACATTTCTTGCAAATACAAGAGGTAAACTATCTACAATTGCTATATTTACATTTATTTCTCGAATCCATAGATACTTTTCCATGTCCAATTCGATCGCAACGTACGTTAGTTGAGGATAAAACTTGTATACCTGCCCATGGTATGGTTCTGGAGTCTCTTCTCAGTGATTATTGGTACTTGATCTTCCCTTTTATTTTCTAACAGACTTCGATACCGGCATAAGATGTCAGCAAGCTCGGTTCTAAAGTCAGCTAACTTCATAATGTCCTTCTGAGATTGTCCTTTCCTTGTACTAACTTTTTTGTACAGTACTCAAGCATTTGTCACAGTCATGTCAAGAAAGTAATAGAACAGCTTCGTTGTCTATTTTCTTGATTTTATGTGGATACGATATCGAACGATGAATCTTCCCATCAGATCAATGCCTCCTATGAGGACATTGTATTCTTTTATGACCTGATGATATGATACTTGGAAATTCATTTTCAGTTTTTTGTCGCACCTGGTTATAGTCTCTTCTGATTCAGCACCAACATATGTGGAAAGTAATAAAACTTGCTTTTTGTCTTTCCAGTTTGTTAACGAGAATTCCATACCTTCAAAAGTATCAACATTTTCACGGTATGTTCCACTGGGAACGTTAAACTTCGGGTTTTCCTTTTCCTTTGGCAACTTGCAAGACTTTCTGTGTCTGTTTCTCTATATAGTGCCAAGATAATAAATGTCATCTTTGGATAAGTAATATAACAAAGGAATATTGGTATAAAATATGTCAAAATAAATTACATGATTTATATGTTTTGGGACTGATCGTAACAATCGAATATCTGTATTTGATACTGTTCCTAAGTCTGTTTTGCCAGATAAGCGTTCAATATCGTTAGCTCCTGAAAAAAAAACCAAAACTATTTGCATACCTCGAAAGAGAGCATAAAATATAATTTGATTTGAATTTGTGATTTGATTTGGCTTCATTTTCGATAAATATCTATAAAGAAATAGTCAAAAAACTTAATTTCAACACCAAATCAAGCAGAGAAACAATAAAAATGCAAAGATACAAGCAAACAATATTATTAGCCAAAGAATAGGTAAGTAGGTTTCATACAGCCTGGAATGCCTGAAGTATCAAAATTGATTCTTACAAAAATAGCAAGATCTTCAAGAAAAATAGGCCCTTGCTATAAATAATTATAAAGAATAAGATATAAGATATTTAGTAAGTTAAGTCAATAAGAAGAATAACATATTCACATACCTCAAAAGTATTTTTATTTTTCGGGAAAATGAAGCACGTCAAAGATTTATTCCGCTAAACTTTTTCTAAAAATGTATCACTCGTTCATTACGGCGGGAAAACAAAATGTCGTTATTAGAACAATGATGACAGCTGACGTTTATTTTTTCAACTTTTGTTCAGAAGAACACTATGCAATGGTGGTAACATACAGCCAAGTATTAAAAACAAACCAATTGCAAGTGTACAATTCGATTTACAAGTCCGGTATTAAATTTGAAACTTAAGGCATTTAAATGTTAAATCGTTTTTGGATTTTCTTTAAAATTAACTTGACTGGGAAAAATCCCCTACGAAATATTTGGAACTTTTTTACATGACTTTGGTTTTACCGCAAACATATAATTTTTAACAAACTTTTTTTTTTTTGTTCTTTATCTTGAGCTTCAATTTAAAAAATTTTTTTATCAAAAAAATATTTTATAATATCTTGACTTAATGTTTGGCACAATATATCCCACGAGGATTCAGTGCCATAATTTTTAATCAACGAACCAATCAAATGTTTATTAGATAAAATTTGCTAAAATTCTACAAAGTTTTACTGACTCTGAATGTCTTTTCCTAATGCAATTTCTCAGTATTGGAACAAGGATGAAGTTACGAGAATATGGCACATAAATTTTAACTGTTTTTTCCAATTCCATGCCATTTTACCATCATATTTTATTTTTGAAGCATTTGTAATAATTTTAATTTTTGACATAAATAAACATTTGAAAATTTATTCTTAAAATTACAGCCGCCAATCAAATTTTGTTTTAAATAATAATAGTACCTTTTGTTTTCAGCAAGAGACTTTAGAAGTTGTCCCACAAATTTGTATTATGTGTGTGGAGTTCGTACCTTTCTAATTAGCTTTGCAACGATTTAGGTAAATTTAATACGTTTTCATTCATAACGTGTAGTGGGGGAGACACACCTTAAATCTATTGATGCTCAATGTCTTCATGTATGAATGGTGTAGAAATTTGGAAATTGGGAAGCCATTTCAGGTGTCATCCTCGTCACTTGACTAAGGTTCATAATTATGACATTTACATATATAGCATGGCATTTGTAATAACATAAAAAAATTTAAAAATCAGTATCTTTAGCTATTTTTGCGAGACAGGCATGTAGCCAGGACTAGACGTAGGTCGGGAACTGGATTTTACTGGAGGGTAGAGGTAAAATATATTCTTGAATATATTATTCTTTCATTTCCAGAGTAATATTTAACCTAACTTTATTTATGAATATTTTACATTTATTCACTTAATTCAATACAGAATTATAACACATATTAAAATAACTTACGTATAAAAAATTTAGAATATTACAATTTGCTATTTTTATTGAAATTGTAGAGTAGGGAACACTGCAATATAGAAAAATTAAATAAAATTATTTGATTTAGTCATCAGGAAAAATTCTAGTTGGCAGCAATGAATTACTTCCTTCTCGAGTGATCCTACGTAAAGTAAATATTTTTAATCTAAAGGAGTTGTTCTCTCGTTACCTAGAGGTTAGTGTGGTCTCGTTTGCTTGAAAATTTATTTTCAACTTCGTCAAAGTCCAAAAATTATGTTTGCTGCTCCTCTAAAGCTACAAAATGCCAATCTTACTAATCTTTGATTAGACATTTTTAAAGAAAAGCTTGACGCAACTTAACAACCAGGTTTTGCTCTTACATCATAGGCCCTAACTGTCACTCACTTACTCTGGTGAGTCATGGATAATCCTAAGGGTCAATTTATAGCATTTAACGTTGAAAATGTTAATTCATATGTTGATACTGTTGTAAATACAAATAACTCTCAAACCTTTTTGAACACTTCGCGGTTTTTGTATAAAATATCATTTTTGTTTTCCTTAAGTTTTGAGGACAAATTTACCTTTATCATCTCTTCTTTTCCTGATGTATGAAAAACTAAATTGTCAAGGAGTTGAAAAATTCTGAATTTTTCTTTTGAACTCTCGTTACCCGGTAAAAGATTTTCATTTTCACTGACATGTTCCTCTAACTGCATGATTACTAAGCCCATAGTTTCGTAAAAGATATTTTTTAATTGCTGTGACTCAGAACTTTACATGGAATAGAATAGCAATGGACTGTAGTAAATGAAGTCAGAATTCTCACTTGTTTTTCTATGTCTTTCATTTTGTGCAGGAACAGAAAATGAATTCTGTAGTTCTGGAAGCAGATCTTAAGCAAAAGAGAGATATTCTTTGCGAAACTTATTTTGATTTCCTATTTCATACATTTAATAATTAGAATTAAGTTGTTTAGGCTTATAGTTTGAGATTGAAGTGCATTATCAGCTGATTCTAGTTATCCAAAAATTTTATTGTTGAAAATTAATAGAAGGCTAAATTGAACTGAGACTTATTCAGGCTTCAAACCAATGTTTTAGGTTATATTTTCTCCTTTAAAATGCTGTCTTAGAAGACTAGAGGTATCCAGCCCATTCTCAAGCCTCACATTGTGATATATGTTAAAGAATCAAATATTTTGTTCTCGTTTTATGTAGAAAGGACTCCAATACTATCATTCTTAACATAGCGAATAGCATTTGTGACATTTTTCCTATTATTCCTATCTTTTGTCCCATTTTCCAGAAGAGTAAACTGAGGCACATCTACATGTATTATACCTGTATAGCTATATTCTTTCTCACTCTTTCTGCCATAGTTTCGATAATGTCATTTTTGTATGTCAGAAATGTATATCGCATTCTTAGATGAGTGTGTTAAACATTTTGAAAGACTATGTTTAACGTGTATTTAAAAAAAAAATTACGAATAAACATTTATCTCTCTCAGTCTTCCTCTGCTGTATTTTGATAGTGAGCTCATTAAATGCTAAGAAATATACCACTTCCTTCATTTATATAGCAGAGTAATGAGGATTTTCAAAAGTCTATTAATTTACTAATATTGACACTGAAATACAGGTTTCCAATCAAGTTTCTTGTTCCTTTCACACTGACATGGTACGAATACCAGTTTCCTCTATTTCACGTTTAGGAAACCCATGCTTGGTATGCAAAGAATTTTTCAGTTTCTTTAGTCTATTTTCATGTACCTTCTTTTTTTTGTGCCATAAGCCTGAAATTACAATCAGGCATTACACAATACAAAATCTTTTAAAACAGATCTTTGCAAAGGAGAAAACTATTTGTACCATTCTTGTCGAAAACAATGCCTGTTGTTTTGTTCACTGTAAATTGCTAAATAAACTTGCTTTTTAGGCTAACCTGTATGTGGAAAATTAAGATTATTAAGCTTCTTATTACCCCGTTTTTGTCGCAATACTTGTGAAAATGGTGTCAGATCCATTAGATCTGTGTTGCTGAATACAGCATAGTCCTCTTGCTTTTCTTCTGTTTTGCATTTGCCAAATAATGTTTTATATCCATTTTTCCTAGTCATTATCACTTCGTCACGAATTAGAATCTATTATCCTTAACTGTAATTGTTAAAACTAACAACACTACGAACTATATTTTCATCATAATAACACTAATTAAGAAAGTTTGACCTGAACCGTTCATAACTTAGTTATTTCCGTATATATTTAAAGCAAAATTGAAAAAAAAATGTTTTAGCACGTTTGGTAGCGAAAGCAGAAATAACCTAGTATTATTGTAATAATTTAGCATTGTAACACTTTTATTACATAACTATTTTACGAAACTATGTAATTAATATTTAATATAGTTGTATTTAATAACACGAATATACTATAATAATGTTATAATCATATTATTACTACTGTTATATTATTATATACCAGGAGATTTTTAAGCGGAAGTGTTTGTGAAATATCTTACTGTAGTCTCTTCTTTTTTCCTAATAATTGGTTGTTGGAGGGGGAGGGAGGGATTAAAATTCATTGGATTTGGGGGACAATCGAAGTAGTTTTCAGTATGGTTATTACCACAATTGCAGCATTTAAGTGGGATATCAGGGGATTTATAACATAATCGTGTATCATTATTTTCTCCGTACTTTCAGCATTTAAATTCCCTGGTGAAGAATCTATAGTGATGGAAAAAACTCTGACAACAGCAGCACTGATTAGGTGTTTTCCGCTTGTGAAGAGGTTTGATTTTCACTGCAAAATGGCCCAAGTGTGATATTTTAAAAATATCCTTATTTACTTAGTTTTTTGGGAGGGTGACCAAAAATATAGGGATTGGTTGGTTAATCTTCTATGAGCGGAGGATATTGCAGGTTGAGGTGATAAAGTTGGATTACGCCAATTCAGTTATTATTTCTTTTGTGTCGTAATTAACGGGAAGACCCTTAATTACTGTTTTTAAAATCCTTTGATCTGGTTGTTCAAAAGTATGATTCTCAAGTCTTAATTCTTGTTCATAGTTTTGGATTTTGAGAAAAGATTCAATAGTGGGGGAATAGAGTCTTATATTTTTTTTTCTGTTAAAAGTTCCAGTGATATTTTAATTTGTAAGTGCGATCATTTTTCTATGGTTTCTTTCGGGTTTTCGATATTGACTAAAACTATAGGGGATAGGAGGTATTTTTGCTTCCTCTTTGAGAATGTAGGAGAATTCTTTATCGTATTCGTTTGTCTCATTTTTGGAGGGGGGAGGGATCCTGTTGCTTTATGTCGGATATGTATTCATCATCTTCCATATCACTTTCATCCTCAAAGAGATGCGTAAATTTATTAGCAAGTGGAAGAGTGAATTCCTGCTTTTCAGTTATTTTAAAATCAGTATTATTTTTGGAAGATTTCTGCTTACATTCATTTTTAACTTCGATGAAGTCGTTGTTATTACTGGTACTGGCGATGGGAGGGGGGGTAGGGAAATCGATTTAGTTCCAATTTCGAGCAATACCATTTATAATCTGTCATTAAGCTTTTTTTTTTTTTTTTTTTTTTTGTAAATCTGCTCTCAATTCTCCTACTTGTTTTGTAGCTTAATTATATCGTTGTGCAGATCTCGGGTTATATCATCTTTAGAAATAGAATCATGTCTATAAAGATATTAAATTTCCTTGAAAGTGGAATTGGCGTCCGTGCAAAGTCCTTATTTGTACTTTCCTGGTAAGAAATAAGACTCGGTTTAAGGGTGGGAATCAAACCTATGTTCCATCTATTTATCAAATTTTGGAAAAATTCAGGAATAACAACAGAGTCACCAAAAATGACACTTACCTCAGTTTTGTTCACGAAAGCCGAGAGCGCTAAGCTCATACTAGAAAAATTCGGTGCATCCAAAGTATTAGAGACATCCATGATTGTTGATTATAAGTCCAGTTGTAGAACTAAAGCACAAAAAATCCAGTGTTGTAACGCATAGAATCAGTGGCTGAGCCCCCAAAGGTGGTTAGCTCTGGGTAATGTCACTAAAAGTCCAAAAATAATTATCTCAATATATTGAAATAATAGTCAATAAATGCATTGCAAGTAAACTTTCAAAAAAGCCCATGTAAATATCCAGTAAATAAGGATTAGATAGATGAGTGTGGGTAAGAAAAATCGCACATGGGCAAAACTAGCCCTAAGCAGGATCAGCTCGCCGGTCGAATGCATCCTGATTGCCGCAGAAAGAAGGAACCAAGATACAATAGGGGGAAAGTTTCCTTAGCGACTTCTCTAGGCGTGGTCGAAACGTGGAACCACTAATATCCGAATTCAAGACTATTTTGGGATGTGCACGAACTTTTCTATAAATATTTTGAGAAAGAAATTTGTCTTCTCAAAAAACGATCAATACTCTTAATGTTCATTCAATTTCTAAAAGAAGAAATATTTTTCAATGGGTCTCTTCTCCCCCTTTATATGTAAATTATAAAAGTGAAAAAATTTACGGAAAAGTTGCCTTTCTAAGACAAAAGTCTCCCAGAGATCATTGTGAAAAATATGTTACTGATTACGTACAAAGTTTTTTAAAAAAACTGCATTCTAATAGCAATAGATGACTCTAAATCTTCCAACCAAACGTCAATAGGAATCATTATCCTCTCTTCTTCTTCCCCCAATAAAAAGATGTATGCCAAAATTGTTTTCCAGAGAATGCAATTTCATCTTTACTGCCGAAACTATAGCCATACTGACTGTCTTAAATAATTTGGCTACAGAAAGATAAAATTACGTGATTCTCTCTGATAGCATTTCGGTTCTGAAACGCCTCCAAAATATTAACTGAAAATCAAACACCCTACTTTTAAATTTAATTCTTGAAATACAAAAAATTCTTCAAATAGTACAACTTTCATTTGGGTCCCTATACACAAAGGAATTGATATTACCGAAGAAATTCATAATCTTGCAAAAGCGCTCCCAAGTACTTGGAATACTTTTCCTAGGGTATCAGCAGATCTCCAATCTTATATTTCAAACAGAAATTTTTTTAAAAAAGAAAGTGAAAGAAATGGACAAAAACTATCAGTCATAAGAATTTTAACATCTCGCTGAAAATTGAAATATTCAAGCGGGTAAAAAAAGATTTACAGAAGTATTAATCAATAATATTCGGTTCAATATGTTACCGTTAAATGATTTACTTGAAAATTTAAGCAAAAGATTCCCCACTTTGTTCTTTTTGCAGAGTACCGGAGACAAGAGTGAACACTTCATCCTAACCTGATCTAAATATAAAGTTCAACGAATTATCTTGAAAATATTTATTTCACAACATGGCGAGTGGTAAGGTGACCAAATTTCTTACGAAGTAAAGGACGAATAAATTTAAGAAAAAAGTACAGAGTAAATAAATCAAACATTTTATTAATTCAAACACTAATTATGCTACATCCTTTTTAATTGTTTAATTAAATGAGTATTTTTCCATTGAATGAATATTTTTGTCAATACATCATTTTCTAACAATATATTGGAAATTTCGGAGCAAGAAATATGCCTCATATTGAATTTTACGGTAAACGCTGCAGCTAGAGTATCAACACTCAACCTTGATTTCTCAAATATTTCCATCCATCTTTTATTAATTTCAATATATGATTTCTGTTTATCTAATTTATCAGTTTATTATAATTCATCAGAGAATTTAAATATACAACCTGTCTTCGAATTTCTTCAAACGGCAGTTGTCATCGATTTTAATATCAGGTATTTCTTTCGTTAAAAACTCAACACAATTTTCAACATCTTCCCAATTTACTTACGATCATGTTAAAAAAAACCCCATTGAAAACTGTTATTTCCTGTGATATTTATTTCATACCATTCTTCGACATATTGGAAACATGTTTAGTAAAAATTCTGCATTTCTTTGGTGCACTTTTCCGTTATACTCAGATTTGATTCCTCTAAGTTTGTCAAATTTCTTTTTATTATTAAAATAATAAATTTCTTTTCAGATCGTGATTTATATTGAAGATCAAAATCATTCTAAATAAGACTAATTTCTGCAACTGAAATATGTTCACCTTCAATCTTTTGAATCGTTTTGGGGGAAATAGAAGCCTGATTATGAATAAATACATTAATATCTCCGATATTAATAATTGAAAAAGATTCAAGAATTTTCGGACATTTGTCTAAATTTAAAAAAATGAACGGAGAGGCTAAAATAATCATCAACAACATTCAAATACAGACGAGTGCCAGTCCGGTGGACTCTTTACTCAGTGTCATATTGAGGCTTTGATTTTTTTTAAAATTAAAACAAGAATATTAAAATGTGCTTATTGCACAAATGAATTTTAAAAAAAAACGTAAAAGAAAAGGGAAAGGAAAGAGGATGGAAAGTGAATGAATTACTTACAATGAGGATGAGATTTTAAATAATTTTATTTTATTTATTTATTTATTTACAAATCTTATAGTAAGATAAGATTATAAAAAAATATTTATATCATTTTTTAGCCCCTTCGATAGACTATGTCTAATATTCAACAAGAGGAGAATAATATTTTATATGATTATTTTTTTTAAAAAAAATATTATTATTGTAAAATTACAATAAATAAAATAGTAATAAACAAAATATTATTTTAACTTTTTTTTAATGATGTGAAAGCTAAAGAAGGAAGGGAAAAGTAAAAATGGTTTTTGTTTGCCTGGGTGCACAATGGTAGACAGCAAACTAGTTCAAGAGAGAAGAGGTAGGGAGGGCGAATGGATATTAAACAGCTGATGAAAAGCTGTATAGATGATGATGTAGGTCTTGGAGTGAAATGGTTGACTGAGAGAGGAGCTAATGAAGGAGTGATGAAGGAATTAATTAAAAGGGTCTGAGTTGAAATGCTAAGTGTTATGGGGGAAATGGATGGAAATAATTAGTGCAAGATTGGAAGGGTAGGGCATGGGTTCCATTACTGTGAGCAAAAATAATCTGGGCCCTTATTAGAGGGTTACTATGATTTGCTAGTCCATTATAGAATCTTCTAGAGAGATAGTTGATGTGTTTAATAATAGGAGGGATATTGAGATCCTTATGTATGGCAGAATTTCTGACATACCAAGGTGAGTTAGTAATCATACAGAGAATTTTATTTTTAAAGACCTGTATTTTTTTTAATGTGGGTAGGTGTGGCAATGCCCCAAGTAGGAGAAGCATAAAGTAAGATAGGGTGGATTACTTGTTTATAGAAAATAACTTTGTTAGCAAGAGTTAGTACTGAATTTCTGTCCATTAAAGGTATACAATTATGGATTTTGATCCAGCATTTGTCAATATTTGATAGGATATGAAGTTTGAAGGTGAGTTTGGAGTCCAGGATAACTCCTAAGTATTTGACCTCAGAGTCCCAACAGCTTTGATCAATAAAGAATTTGTGTTTCTTATTAGGAGGGGGGGGGTGACCTTTTCTAAAAATGAGAGCTTTAGTTTTATTAATGTTTACAGTAATCATCCAGAGTGTTATCTAATCCTCTATCTGTTTTAGATGATTGTGTAATTCAACTATTACGTTAATTGGATTATTTCCTTGGGTGAGAATTGCTGCATCTTCTGCGAATAAGCAGAGGCTATTGTAAGGACACTAAGGGAAGTAATATGTAAACAAATTGTAGCAAATTGGAAAAAATTACAGACCCTTGAGGTTGACCGGCTTTTATATAGCATATTGTAGAGAGAGAGTATTATTAAGCTTAACTTGGAATGTTCTACCTTTAAGGTAGTTATTTAAGATAACTATTGTGTAGGGGAGGAATTTAATTTGATTAGTTTGAAGATCAATCCATCGTGCCAGAGGCGGTCGAAAGCTTTTTGTATGTCGAGGAAGATACTCCCAGAGACTTGTTTAGAATTAAATCCTTCAGTAATGGCATTTACAACCCATAGCAGTTGATGGGTAGTGCTGTGGTTAGTACGGAAGCCGAATTGTGAATCTGGAAGAATATTATTAGTGAGTCAGTATTCTGGTTAGCAGGATTTTTTCAAAGATTTTTGAAATAGAATTTAGTAGACTGATAGGTCGATAGTTGGATGGAATGGTTTTGGACGGGTTAGAGGAAGAGAATAATAGTTGCATGTTTCCATTTTTGTGGAAAATGCACACATGAGACATTTACTAAAAAAATTTGTGTAATGAGTAAGTGCGTTGGGAGGAAGGAATTTAAAAGCCTGGTTGTGAATGCCATCCTCTCCAGGGGCTTTCTTTTTGTTTAACTTTTTAATTATGGTAGCTATTTCAGGGGGGAGGTGAGAAGGGGGGGGAGAAATTGAAATTAGTATGGGCTTCAAGATAATTTTGAACTATTGATTCTGTTTCTTCAACATGATCATCATCATACAGAGTTGGATTTTCCTGGAACGAGGATTAAAGATTATGGGCAAGCAGATCAGATTTTTCTTTATCAGAGATTACCAGAACCATTATTGCCTAATAGTAGGGAGATATTGTAGTATTTATTAGATAGTTTTTTGTTCATATTAAAAAGGGAGTTATCTTCGGTATTAAGCTGGCGGAGTAGGTTTTCCCATTTTTGTTTTTAAAGGTATTGATTTCATTTTTAATTTGCTTTTTCAGATTATTAATTATGGGTTTCAAAGGAGAGTATCTGGTGTTTTGTCATTGTTTTCTGTACCTATTTTTCTCTTTAATTAGGTTTCTGATATGAGGGGGGCAATCTAAGATGGGGGTTTGGATGGATCTGGTATTACTCACATGGTTAATTGTATTTTTGATATCAGTAATAAATGATATACTTGATTGGTCTAGATCAGATTTATTATTAATAATTAGGTTACCTTTTGTGATGTTGTATAGAATTTCTTGATAACGGAACCAATTAGTAGTTTTGAGAGTGTGAAGGGGGATAGGGAGAATTTTATTGAAAGAGATGTCCATTAGTATAGGGTTATAGTCTCTAGGTAATTCATTAACACTTTCAATATTGCAGAATTGTATGTTTTTGAGGATAGCTAAATCTATTATAGAGTAAATATTGCTATTGTAAGGAAAGTGAGTGGGTGAGTCGGGAGCAGCTATTTGGAGATTATTTGTGTTGCACATAGCATGAATAATTTTACCTGATCGGTTTGCCCTGCCTCTGTTCCAGGTCGGATGGTTTGCATTAAAGTAGTCTACTGAGAGGATATTGATTAATTATCTTTGATGAGATTACAGGGGGTGGATGGTAAATAGTAGAGATTGTGAAGTATTGGTTGTCTTTGGTATTGATATGGATGGTGGCATTCTCAGAGGTGGAGGTATTTTTAATAACCATATGATGATGAATCCTTTTTTTAAAATTAAGATTGCAGTGCCTCCGCCCCGATGGGTTGATCTGTCAGAACGGTGAATATTATAATTTGGAATTTTAAATTCTTCAGAGGGTTTGAGGTGAGTTTCCTGGACTCCTAGGATGTCTGGGTTGTAATCATCTATGAAATTTTGGAGTTCTATTTTTGATTTAATTCCATTTGCATTCCAGCTTGCAATCAGGAGGGATGGGGGTAGTTAATTTAGCATATTAAATTTTAGAACCAGATGGACAGCATACTGCAAATGACTTGGAATGATTTTTCAATTTTTGAACATAAAGTTTATTATCAACGAATATTTGTCCTATTAATTTAAATTGTTGGAAAGTTTCCATTATTTTATCAAACTTAAAATTTTTGAACTTTTTTTTTTTTTAATTTCATTAACGAAGGGAAGACCTGAAGGTTGGCTGTCATTGGTGGGTGTGGTGTTTTGTTCGCTTTGGCTATTGTTATTTTTGGCATTTTTACGTCGTTTTTCCCAGTAGTTTGTGGTTGTTGGGGAGAGGGTTTGAAATTCATAGGGTTTTGGGGGCAACCAGAGTAATTTGCTGTATGATCTACACCGCAGTTACAGCATTGGGGGGGGGGGCGCTTTCAAGAGTTATGGTGCAGCTACTAGTTGGATAATTATCTCCACATTTCACACATTTAAATTCCCTTGGGCAGAATCTAGAGTGGTGAAAATAACTTTGACAGCGATAGCATTGACTGGGTGTCTTTCTTTTACGGAGAGGTTCAATTTTAACTGTGTCGTAAAAACAAAAAGGTTTCTTGCATTGAAAATTAATACTCATTTATTTCACAAATTAACATGCCAACTAGAGTACAAGACTCACCTAGTTATATGACAATTTTTCATGGAATACTGTTATGTAAACAAAAAAAGAACAAGCACTTCCTTGTTGCCACAGCGTACAAAATAATATACTTTTTCAAATCGTTCAGTTCACGGTGACAAAAATTAAACTGATAAATAAATTCACATAAACAAAATAATAAATTTAAATAATTGTTTTGCTTTTAACATAATAAACTGAAATTTATAAAGTGGATCTCACAAACTGAAAGGTATCCAATATTTTTTCGAATTTTTTTGTTGTTATTGTTTTCTGTTTTTTAAGTGTAAATAAAAATAGGGGGAGTGGTTGGTTTTTTTTTTTTTTTTTTTTTTTTTGGTTTTTTTTTTTTTGATTTCATTGACTATGAGATTATATTCAGCTAATCCCTGAATTATTTCAGCGTGGGAATAATTAATTGAGGCATCTAACTTTTGAATATCCTAAAAGTTTTTTGTGTTCAACATTTGCGTAACAGTTTGGCGGGGCATCTCTGAAAATAGATATTAACATATTAGTTTTAAAATATCGAAAAGGAGGACACTTTTCGAAGAAGGACAGAACCTACAAAAGGAGGACTGTCCTTCCTAAAGGAGAACGATTGGTTACTTTATGATTAGTCCCATTCAACAATAGAGAAATGCAAGTTGGATTATAGTATTCAAGAAGTTGAAGAATTTCTGATTTCTGCTCATAAATTAACATTTGGACAATACAATAAGTACAACGATTCCACATATTCTCGCAGAATTGATTGTATGGTTTTTGTGGGATATACAGCTACAAAAGACTATTACTCCATTCTTGCAGATGATGAAATATTTTGATATCTATTGCAATAAAATAGTTTTTTGCAAAGTATAACAGTTTTTGTTGTTTTATATCCTTTGAAACCAAACATTAGTCAATGGGATCGTAAGCAATAAATCCACGAAAAATATTTATGAATATTGTTTCACCAAATTGGCAACAACTGTTAGATTTCTGTTTCTGAAGCTTCGAAACGTTGTGTATGTTGTTTCGGAATTTCGGTTTGATTAATTTTCTTAAAAAAATTGCAATATGAGTGAAGAAGACAAAATTCATTTAAGTAAGGAACAATCTGAGCGTGCATTCCTTCGTGAAAAATATCTTCAAATTATAACCATGCTTCAAAATCAACCTGTTGAAATTGAAACGATGGACGATATTCAAGTAAAAGCATGCGTTAAATGTTTTCATCCAGATGGGAAGAAGATTTTTTTTTCTGAAATGCTTACGCCCGCACAGGGCATCTTTCGCTGTGCTGTTGTAAAAACATCAGATATTAAAACACTGACATTTTCGAAAAAGATTGATTAAAAAGCTCATCTATTTTACTGGGATATGCAAGAAAAACATCTTACATTGGCATTTGCTTATCACTTCTGTAATGTTGTGAATTTATTGAATTTACTGTTCGTTGTGATTTGTATTCTTTCATATAATTAATCTTCATTAGCATCTTCATTGATGTAAATTATAAACTCATTTATCGTTTGTAATAGAGAAGAAAGTAGTCAGTGTAACTCATATTTTGAATTCGCACCACAAAAGTTTTTAATTATATATGAAATCAATGTATGCCTTTTACATTAACTGCATTTTTGTGAATACGTTTTTCTTATCTAGAAATATTGAGTCTGATGTAATAATAAAATTTCAAGATTTAAAAAACCTGTATATCTGTGTGTGTTTTTTAAAGCCGTATCTGCTTTTTTTATTATTTGTGTTTAAATTTTAAATGTGTGTCATTTTGTTCCAAAATAATTTCAACTATATCAATCCTTAAAAATTATTAGTAATGTTCCTACCAGCAGTTCTTTGTCATAGAACATTGCTCACTTAACAGACTGAATTTTAAAGTATTAAATAAGATTGTTAGAGTTAATTATGTTAAAAAGTTATGAAGAAAATTAAATTTTAAAAATTGATGTAATGTTTTAAAATATTTCTTGGTTGTTATAATTTTTTGATAAGAATAAATTGTGGATTGTATAAAGATAATAAATTACACTTTTTATAATTTTCCGTTAATTTAAAAATTAGACATCTGGCAATCATTTTTAGTTTCTGTGTTAATTTATCTACTGATCCTATATTTTTCTTCTACAACTTGAATAAACCTAAAGTATGTTGTTGTATTGTATATAGTTATATTATTGGTACTTTTGTATTGATAAAGCATTTCTCATAAATATATGGAATGGTTTTTTTTTTTTTTAGGATACGAAGTAAAGTTGCTAGAGTAATGAAAGTAATTAGTATATGTAATATTATGAGTATAGAAATCAAATAGGTAAAATTTTGTTCGTATTATTTAAGTACAAGCATAAATTAAAATATATACTGTTCCATAAGTATTTGGGCAACTGTCGAAAATCTGAATTACTAGTTCAGAAACAGAAAATTTATATACTCCAACCACTTTTCTGAACACATAATTGCTAGAGAATAGAAAAGACGAATAAATTTTTTGAATGGATTGCAATATGTCTTGCAAAAGTGAGTTCTCACTAGCTGATAAAATCGAAATTTGGCATTTAAAGTTTATGAAGATTTCTAAACACATGCAATACAGCAAATCTCATCTAGATAATATCTTGTCACTAAGTGGAACATCTACAGTAAAGAAGCACATAGGGAAATCATGACAGCTTTTGCAAGCTGCTTTCAGTCAAAAACATATATGTGCATGAAATTGTGCCAAAAACTTGGCCATCTCAGTATGCAGATTTCTAGTTCAAATAAATTTGATTGGATAACCCGTTATATCTTGCCTTTTATGCAGTTTTTAATCATCTCTCAAATTTGATTTATCATATGTGAACTCTCATCCCCATATCATGAGTATTACATTACTTTACTTCGCCATAATGATGTCACTTATCATTTTGTTTGAAATAGAACAATTTATTTCTAGACATGTGTTTCAGATATTATTTACAAATATGTGTTAACTGTATTATTAAATGGCAAACCACCAGTATTATATAAATTCATATATGCAATAAGATGTAAGTGAATAATCTAGATTTTAAGCTTTCTGATTTCGTGTAAGATTTATTATTCATAATTTTCAGATTGATTTAGTTTTTATTCATGTTTTTAAATGTAAATAAGTACTCAAATTTCTAATATACCTCATCTTTCTTATTTGCTATAATGATTGTGTACAGTGCTAATGCAATATTGGATTTTCGCATTATAGTGACTATAAAATTCCATAATTTAATGTTTATTGTAGTATGTGGCAAATTCCAATGCTCAATGCACATCATAGTGAAGGATGATTAATTTGGACTAAAAAACATATGAATTGGAAAGAAAAATAGTTTACTGTTCACTTCAGCGATGAAAAGCAGTTTAATATGGATGGCCCAGATATTTGAGCCAATTATTTGCATGATCTCTGACAAGAACCTCCCACTTACTTAAGCCAGGAACAAGATGATTTTGTCTTCATAAGGGGCTCATTCTGTTTAAATGGTACAGCTGATATATGTTTCATGAATGGTTATCAATATTCAGAAGTTTATTACGATGTGCTACAGACTCATTTACTTCATTTGGTCAAGCTCTGGGAGGTGAAAAATGGAAATTCTGGCAGAATAGCAGTTCGATTCATTCCTCTAGATAAACTTAAACTTAGTTTTTACAAAATCAAATGACCAATATGGATGGGCTAGATCTTAAACTGAAAATTTTGGGGGAACATAAACACAAGATGTGTATGCCCAATCCTATTGGAGTTAAAGATTGAGTATTCAGATTAATTAAAAGCAATTGTTTATTTTTATTTTGATATCACCAAGATTGTGAACTTTTTTATATGATACATCAGTACTGTAATATATTACCGTTGTGGTTTCCTCAAATCATCATTTTTCTTCTGTTCATTGACTTTTAATTAAGCTATTTTTCCTGAGTAATCATTTGTACACATATTTATGAGTCACATTATGTATGTATCATAGATAAAAAAAAAAAATGATTACCTGCATTTTATTAGTGCTACTATTGTTTTTTTTAAATGACAACTGCTTAATTTAAATAGTACAAAAATATTTATAATGCACCATTCCATTAAAGTTAAAAATATAATTTATTATAAAATAAAAAATGTAACTATAAAAGAGAAATTGAGATCTTTTTAAATACTTTCTAGCAAATTAAATTTTTTTTATACAAAAAGAAAATTGGTATCTATTTATCATTAATTAAATGTAAGTATATATACCTGAAATTTCCAATATATATATATGTGTGTGTGTGTGTGTATTATCTTGCCATAATTACCATTATTTGGCTTTCAATTATTTGAATTCCTCTGCCATTTTCTTTTCTTTCTACTTCAGAAGTTGGCTTGATTCTGATGTTATATAAATGCTAAATAGCAATCAGCAGCCTTGTATACTTTTAAAAGCCACTTAAAAAATATTTTTATTTAAAAGTAATGTGGGAATATATAATTATTTGGTATTATTATATTGTGGAGTAAGTAGATTTTCATTTGTTAAAATTGCACTGGTTATAACTTGATTTACTATATAATATAGAGAGTTGGTTTGATATTTATTAAAACAAAATACCTATTTTCTTTTTTATTAAATAGCATATGAGTAAGTTTAAAAATGTGAGGATATTGTTATAAGTATATAGAGGAAAATGAAATAAATTATTTTTGTTAATTCTTCAGAAGTTTGTGAAAATTCTGTTTTAGTCACAAAATTCGTAGAAAAATAAATTAGTTTTAAAAGAATTCTAGCATTTTATCTATAACCAAATTTCTAATGAAAAATTAATATTTATTTAAATGTATGTTGTTCATTGTATAAACTCATCTCATTATGATAAGAAATTCTTACTGATAAATTTGGAGATGAAATATACATTTACATTTATTTACTACATATTTTTGTATTGTATTAATTGAATAATTACACCATCACATATATATATTTAGTAAATATACCTTTGAATTTTCTTAATGATTTAAATTCTTTTTCTATCACTTGTGCAAAGCATATTTTTTCAAAAGAAATTTTAAAATATAAAAATTATAAACCAGACTGATTTTCTTTTGGTTGATTATCTTAATTCTTAAAGAAATTTAAAACTTATGAAATAGATTAATTTTTAAATTATAAACTAGTTTTTTTTTTTTTTTTTGAAAAATATTTTTATTTATTTTCTAAAATATTGCTTTGATCTATTTTAAAGTTATTTTACTTATTTTTTGTTTCACTTTATTTTTCTGTCCCCTCCCCTTTAAGTAGTTTTTAATTTTTGCAGAATTTTTATTCATATTCGGGTTTCATTTAATTCTGACACTATTTGGTAGATGGTGTTTTTGTCTTTCAACTTATGAATTCATGTTTATAGTAGGTAATTATGTTTGCTAAATGTTTTCATTTTTTTGATATGATCATGTAAATTTATTTTATATTGGTGCATATTTGTTTTTGATAATATCTTTAGTCCTTTTAGTAACATTATGTTTTAATGTTCTCGAATTCTGTGGTTTTCCTTAGTTGTCTTTTTAAATGATTCTATAATGAATTTTTTTTCTTCTTTTATTTCTGTTCAATTGTATCTTTGATTTTAATACCAGTTTTTTAAATATATTTAGTTAATGGTGATAATTTGAACAATAATTCTGGGAAACCTAACCCTCCCCCCCCCCTATAGTCTAAAGCCTGTTACAAGATTAAATATATAATGTTCCATTCTTTCACTTTTCTTCAAATTTTGGTTGTTTTACAGTTTTTCAATTTTTCTGTCTTTTTGTGATAATTTTGGTAGTTGTTAATTTAATTTTTCATTTCATTTACTTTCCTTTGAAAATTTTGTAGTTTATATTGTATTTCTGTTATAGTTCAATTTGTATATTTATTTTTATCCGTTTTTCTTTGCTTGCAATGTATTATTCATATATTTTTATTTATTGTTGTTTATCTTTTTACTCAATGGTTCAGTAATGGTTTCTTACGTATTGTTTTATTTTTTTAAATATTGAAATTTCTTCTTAACTTGTTTTTTATTAAAGTATTGGTGTTTAGTAACATACACACATGTATATATGTGTGTCTTCACTAAGATTCTTTTTTTTTTTTTTGTAATTAAAAGAAATATAAGACAAATATTTTACATGATTTTTTTTTCAAAGTTTTGATATAATAATCCAAAATGAAATAATTCTTATTTAAGTTTATTCTTTTTGCTTCCTTTCAAAAATAGAATTGGTTAAATCATAGGAAGATTAAAACTAATATGTTTATTAAAAAAAATGGCATTTTTAATTCTTGTATTTCTATTGAACCAAATTAATCATAGCTTCATTTCTGTTAGGTCATTTTCCACTGCTACAATGATAGCCACTAAAGGAAGAGATTTCAGACAAGTAACTTCTCTATCTGAGCTGTACAGCTGAAGATTTCTGACAAACAGCTGTGGTATCACAGTTGTGCAGGCAGCTGAATAGAATAGAATTGATTAATTATTTTAGTTGATACTTTTTGGTGCTTTGTTGCCAATTTACAGCACCATCCTATGTGGAGCGAGAAAAAACCGTCACTGTATCAAAACAACTACCGGAAGCTGTGTTGAAACTAGAGAATAGAGAGCGTTGCTCACCATACTAGACGCTCTCTAACTGAGAGATGTAACTGCTTTCTCGAGGAATGATTTAGATATAATGTTTTGAAATTTTGTAGCGAATATTATTCTTTGTTTAAATGTGTTATGACATCGTTTTCATAATTAATTTAATGATGTCACGCAAGTCTATTATATGAGTTTTTGAAATTAATTCATGAATTGAAATAAGAAAAGGCGCCTGTCTGACAGGTAAGCGAAATTTTCATAATTCTTAAATGCAAATTCTAGTGTTAGCTTACACAAGCTTCATTGAAAAGTTTTGTCATAAAAATTCGTGTTTATTTACCCGTAAAACGCACATCTATTTTTAGTCCGTCTTCAACGCACAATAATGAACCTATGGATAGCATAATTTACGTAAGAATTTAAATCAATTTTAAATATATCGCCAAGTTACATGTGAAAGGATGACGGCCATGTTTTGACATCGC
The DNA here is from genome assembly GCA_019974015.1 of Nephila pilipes. NCBI lineage: Eukaryota > Metazoa > Arthropoda > Arachnida > Araneae > Nephilidae > Nephila > Nephila pilipes. The sequence continues at coordinate 594,994 of BMAW01122169.1, read as the reverse complement.
AAAGAACAGTGATAAACAAAGGATTGCGCGGCATTTTAAGGATTGGAGTTTCTCTATATGGATAATGTTGCATTCTTTCAACTGGGATTATATCAAAATGGACTACTGCTAAGATTTCAAAACAACTCATATATAGTTTAGCGGATTTCTTTCTTTTGTTGATTATTTTTTACATGCAAATTTTATATTTTTAAAATGAATGCAGTTGAGAAATTAAAAAAATAAATGAATGCTTATCCTTTCAAGCGTAACAAATATTCAATTTTAGTTAGAAGACAATAGTAATGATATTGATAGAATTTTAGAATTACAAGAATTATTTATTGCAAAGGAACTTTCTTTAAAACACCTGAATGTGGAAATGGAAAATTTGTGGCTTCTGAATTCGAAGCAGAAGTAACGGCATCCAAACGTCACGAATCTGATATAAATGTTTTGCTACTTCAACTCAATTAGTGATAAATCAAAATCCAACACAATTGTGTATAAAATTTCTGAAATTCCATTGGCAAAATTTTAAGGAAAATAGGAAAAATTTCATATATTTAAGATACAAGTTAACAATATAATATCAGATAATAAGCATTTAACCGATGAACAAAAATAATATTACTTAAATCAAGCTTTGACAGATGACTCTAAATCTTTCATCACTTTTTCATGTATCAGTACAGGGGTCTCCAAACTTTTCAGCCCGCGGGCCAAATTAACTATGAAACAGCAGCTTGGGGACCGTCTACATACTCGAGGTCGATATAAAAAAGAATCAAAACATAGATGTTGTTCTTAATTATTTATTTAATATTATTTTATTCATTTATTAAGTAATAACACAGTAATACACTACGCATGAACACTTGTATTAGTAAAAATGGTGAAATTTTTTCCTGGCTGCCAAAATAGCAGACATTTCTGGCTTTAGATTTGATGCCCCTAACATCAACAGTGACCTATGATTATCATCAGGCAAGTTTGTTCTCAAATTGTTCTTTACGTATTTCATTCTTGAAAATGTTTGTTCACACAAGCATATTGTTTCAAAGATTGAAAGGTACCTTGATGCAAAAGTTCTGACATTAAAAAAGTCTTTCTTGGGCAAAAATTCACCGGTCCTTCTTTGAACTTGACCCTAGGGAATTCATTTGCTTGCAACTCAATGACCTCCAGCTGCAATTCATCTGGGCAACTGGCCACATCTGCTTCAAATGGGTTTTGAAACAGTCTCGCTTCTTCTTCCTTTGAATTCAATTTAGAAAACCACTCCTGAAACTGCAGTTAGAGGTCTTTGAGAATCTCGCTTGCAAATGACGTTGCTTTAGTCAGGAAGACCTTGCACTGCAGAAAGTGCGTCAAGTTGCTGGCCTGCACTTGTTCCAAAAGCAAGACAATTTTAGATCTGAAGGCCTTTAGGTGGGAGTATAGATCATAAACTTGATTTTTTTTTCTCCTTGTAGTCTTAGGTTCAGAAAATTTATTGACAAGTTATGTCTGCAGTAAAGGCCAATTTCTATACTTATTTTTCATCAGACAATAATGGCTGTGGCTTGCCTGTATTTTCCAAAAAGTCACCCATTTCCTTTCTTAATTCAAATAATCTGCTCATTACTTTCTCACAACTTAGCCATCTTACTGCTGTGTAATTTGGAAAATATTGCGATTCTGTCTCTGTATCTTTCAACGTGTCTCTGAACTGTCTATGGTTGAGCCCAAGTGGCCTTATTAAATCCACTATCTTTGCCACAAGGTTCTGTACACTGCTAATGTCCACATATGTAGCACACAAAGCTTGCTAGTGAATAATACAGTGCAGGAGCATTGATTGTGAAATGTTTTTTCGTTACTCATCTGCTACAATTGTCAAACTAAGCTTTTCCTTATGACACTCTTGTTCTTTCTTCCATCAACAGTCTGGAAACTGAGGTTAGTCCAGTCCAAGTTAAAATCAGCAAAAGTTTTTTTTTCTTTCATTGAATATATCCTCTCCGGTAACAGTGCCATACATGCTATGAAGGGAAGCCAGCTCTTGTGTTATGTTCATGTCTTCATCCATGCCTTTAATGAACACAAGCAATTGAGAGGTGGAATAGCTGCCCAGTGATTCATCCATTGCAATAGAAAAATGGCGAAACCTGCTTGCATTTTTCGTGGTCTGAATCACATTGTTTTCAGCCATATTTGCAATGCTACGGGCAATGGTATTACACCCAAAGCTACATTTTAAAATTGTTTCAAGAATTTTGGGCCAGTTTCCTCAGCCCCCTTCAACAATCATTCCTTCACCATATGTAAGCGGTTTCCCACTTTTAGACAGGACGTAGGCAACTTTATAACTGGCTTTAATTAAGGATTCATTTTCATTTGAGGATTTACTGAACAATGTCCTCTAAAATTTGAGTTGATATTGTAATTTAGAAAAAATTTCGGCACGAACTTTACCCTACAGCTGTGCATATTTCTCCCAATGATTGCTTTGACGATGACGGCACAGGTTGTATTCTTTCATCACATCCTCGTTTTTGTTGCAAATCATACAAAATGCTTTCTCATCGGATTTGATGAGGAAGTATTTCAAACTCCATTCATCTTGAAATTGCGACATTTCTCATCTATTTTTCTTTTCCTCCTCTCTTCTATCGTTGGGCACTAAAATAAACTGACTTCAACATGAAAGTATCTTGTACACAATATTGCTCAAAAGACTTGATTACGCAAACTAATTTCATCGCAATTATAGCTGTAAATGACTGGAAACAATTTTTAGAAATTCTTATGATTTCCTAAGTTAAACTTACCTGAATATAGTCTGCAAATGTATCCACTTATGGTAGAGAGATTGTTGTGCTTTTAATGTTTCCTCTTCAGAATATTCGGAATTTTTTTTAAAAACTATACAACATTCCCATTACCTTATACGCATTGATAAGTAATTATGCGAAGGAAATTATCACTAAATAAAATAGAGAACAACATGTTTCGCAATTAGATGCTAACTGTTACCAATAAGTCCTCATCGCCGCAGTCATTCGCAACTGACAAACTGTGATCAAAATAAACAAGTCTTGAACAAGCAGCAAACCATTTAAAAACTCTGGAACTAGATGACGTTATATCATCTCACTGACTATGATCAGAAGTAGAAAAAGTAAGCTGCAAATAAGGTTTTTCAATGGGGTGATTTGTTGGAAAACATATCCTCTATTTTAATTCGGTAAAAACGTAACGTCCACGTAAGCGGCAGCTGATCTTGGCTGGATACACATTAATTTCCGTAATTTGTTTCCGTAGATGGCAAGGTCTCCACGGGTCCTTGAGAAATCCTTGCGGACCGTAATTTGAAGACCCCTGCATTAGAAGAACGGTACAAGAACGTTTAATTGTAGAAACGCATATTAAATCAATATTAAATTTGGATTAACTAGAGCATGTCATCTAAGGACTCATGAATTTCTGTTGATCAGGTTAAGGGTCTACGCTCGCTTAGTCTTAAAATATGAAAGAAATGAATTATTAGATATCTTAATGTCAAATATTGTTTCAATGTCAAATATCACATAACTTTACAGGGAAATATCTTAATTTCAAATATTATATAACTTAACAGGGAAACTGAAAAAACTCAAAAATTATTTATTTATCCACATTCAAACTTTAATTACGCCAACAAAACGACAATGCAGTCATTACCCTTCAAATTACCTTGGATAATTTACACATGCATTCTAGCCTGCTCTAGCAACACCTCCTAGATACAAGGCCTCGGCGCTGATTTGTGACGTCACTAATAGTTAGTAGGGTAAATTCGTCAATTATCGTATCCGCGCTTACGGAACTCTTCCGATGCATTTTTATAAACTTTCTTCAATTTCTTATAACTAAACATTAATATACAATAAATAAAAAATATCAGTAATTTAATCAAAAATTTGTGTTTCATGTACATAGAGCATTTAAGAATAAATACAGTTTATTTTTTTAAATAATAATCGCAAGTATGTGATCATCAATGTATTATTCATTTCAAACGTATTACAATGAAACATTTACTGCATTGCAACAAATAAGAATCTCTTATATTTTTATTATTCTTAGGAAAACAAAAGTTAAAGTAAAAAATAATTAATGTTCTACAGTTTATTGTTAATTTATACACAAAACTTTGCTAGTTTCTTTATCATTATTTTCTTAGTTTTATGCAGAATAGTTACAAAAAGAGAAATAAACTTAGAAATAGTTTTCAAAACAAAAAATCCAACACTAATTTAAAAACAATTACTTTATTGGTATCGTACACAGTCACAAAATAAAAAATTACTATTCAATAAATTTTAAAAAATATTTTTAGGTAAACCATACATGTATAACTATATACATGAAAATAAATATATATACATTAAAAATGGGTCCATACATAAAAACTTGATTTGATACGACTTTGAGAATTCCGTATATGGCGCGATTTTAAAAACTGTGCCAAGAAGTACGCTAAATTAGGACTTTACTAAATTTAGAAAGTATTGCAATTTCCATTAATAGAATAAAGTTAAATAACTTACCTTAGAATAATTTGAAGAGGTGAAATCTTTCCTACAAATGGCTTTGATCCACTTTTTTCGAAGCGAGTCATCTTTTGGATATGAGAACATTTGAATCTTAGTCGCCATCTTCGTACCTTTATAATTGTTTTTGCTATTAGGTACTGCGCATGTGTAGACAATAATTCTTTCTTTTCAAATTTAGTTTTATGATGTTCAAAAGTAAAATCGACAAAAGATTATGAAAATCTTCAAGTGAAAAATGTATATACAAGCAGCAAAACGACGATGGTTAGTCCTAGGCGAATCCTTATGTAACTGACATATTCAAGCCGGTTGATTATCCCTACTATGTGTGATGTCACAAGCATCTCTCGTTTCAGCGCCGAGGTCATGTATCTAGGAGGTGTTGGAATTTGTGTCGAGCACATAGGCCACGGAGCGGCCTTTAAACTCGTGTCGGTAATTTAGAGCAAGACATTGGGTGTATAGTTGATTTTGAACTTTCTATAAGATGGTATCAGAGGGAGGTCTCTGATTGGTTGTCATAGTGGTTTGCTAAAGTTGGCAACTTGGAGGTATAGGTTTCGGTCAGTGGGGGGTGCTGATAGCCTTGGTTCCTATTAGTTGTGACGTCTTGGAGGGGAGCTGTCCTATTGGCTGTCCGGGGCTGCAGTGAGTGTAGTGTGGGTGTTACTGTGGAGGTGGGCGTATACGGCAGTTGTGTGAAGAGACTTCGTTAATCTGCTAATTAGGTCACAAATTGACATCCAAATCTTCCGACCCTCAATTTTGTCAACTAACATATTTTTCTAAATATAATTTATGTTCGAACGGTATCGAAGGACTTTCCTTTTCTCTCCTTTTTTTCCCTCGGAGAAAAAGTCAGCTAGCTCTCTGGCGGATTCTCTCCCCCCCCTCTCTCTCCTCGAGCGTTCGACCAATCAGAACGCTCCTTTCTCTTCACACTTTTCCCACCTTCCCCGGCCTCGTTCAATCGAGACCGGTGCTGCGGGGAAAGAGGTTGCCTTTCCGGATCTCTCGCTCGACCGTCTCGCGGCGGCCGAGGGGAACCGGCTTCGTCCTATATGTCCGATTGGCGGACATATAATGTTGACCGTAGTTTCTCTTCCTTTTAGCAAATCTTATGGAACTCTCTTAATTTTCTCATATTTAATAGCTCTGATGTGGAGGTATCTCCCACTCTGGGGAGAGGTACTCCGTAAATTTACACACCTTCAAACTTCATTAATCTTTGATTTAGAATTATTAAGTTTAGAAAAATATAATATGAATAAAAGTTAAGGAGGGTTGTATGAGTCTAGTAGTACAGTGCGTGGTCTTTTAGTGTTTTCTCTAGGTCTAGGAGGTGTAGACTCTAGTCGAATAATTTATTATCAATCAATCATAAGTTGCACTTTTAATTTTTTTGCTTTTGTATTTTTCTAATTGCTCTGCTCTCTGCTTCCCCCAATTTATTTTTCTAATTGTTTTTATTTATTTATTTTTGCTTTTCCGCTACGTCCTGCACCTTTAGAATTTTTAATTTTTTCTAATTTATTTTTCATTTATTCTTCTCCATTTTAAATTGAGCATAAGCATTTATTTACTTGGTCTCATCAATTATGTAATTCTCGTTCACCAATTACAGCCGTTGATATACAGTTGATTATTGAAAGTTGTTAAATGGTTTATTCAAAATATGATGCCTTGTCATTTTCTGATTTTTCTGACGATCATCTACCGCGTCGATTGAATATGTATTCCTATTCAACCTAATATTATTTTGTCTAACAACTATTAAGTAGTTGTACGATTAAAAATTGTTTGCAGGTGCTAGTCCTTAGTTATTGCTGGAAACCATTGCTATAAGAGAACCGTTCAATAAGTTCTTAGAAAATACAAGAGATGACACTCGTAGCATCGAAAATGGTTTGTGTTTAGTAAGTACCATGACTTTAGTATAGACGGATGTCTCAGTTATTTCCATCACATGGTTTCATTTTTATTGTCAATTGAAACAAAAACATGTGTTTATTTAGAAAAATGGAAAAAAGTGAGTTTAAAGCGGTGATTAAATAACGGAGATATTTAAAAGGCTTAACACCGAAATATATCAAAGCTGAGTTGGATGAAGATACTTCTGCTCTAGTGTTTGCAATTGTTTACAATTGGATAAGTGAATTTAAATGGGGCCGAACATCCACAAAAGATGAACGTCGTGACTACTCCAGCAATGATTGACAAAATCCACGATATGGTTTTGAGTGATTGATGAATCAAAGCGCTGAAAATAGTTGAGACCACTGGCATATCGCAAGGTACAATGTTTTTAGTGTTACACACACACACACACACACACACACAAACAAAATGGGCGTGAAAAAAATCTCGGCAAAAGGAGTGTCACGTTTGCTTTCGATGGAAAATAAACACAATCAATCTTAACCTTCAGGAGTTTCTTCATTAATACAAACTGTGGATGAAACATGGATACACTACTACATTCTAGAGACAAGTGAAGTAAAAAAAATGGGGTTTTGTAGGCGAACGGGTTTCGAAGAAAGCAAAAACGGTGGAATCCCCTTTGCAAGCTGATGGCCACGCCTTTTTTTGGGATGCATGCGAAATTATTTACACCGATTATTTTGAAAAGAAAAACAATAAGTGGGAGAGTATTAAGCGTCGTTATTGTGCCAGTTGAGCGAAGAAATCAAGAAAAAACGCTCTCATTTGAAAAAGAAAATAGATCCTCTTCTATCAAGACAATGCACGGATGCACACCGTGCAGTTTCGATGGCCAAATCATACAATTAAAGTTCGAATTATTGCAACATCCACCGTATTTGCATCCAAGAGACTCTTTTTTTTTTTTTTTTTAATTCCTTGTTTCTTAACTTAAAAAAATGTCTCGATGGACAACGGACCATCGTATGCTTCTTTCTAATCAGGTTAGGTAGTTAGCAATGAAACGTGTTTTACAGAATCTTTGCTCTTCTACAAAAAGAAACTACTCTACCTTATTGACACAAATTTTTATGATCATGGCGTCTAAATTTGACACTACAGCTAAGCAAAGATCAAGAACCTGATTGAGACTTAACGTGAATATTTTAGAACTTTTGAAAGGTATCTAGACTCTTAAACTTAAAAAATTTCGATTTTTTTGAAAAAAATATATTTCAAAATATATAAAATATATTTCTGAACCCTTAGGTGCCAAAATGTTAATGATATTACTAAAACTTCCACAAAGTTATCATGACAAAAAAAGAACTTTGTTTAACTATTTTTATTATTTTTCAACTATAACTTTATTTTTGATAAAGCAAACTTTTAGCTTGAGCGCAGGATTTCTCAGAAACTATTAATCACATTAGTTAGAAATTTCGTATACGTACTCAAAATAATTTTTTTAAAACTTATATATCAATTTTTAGACAAATTGTTAGCGGAAAATTTTTTCTGTGACTTTTATTCAGATTTTTTTCTTAAAATTTCACAATATTCTCAGTAATTGTTGTATCAATTTTTTTCTCTACTTTTTAAAAAGGTATATATAACTTCAAAATTGAACATTTTTCTACTAGATAATATTACTTTTGAAAATTTTGATCAATGATGTACTCAGAATTCTGCGCGTAGTAAAATATTGATTTCTGTACTTTTAAAAATGGCAAAAAAGTTTAAAATTTCTGTTTTATTTCATTGGTAAGTTATTTTGGTTTGTGAAATGTTTTTTCGCACATACGGATAATTGTTAAAAGAGTCCTGAGACCCCTTAAGGATTTTAAAAAACTATGTTGTTAAAACCAAAATCATTGTCAAATAATTAATGATTTTAAATGATTGAATATATTTAGTCACTGTATGAAGATATGGATTAAGCTCGGGAGGTATCTGTTGAAGCATGAAGTGTAAGATGGATTTCGAACCGCCAGTGTCATGCCATGGCTGTTATAGTCACTGGGTTAATCAAGAAATATTTAACTGCATATTTTAAAAAAAATATTAATGCTAATCGAATGATGCGAAATCGGTGTAAAAGCTAGACATGTTCAGCTAAAATTTTACGGTTAGTAATTTTACTTGCGACAAAAAATTATATTAATATTTGCAATACAACTGATATAATAACATGAAGAAACATAAAGCCAGGATTTTTATTGATTATTTGTTTATTAACGTCGCTCTTAGAAACAACACGAAGACTATGAGGAAAGGACCTCATAATTTTAATTTTGGTCAAGTGACAAGGACGACACCTCAGCTGGCATTTCTATCTCCAAATTTCCATACAAAACCACCGGGAAGATTTGGAGCCTCGACAGATTTAACATGCATTAGTCCCGCTACATGGCGGGTCTATAATGTCATCAGGGCTCAAGCTCTCGACTCGAAGGATATAATGCCGACCGCAAGTTCACGACCATGATCACTAGGTTACCGCGGCCATAAAAAGTCAGGAAGCAATAATAATTTATTGCGCAATTCCTTAATCTTAAGTACCTTCCTGCAACTGTAAAAACTCATCGTTTCGCCCTCCCCCCGGTTAACATAGTTTATACGTACATCAACAGATATCACTGAATATCAGCTTTCTCCGTATTTTCCACTTCTAATAAAGAACAGAGAGGCGTGACAGGAAAGATACTTTTTGCACTTATGATCGTTCTATAAGGATTGTAATGAAGTGTACTATGAAACCTTATGCCAATCACGCTTATAATAGATTTATAAGTCACTTGTAGAAACATTTGTAATAGTGACGCATTTTTCACTTCTAAGAATTTAAGAACTTAACTTTTTCATCAATAAATTGTGATTTTCACATGGGTTAATATAGAATATTATACAAATGTAATAGTATGATAAAAACTCAGAATTCACATTGTTCACGTCCATTCACATTTTCTTTTCCTATATCACACATTTATTTCAATCAAACGAAATGCGGTTAATCATACGAATAGTTTGGTTAACTTTTTTCCTTCCATAGGATGAAAAGTTTCCTCCATAAACATTACCAGAAGGGACAGCCAGAGTCAACGGGTTATCGGAGCTTGCTAAAATATAATTAATGACAGCAGCAGGTGTGTAGGGAATCTTAAAGACACCATCTGTCATGATCGTGACTGCCATCTTCGTCAAGAGTCCTATCGAAGTAATTGAATGTAACGACGTGGCTCAGTGTGGTAAGTTTTGAAACAGAAAAATTGTAACACCGGTACTGATTAGTGAAATTATGATACTTGGGATAGACTTTTTCTTCTGATGGTGTTTTCAAGCATGGATGAGTTGAAAGTGTTGACAAGATTTTAATCAAGGCCCTGATGTCTTGAGTTCCTAGTTTCATTTTGCTTAGATTCTTTTAAAATTGTAGATGAGTTTTCAAGTTATAATACATGGGATTAATTTTAGATCGACTTTTCAGTAGTTGTTAAAGTTGTTCAGAAATAAGGGACTAAGAAATGCATCATTTAAAAAAGGTTTGATATGAGATTAAGAAAATATCTATTATCCTGCTTCAAATGAATTTATGATTAATAATTATTTAAAACTGTAGAATGCCAAAGGTAATGAAATTGGTCAGCATATTTCCAAAAGAAGGAAACTAAATATAGAAAATTTAAAAAATTGGTATAAGTAGTGACCGATCTAAACTTTTTGCCTGGAAGATAATATTTAGAAATATTTACAAAATTTGTAACTTAATTTCTTTAGAATTTCTTTTACCTTTGAATAAAAATTGTATTAATTGTGAATGGTTAACAGTTTCTCATAAATTTTTGTATTATCAGTTTTTTAAAAAATACATGCTATAGATTTCAAAACATATATTATTTTAAATTGTACTTATTTCATTGTATGGTTATCAATAATTCTGAGAATCACATATCTAATATTAAATAAACTTCAGATTGCTAATTTTTCTTAAAAAGAAGCTGTGCAAAATACGTGTGTTAAAATATTTAGCTACCATATATTTTAACAAAGTGTCAAAAAAGTCGTAATAAACAACAAGAAACTAATTTTGCAGAAATTGTTTATTTTTCTTTTATTCTTCGCTTATGTTATAGAAATTAAGAAAAGATAATAATGCCGAATTAAATTACCTATTTTTTAATCATGTAATAGTGTTTAGATAACACTATAACACTAAATGTATAACACAAATACTTTCTTCATATCAAAATGGCACATCTGAGTTTGTTACATAAGCATACATTTTTATATACAATGATTGATGATTAGTTTTATAACGTATAAATTTATAATTAATCAACTAATCTTTTATAACGTAACTTTATTTTGAACTTTAATTGTTATATGTAGATTTTATTTCATTTTAAAAAAATTTTGAACTATAACTTCAAATAATTTTAAAACATACTTTTTCTAAAACGTCTTGCAATATATGTCTTTAAATCAGATTCTATAATTTTCGTTGAACATTTTTTTTAAATCAAGTTTGTTTGTTTTTTTCTATTTTTCCATTTCAAATGCAAGCTTATGATCAAAAATTGGTGAAATTTAATTAAAATATTACATGTTTATGAACAATAATAAAGAAACCTTATATATAAACAGAAAACTATCATTTAAAACTGGATAGTACAAATTAAATACTTAATGATCAAAGCTAAATTTTTTGAAAAAAAAACTTTGAAAACTAAAATTATACTGCTGTTTGTAGAAAATGCAACACCATGAAAGAATCATCAGAATCAAATGAAATTTAATGCAGAAACGACTTGTACTGATACAAATAAATGATGAAATTTTCAAAACAAAAGAAACAAATTAAGCGTCCGAAATCAGTATTTGGTGCAGCCACCATGCGCTGCAATAAGTGCTGCTATACGACGTGGCATGGAGTCAAACAGATGCTGAATATCTGCTTGAGGAAGAGAATTCCATATCGCTTGTATGCGCAACCAAAGTTCGTCTTTGGAAACTGCAGGACGCGGATCACGAGCGAGACGCCGACCAACCATATCCCACACGTGCTCAATAGGCGACATATCCGGTGAATAAGCAGGCCAAGGAAGAAGTTGCATGCGTTGTGCTGAACAGAAGTCTCGAACAGTCCGCGCAACATGTGGGCGTGCATTATCCTGCTGAAAGATAGCTCCAGGGATGCCTTGAAGGAAAGGAACGACTTCGGGCTGTAGCACTTCACGGACGTACCTGTTGCTATTGAGATTACCCTCAATTCGTATCAAATTGGATCGTCCATGATACGAAATTGCACCCCAGACCATAACTCCGGGTGTTCGACCACTATGTCGTTCAATAATACACTCAGGAAGGCAGCGTTGACCGGCATAACGTCTAACACGAACACGGCCATCATGGGTCCACAAATTGAAGCGTGATTCATCTGAAAAGACAACTTGGTGCCAATCAGCTCGCCTGTCTCTGTGCTCAAGAGCCCACTGCCGACGCAGCCGTCGATGATTCGCCGTGAGGGGAATCCTGTATAAAGGCACCCTTGCACGCAATCCACGGCGCAGCAGACGACGACGAATTGACGAAGCCGACAATTGTACACCTGTAGCAGTAGACCAACGTGCTGCCAGCTGCCTGGAGGAAGCTGTGCGATCATTCACCGCCATGCGGAGCAGGTGTCGATCATCGCGCTCTGACGTCACCTTCTGTCGTCCAGTGCCTGTTTTTCGAGTTGTTCGGTGCTCGTCGGTCCACTGCTTCCAAACTCGCATCACTGTGGAACTGTTCCGCTGCATACGAGCTGCTATTGCGCGATAGGAAAATCCTCCTTCTCGAAGGCCGATTATCCTCCCTCGTTCAAACTCCGTAAGTTGCTTGAATTTCTTATTCTTCCGTCGTGGAGGCATACTCAGGTCTCACTAAACGTTTGCCACTAACAAATAATCATAGACTTTTTTCAACGTCCCGCTACAGCACTTTATTTATACGCTTTCAGCATCAATTCAGAGGGCGCTGCGCGCGCCGCGCACGCGCGATGGCTCTGAAACTTTATTAATTTGCATAATATCCTATAATTGACATTTGCTGCGAATTTCATTTGATTCTGATGATTCCTTCATGGTGTTGCATTTTCTACAAACAGCAGTTTATTACTCTTTACTAAACCCTGTCCTCAGGAATATTAGAAAGAAAAAATGTGGGAGAAATTTAAACCAATTAATACTGTTATTTAAAATCTTTAATAATTAATACTATTATTTAAAAGGTTTGAACTTCGTGACTGTTTTTAGATGCTTATTCTTATCCAAATTCAGGCTTCTTGTACAAATTCATAGCATATACAAAATTAAAATAATAACAACAAAATTTTAATGCGTGTTTGGTAGTAATGGAATTTATGACAGTAAATCCTTGAATTTTGAAATGGATATTTTCCCACTTATAATGGATATACTTATCTTCATTGTAAAGAATTCATTCACTTTCCTATCTCTCCCTTTTCTTTTATTTATATATTTTTTTTAAACTAAATATATGCATTTAGCAAATTTTTAATACACTTGTTTTAATATTAAAAAAAAAATCGAGGCTGTAATATGATACTGAGTAAAGAATCCACCGGACTGGCAGTCGCTTTTATATGATTATTGTTGATAATGGATATAAATGAGAAATGTATACGTTTTTTAAGGTGCAGCTAGTTAAAACTTTCGAACTATTTAAACCAAGTTAGTTGAAATGGACTTATAATGAGTACAATTTAATCGCTTTAAATCACTGAAATTTGTGTGGCAAGAAAATGGAAAAGGCAGAATCAAAGTGAATCCACAAATTACAGCGAAAAAAGAACGATTTGTTAAAATATGTATCGATTGCCTTCTATCGTTTGATTTGGGTCAAAACTAATAAATTTATACGCTCTCGTCATTACTGATAACATTAAGCATGATCATGATTAAAAACTTACCTAATAAGATTTTACATCTTATCCTTTGAATATTTTTTATTGGTGTTATTTAAAATTGGAAAATTGATATGTATTAAACTTTATATATCGGATGAATGTGGACCAAGATTTTTTTGAAAAGTCACTTAGAGAGTAATTCTTTTTTTTTTTTTTTTTTTAAAAAAAATGTATTTCAGATTCTTTTTTAAAGCTTATGAGATATTCTAATATTAGAAACTTCAACACACGTTTTGCATTTTCCTTAAAAATTCCTGTTACTGTTTTGGCCGTTTCTTTCACTCATATGATCTACTGCGACGCGTTTTTTTCTTCCTTTCTTTAAAAGATATTAGATAAATTAAAACCTTGATTTTGATGAAATTCATTGAAAATTTGGATACTTTTTAAAAATTAAGTTATATATATACATAAACATCAAATATCTATTACAAAAAATAATATTCATTCTAGTTTCTAGTATGACCTCTGCTGACCATTAACTTTTGCAAAATAAGAATTGAAATGAAATCAATGAATAAGTCTAGAAAAAGAATTTTATCTTTATTTGCTCAAATTTTTGCTTAAGAATTATTTAAAATCTTCGGATCTTTCGCCGATAAACTGTATTCAGCAACGCAATTTTTAAAATGAACATTTAAATCGAGAATTATTAATAATTAATTTGAAGATTTTTCCTTTCTTCAAATACTCTCAAATAATAACACCAGATGGCGCGATTACACTATTTACAATTTTCCGATAGTTTAGCGCGCGTTGTGCAAATCGCTATTCTAATGCTTTCTCAATTTTCGTCAATGCACGACTTAGTCACATACATTGACACTGTTATAAAATTGATTTAAATTGAATATTTTGAACGATTCCACAATCATATTGTTAGCTATTATTTAGGACTGTTTTAAATCGTTTTCAATTGTTAAATTGTAAAATAATTCAATTTTAGAAATTTTTAAAAATTATTTTAATTCATATTTTTCGTGTTATTTGTGTTATTACAAATAACTTAAAAGGAAAAGAAATCAATAACATAAATTTAAAATTCAAGTTATATGGTATTTCATACACAGTAATTAGCATTAGAATATGATATACTCAATTATTAAATCATGTTCTCAAAATTATTGATTTTGACATATTTGTTACAATAAACATTTTTTTTTTCAATATTTTATAACATTTTGTAACATGTTGATATCATTTGCATCATTCTATATGATTGATAAAAATTGCTTAAAATTCACGAAATTTTTCATAATTTAAAATTGAACTAGCTATACATATTGCATATACTAATATAAAGTTAATCAAATAAAAATTACTGTTATCAAAATAGTGGCTATAAATTTATTATGTTGAGAAAGTAGTAATATTAATTTAGAGGGAAAATAAATTAGATAAAATTATTATCTACATAGTCTTAAGTACTCGAAACTACGAAACATTTAACGTAGGCATTTCTGGAACAAAAATGCTAACGCCCATATTACATCATTCCTCTGTCATAAATGTTCGCATAACTGCATAGTTAGATTTATTCGAAAGGGAAAAAAAGATGGAAAAAAAATGCGGAGCATCGATTACTTCATTCGGTCGCCGTCAAAACATGTAGCTTTGAGCTCTTCTAAGCGTATTAGATCGAATCGTTGCTAATGAAACCTAATCAGGTGTTGACCGACCTCTAGGTTTCTGACATTTCATTTTTGCTCTGTTTAGGAACTCACAAGTAAGAATATTTTTGTTGTCTTTTATGATTATTAATTGTAGTTTTTAAGTCATAAAAGTTATTTTAAAATCGAAAGAAATAAAAAGTCGAAGAACGACTGCATTCGTAATAATGTTTCTGCGAGGAATGAACAATAACAAAACTGAATTGTGAATCGCGAAACTGTTCTCCGATGTCGTTAAGCCTAACACCTTTTATTTTAAAGATTGTTATTCATAAAAAATTATGTTATTGTGAATTACAGTTCGTATAAATATTATTTGTTTTTAATTATGAAATGATTCATCGTAAAAACTTAAGCAATTAGAGAAATGTTCCGGCTCTCGTAATATGCGGATTCAAATTTAAAGCTATAATTTAATTGGATTCTTGTTAATTTTCGGTAACATACGCTGTAAAGACTTGTTTTTCAAATTTTTGGATGCTTATTTTACGCGTAAGTATGTAAAAATAATGCATATTTTCTTATGTGTACGCAATATTATTTACATATCATTAGCTGTTTCAGCTCGAACATTACGCGAGAGAGCTTA
The DNA here is from genome assembly GCA_019974015.1 of Nephila pilipes. Classification (NCBI taxonomy): domain Eukaryota; kingdom Metazoa; phylum Arthropoda; class Arachnida; order Araneae; family Nephilidae; genus Nephila; species Nephila pilipes. The sequence goes on along the minus strand of BMAW01122169.1, from coordinate 579,286 downwards.
AAAACCTATTGTAGAAAAGATTGTATGATTTTCTATATTACAGATTTGAAAAATAATTTAATTTTTCAGAAAATGAATGACGGATTATCGATAAGTTCAATGCAGCTGATTTAATGAAAACTTCCTTAATTTGATTATATAATATAATTGAATATATAAAAATTAAAACAAATTTCTTCCGATTGATCGATTTTTGTTTTTCAATTGAATATTTTATCAAGTATTCTAAATTCTACAGAAACTCTTGAGTTGTTTGGTAATAAAATAAATGTAAATGATTCATTATTTCTTGAAGTTTTTTTGTGAATATTGTATGTCTCACATTATGTATTTATCTTTCTCTAAAAATACTGTGATTTTTACTTGATGCAAGGCATATGCATTCTGCATATATTTAAATATTTTTTTTTATCTCTCAAATAAATTGTAACTCTTGTAAAAATATTTAGCAACCCACATATATCTTTTTGTTATCAGATTTTAATTAATAATCTGACAAAAAAGTGTTCTTTATGTATTATGAAATAATTTTAATTATTTGTGTTATGTGTTTTTGTATCCTCTATACTTATTTGTTTAGTGATACATTTATTTAAATGATATTTAATCAATTGTATTGCATATTGAAGCTATTGTTAACATTTGAAGTTATTTTATGTATTAGTTGATTAGTTACTGAGGTATTATAAACTAATTTCTTCATTTTATATGCATATTTTGAGATAATAACTTTTATCTATTCTATTTCTCATAAAACTGATTTATGAAAATTTATATATTTTTAATGTCTGATAATTAAATGAGAAAGTTTCATCTTGGAAATATTCTGAAACTGTCTTAGTTATAAATATCTTATGATCAAATTAATTTTTTAAAATCTGTTTAAGAATATTTTTATTGATATTAGTAATGATGTAAGAATATTATATATGTTCTGCTAAATAAGAGTATTCTTATTCTGAAATATTATAATTATTTTGATTTTTCATTATATATTTTCTGTATTAATATTTTATGAATATTGTTATGGAAAGTGTACTTTAAAATATGCAAAAATCATAGATGTAATGCTGTGGAAACCTAAATTTCACATTTAAATATAATTTTGATTAATGCAGATTCACACTAGTGGGCTTAGTGATGTTGTTATATTTTTAAATAATAGTTAAGGTAGCAGATTCTTTTATGATTAAATTTAAACTTTTCTAATATTTCAAAGTATTTTATATCCTTTTATTTACATTTTAAATATATTTGCTTTACAAATATTAACTAAAATCATTTTCTGAAAAAGTGAGTTATGAAATAGTGTTAAATTTTATCTGGTATATTTTGTTATGAAATTTTTTGTTAAATTGTAGAAAATTGCATTTCTATTATGAAGTCAAAGTAAATAATTCGATATAAAAACCAACGTTTTTAAAAACAGCGTTTTATATGGTGGCAAAGTTTATTAGAGAAAATTATTGAAATATTAGTTAAAACTGTTAGTTATTTTTAATTTTAAAATTCACTTAAAAAGAGACATTTGTGAGAGTATTAAAAAATTCATAATACTCATAAAATCAAAACATGTATTTGAAAGTTTGTAAGTCATTCTATTAAAAAAGAATGGGAACCAGAATTCAGAAAAAATTATTGTGATAAGACATGGCGCCAAATATTGGAAATTTTCTTTCTTGTGAATGATTACTGACTAAAAGTCAGCAACCCTTACTATCTCGGAGATAGTATCTCCCCTTTGTGAGTACAAAAGGTTTACGATACCGCATGCTGCGTGGGGAGTGCCCGGTGCTCTCAGATGGGGAAAGAAATTTTTTCCTCTATCCTAAAAGCGCCGAGAGGAAAGAATATTTTGACTTGTTAAAATTATTGAAATATTAGTTAAAACTTGTCGCAAATGTCTAAATATTGCATTGTTAGGCGAGTACGAATGATTCCCAAAATTTCAAAGCTCTAGCTTGATGGGAAGTTGGTTAAATTAACGATCGAAAATTTGATGACACACACACACACACCAAATGAAATTCAGAAAAACGTTGTAAGAACAGATTTTACTTTGCAAACCATAGTGTTATGTATTTTTGCATTATATAAAACAAGGATATTTCTCTCAGATATATATTTATGTCTGCTATATTTATTGAATGAAAAACATTTGTGAATGTGCAGTTACGTACATTTTTAATTTTATGTTTTTTACTTGAAATTTTATTGACAAGTTTTCAACTTTATATAGGTAAAAAATTTATATTCAGAGAACATGATTTTTTGAATTTTAATGGAATAGAATTTAAAAAAATGATAGCAAAATCTTGCATTTGTTTTTGGTTTGAAAAAGGCAAGATGTAAAAAAAAATATGTTTAAACATTTGTAATTAATAGTTGACTCATAAATAAATGTGAATGCACACTGGAAACTGACAAAGATTCAAAAGACAACATAATTGCTCATCTTTTAATTTCTATAACCAATACTAGAATTCTATATGTTGGACTACTGATACGATATTAAAGATCAAATCAAAAAAAGTGCTTGTGGAATTATGGATAATAAAATAACAAATTATAGTCATTTTATGATTTAATTTATGACTTGATTGATGCAGATTGTTGCTGACTTAATTATTGTGATACAATTGAAAAGAAAGGGTTTACAGTTGAAATCAAATATAAATTTCATTGCCGTAATCAATTTAATGGACTACTGCTGAAAGAAAGTATGAAATAAAGAAAATTTTAATAAGGAAATCTAATGGAGGAAAGGCTGGTATTTTAATAAAAATGAGTAAATAATGTGACTTGTAATCTGATCAATGACCTGATAATCCAAGTCTGGGGGGTTTATGTTGACAGCCATCCTTATAAAAACTATGGTTTTGTTTTCCATTTATTTTGTATCTAAAATTTTTATTTTTGAACAAAATAATCTGCTTGATTCCAAAGTTATGTACAAAAAGTAATTAAATATTTGATTTAGTTTTGTGAAGTGGGCTATCTATGTATGTATCCTATACACATTAAAGCAAATAGTACATTAATACATTAATGATGAATGTATGTGATATTTTTGTTACAACTTTATTAGTAAAATTAAGAATTATAACATTTTTTGAAATCTAAATATATAAAATCAAGGTTAGGCTCAGAAATAAGAATGTGAATTAACTTTTTAATTTTCGTTTTTTGACAATCTCATTAGGATATGGTAAATTGTTTTTATTATAATTCTTATTTGAAATTTGTCACAGTCTTAAAAAGTTTTATATTTACCTTCATATTTTAGTTTCAGAGGTGCCACAAATTTTATTTTTTTTTAATGATGAAACCAATCAATAAGTTCAATATTGCAGATGAACTTGTATTCATGTTTTCTGTTTTATAGAAATGAATGATTGCATAGAAGTATTTTATTGTCTTTTATTTTCTTGTAAAAATTGTATTGAGTTAATTTGTTTGACTAAAATTATTAGTTAGTAATTACTAAGTAAGCTATAAAGTATGTATATGAAGGTGTATCATAAACTTACAATCATTCTGAGAAATAACCAATATATCTTGGTAAAATTTATTCTGCATTTATTAATTGACCCTTATTTATGTAATGTTATAAATTATGGTTATTAATGTTGGTTTTGTTTGGTTTCAGGAAGCTATAGACTGAAGCCATAGTTGTATCATAAAGTTTACATTTTTACTAAAAAATAATGTAGTTATAGAAAAGTAATTTTTATTTTAGTATTCTTAAAACTTCTCCACTTATTCACTATCCAGCATTATACATTTCTCCCAGTGTTTCTTGATTTTTTTTAAGGCTATTGTTGTAGAATTCAGCAGATTGAACTCAGATTGAATTTCTCCCCTCTTCCATACTGTAGGTTACTTCAATTTATGGTTTCCTGAAACCAAACAAATCAGCATTAATAGCTGTAATTTACAACATTTTGTTCATAAGGGATTAAAATTGATAAAATTTATCCAGATATCTCAATTTTTTCTTAGAATGATTAGAATTGTATTATAACTTCTCGTATATTGCAGTTTGCATGGCTTAAGTCTAGTTTAGTAAATTAGGAAGATAAATAAGGTAAAATATTTCCAAATTTTTCATTGAATAAATATCATTAAAAGTAGCTTTAATAAGTTAAACAATAGATTTTTTTTATGTAGTCGAATTTCTAAAAACTTGTGTCTGAAATTATTTTATGTTTCAGAATTTCATGTCTACTATCTAAAATTATGTATTTTTATACACTGCAAGTGTATAATCCCAAAGAGATAATACACAAATGCAAGATTAAAATACACTAAGAATAATTTCATCATTAGTCCATAGACCCTAATAAATGTTAATAAATTTTCAATGTATTTTGCATCTTATATTGATTTTCAAAACTAAATAAATAATATTTGGTAAAACATTGTTATTTTGTATTGCAATATCAAAAATGTCATCAATTATGTCTTTAAAATATTTGATAAAAAATTGAACTTAAGTCATATTTAGAATAATAAGGACAATTCTTTTTTTTTTCTCCCTTTGTTCACAACAAGGACAGTTCTTTTTAATGTTTATCAAATTTAACTATCTTTCCCCAATAATGGGCATTTTCTATATAGCAATTTTTATGTAATTTTAAATATAATTGGTAAAATTGCTTCAGTGATTGATTTGTCTCCCAAGGTCACTGTAATACAGAACATACCAAATTATAAGCATACAGATCTCTTCTTCGATTCTAGGTTGTTGTCAATAGGATTCATAACAACATAATAACAGATGTTTTAACACAATGTGAATTTAAAGTTTTCACTTGTTTATAGAACTTCTATAAATTATATGCTGAAGTAATAACATAATATATAAATTTGTTTTTAAATAAATTTACGAGATTTAGATTTGTAGTAGAATAAATTGTAAATTCTTGTTGTTTTCAACAATTTCTTCTGTTATTTAATGTGTTATTTTCATTTTTACATAAACAAATGGCTAATTCAGATTATGTCAAAGTTTATTTGTCTTAACTTAAGGTTTATATTGTACAAATTATAAATTTGTAAGGGAAAAAAGCATACTCTTTAATATTTCACTTACAATTGATATTAAAATTTTGCAGACTTAAGAAAGAAAAAAACTGTATTTGCAGCTTTTACTGTGTTTGATATAGTTAATTAAATTAAAAATATTAACAGATAAAGCTAATGTATAAGCATGAATATTTCTATAGATGCTGTTTTAGGTGGAAATACCCCATGGATGATTACTTTGTATGAGAATTTCAAAAGCTATTTAAGTTTTTACTGAGGATCTGAAATATTGGTGAGTATTTAAAATGTAATAATTTCTTTTATTATACATCAATTAATATAATTTTTTTTTTGGAGGGGGAGGGAGAGATAGTCTCTTTTTAGGCATTGCTTAATTGCTATTTCAAATCTATATTTGTGAAATAAAAATTACATTTAAAATTCAAAATAATACTTTAATATTTCTTTTATATATATATTGTGGATAAATTAGTAGAATCCATTGTTTAATTATGTATTTTTCAAGTATTCTTAAATTATTAAACAGTCTTATTTTGAAATGAATTTAGTTTAAAAGTACTGGAAATATATTATTTCATAATACTATATATAAATTGAGAAACTGTGTAGCGGGGCTGATGCATGTTAAATCACTTGAGGCTCCAATTCTTTCCATTAATGTGGTGTGGTAATTTCGAAAGAAAGGTACACGTTCAGGTGTCATCTTCATCTTTGGACATAGGTTCAAAATTATTAAGTTCACTTCAAAAAGCCCTCTGTGCTGCTTCTGAGTGCATCTTGAGTCAATTCAGTCAAGAACTTGAGTTTTTTCCATGCTTAAGATTATAAGTTTTTTAACAATAATCTTTAACTTCTGAATAATTATTTGTAGAGGATTTAAAATAAATTTGGTATATCAAAAATAATACATGAACTTGTGTTAAATCATTATTTGTTTTGTCTTCACAATTAATAAATACATAAATTGCTTAAGGAATAGCATATGTATGCAAATTAATTAAATTCATTTATGTTTTTTTGTAAAGAAATGTGATTTTTGAATTTTTTTAGCAAAAGTAAATATGTAAAAAAAACCCCTGCAAACTTTTTGTTGTGCATAATTTTGTATGCGTAATAATACTTTAATATGAATCATTTTAAAGTTGTCTAGATTTCTCATGGGGGCTTCGTTAGGTTTCAGAATTTTGAAGTTCTAAAAATATTGATTTGCATTCAATGTATTTATTTGAAAAACTTATTTTGTAGCACTTATATTCTATTAACAAAGTTAATAACAATTTCCCTTTATTTTTCAAACTATTGAATTTTCAGCTATTGGAAGGCTTAAGTAAACTCAGGTGGTTGCAATTTTGTATTGAATAATTTTTTTTCTCTCTGTTAGGGAAAAATAATTTCCTTTAAAAAAATTAAGCATAAATTTTTGTTAGAAACGTATTAAAGAGAGGAATTACGTTATAAATTTATATACTTAAATTATTGATTTATGACATTGTTCATCCTTATCGAGTTTTTTCTGAGAATATTTTTAATATATATTTTTACAATTATTAAAAAATATAAAATGTATTTGAAAAAAAAAATTAAGATTAATTTCTATGAAATTAAAACTATATATTATATTATAGCTAATGCTATTCATTGATAGTTTGAAGTTAAAATTGTAAATGAAATACATTTACAATTATTGACTATGTTTAAGATAGCATGATAAAACAAATTGCTCTAAAAATTGCTGAAATCTGATTTCTAAAAAGGAAAAATATAAATAAAATCATATGCCTGTATTAGAAAAAAAGATTATCTAAACTTAAAGTGAAAGTTAATGCAAATATTTTTTTTAAAAAAGGAACTGTGTTCAATTGTCACAGTATTTATGTTTTTAAATAATTATGAAACAATATCACTATAAAATAAAGTTTCTGAATATTTTAATGAGTGCTAATTTTGGTTTAATGATTTTTTTATGAGCATTAAGTATAAGTTATTTTCTTATAGTATTTGGTATAGTTGTATGAGTATATTTATATAAAGCAGAGGCATGCATAAACAAGCACGGCATGCAAATTGGGGCCCAAGAAATTATTGTGGAATGAAAGAAATATCAACACCAGTACTAGAAAATATAACTTCATAAAATTAATTCAAGAGTCCTTTTGCCACATTACATTACCTTTTTTTGAGTGAAGTCCCTCTCTTCTGGCCCTTTCCTCTTTTTCTGCCTGTGTTTGTATCTCTTTTATGACAGTTAGCTGTATACTGGCTTCACACAAGTTGGCTTAGTGGATTCAACTCGGTTGTCTTTTAACTAACTGACAGTTCTTAAGACCTTAGTATTGGTGTTACCCTTGATACAAACTAGTGAGGATGAGAACTTGAGCAATGCTCATGATGAGAACATGAGCAGTTGACTGAGTGTGAAGAGAGACGTGTGATTCTTATTTAAAACTAACATATTGCTTTCCCCCTTCGTAATGATTATCCTCTGATTTCACTGACATTGGCCTCATTTTTCTGTAGAACCCACACCTGTGTGGTGACTAGGCACTCTGCCACTTATATCAGAGAACCTTAGGAGCTTGCCTTCTTTAGATAGGTTTAGTCATCTGGACCCTGAGGCATCGTAGTGATTTTTTTTTTGCCATGGGGTTCACTGTTTTTAGTATACACGGGTGACATGCCCCAAGGATACCATAGTGATTATTTTCTATTTTCGACCCTCCTTGTCAACTGATATTTAATCTTTCCATTTTTTCCTAATGTCAAGATCACAGCTTTGACTTGTTTGGCTCTGCATGACCACATTTGATTCTTGCACCATTAAACTTCACTATCACTTACTTACTCACTCGTTCTGGAAAACCCAAATAAAGAGGAAGGGCCTCATTTCTATGATTCATTTTATTGTTGCAATCACAATGGTTTATTGCTCGATATGTTGCATATTTTGTTATTTTTATATAGCTTGAGAACAGTTATATGGTAAGGTAGTTGAACTGATATTGCAATTGTTTCGATAAACTGAGTGAAGGAAACAAATTAGTTATTGATGCATTATTTTTTAACTTTTGTTTCAGAGAGATAGCTAAATTAACTTATTATCGAACCTTACTTTTTATATCCTAGTGTTTCTTGCATAAAAATAAATATAATTTATTCCTATTATTTTCCTTACCTTTACTAAATGAGCAGTTTGAAAATTTTTAAATTAATTTTACCATGGCTTTGATGCCTTAAAGAATATAATTTGAAAAGGTGCTAAATGTAAAGACATATCTCCAAATTGGATATGTATCAAGGAGACTGTCACAAAGATAAAATAGTGGTACTAAAACCAGGTTTTGTATTTCAATTGTTTTTTTTTTAACTGTGTTGCAATTAAGACAGAATTGCGAATTTAACCACTAAAAAATCAAAATCATTTTCAGTTGCTGAATTTATTAAGTAATGCATGGAAATTGTAGCAGATGTAATTTCTCCTGGTAAGAAGTAGCTGCTGTAGCTTAGTGGTCATTGTTGTATTGTGCTGCTAGTTTTGTTCCCATTGAATCATAGGTTCAAGCTCTGATGCCTCTAAAGACCCTTTAATGTGGCAAGACTGATGCACATTAATTTTTTTGAGACCCTAAACCCTCCCTGGGGCATGGTGGGAAGCTTGGAAAGTGGGTGCCATTAGCTAAGGTATTGCCCTTGGCAATTGACTGAGGTTCAAAATGACAATGTTTGTCTTCAAAAGGCCTTGTCTTTCTTTTAATAAAGCAATCAATTAGTCCCTGAAATGAAAGATGACATCTCTTAAATCTTCTGGCAATAGTTTGGCGAGACTTTTGCCAGAAGAACTGACAAATATTAAAAATCTGTTAAAAAGGATTTGCAAAGTAATGCTAAGGGTTTTAAATAGTGTACTTTGACACTGGATGATAGTACTAATAAGCCTGAATTTCTCATATGTGTTTGAGATATTAATGACTATTATGATGTAACTGAATGATTTCTTTAGTACTATTAAAAGACACAACATCAAGAAATTTATATGAAGCATTGAGAAAAACGAAACATTTACATGATTTGCTTTGTCTCTTGCCAATATGTCTTGTGTAGATAAGGATGGTGCCCTTGATGTAATAGGTTAAAAAAGGGGCTTGTAATATTAATAAAAGACTGTGCCATTGTTGTCAGAAGTTTTCATTTGATACAGTACCATTGCATAAGGCACCAAGGAAAGCTATGCTGAAAAGCTTTAAAGATGGACCATGTTATGCAAATAGATATCAAGACTAAATTTTATAAGGGCTCAGGGAGTGAATCATCTCCAACAGAAATTTCATAGATGCTTGGATGATGAGTATGGTGATATCATGCTTTACAGAAATAAGAGGTGGCTAAGTCAAGGCCATATTTCAAAAAGATTTTATGACATACTGATTGAAATAAAATTGTTGTGATATCAAAGGCAAAAGGTGTTCCAGGACTTGATCATGACAACAGGCTTGTAGATTCAGCATTTTTAGTAAATTTGATCATTTCAATGACTTAAACATGCATATTCAAGAGGAAAACTTACTTATCTGTACAATATTTGAAAACATTAATACTTTTCAGATGAAATCGAAATTAAGGCAAACCCAAATAAATGTAAATTTTTTGCATTTCAATGTGTTGAAAAAGCTTAATCCTAAAAATGGGTGGGAGTGATATGCAACTTTTGAGATTTTATACAATAATTTGAAGGTAAATTTTGAAATTTCTGGAAAAAAAATAAAATGCATTTTTATTTTTGTAATTCTTCATACTGTTAATATAGATTTTCTGCCAGAAAATTTTCAAATAGAGTGTACAGTGTTGCCATTTGATATCCTATTTAAAGAGATATTTCTAAGTCTCTTTATTGGACTTTTAATAAATCATACCTGATCAAAGACATATATCCCTCTTTGCATAATCATTCATTATTCGTGTCATCATTGTTTGGAAGCTCATAATATGTTAGCAACTATTTTCAAGAGAGTAAATAGCCCATTGAGAGTGAAATTAAAACCTGGATATTAGACGAACACCTTGAGAATTGAAACTACTTCAGTCAAACCAGATATTGATACTTCGTTTCTAAAATTCACTACCAAATATCACATTAATTTTGTTTTACCAAATATCACATTAATTTTTTTAGCTATCTTTATTTTAATGAAATTTTTAATGAAATGTTATTCATAAAATTTCATAAGATGCATAAAATAATACCCATCATATTCCATTCCATGTTGCAGCCTTTTTAATGCAAATTTCATAAATTATTAAGCTTAAATTATTTTCATATAGAACTATATACATAAATTTGTGTGCGTGTGCACATGAACTATTGTTTACGTTTCTGAGTTAGATTTATTATGTGTTGCTCTAAACAGCTCAACTTCTTTCAATGCAGTGCAGGAAAGCAAAAAGGTTGGACCTCTCTTATATAAAGCAATTTTGAATGTATAGAAAATCTTTTTCAGTGTAAAATTTTAATTAGATGTTCAGTTTTTATCTTTTACTGGAACTGAATTTCTTGTGTGATTGTTTTCTGGTTATAAAAAAAATTATTTTTAGCTTATTATCAAGGGGTTGAACACTAATGACGCTTTTGGATGTTTTTGTAAATTGGAGAATGGAAAAGGTATTTTGTTCTATTATATCTTATTAATTTGTGTAATTTTTAAAATATACATGAATTGAGACAATATTCCTGATTAAGAATATTCCATGGAAATCTTGGAGGTACAAATATAAATTAGAACTTCATTGAAAAATTTGAAAAGAAAATTATTTTCTAAAATTCAGCTTTCATTCTCTGTGATAAATAGCCCCATTAACTCTCTTTATTTTATGATATAATTCTTGAAATATGGGATATTTATCCTTTTTATATATTAAAATGATATTAGTTAAGATTGTGAATAAAATTACAAAATAATGAAGTTTATTTTGTATGTATTGCAACATTCGAATTTATTTGATAGTAAAATTAAAGTTTAATTTTATGTTTTTAGCTCTTTATGTAAGGTTTTTGTATATCCCTTATTAAGACTGTTTGATGTTGTAGTTTTACAAATTGGGATAAAAAAAATGGAATGAAAAAAATTGAGTAACGTTTTCTCTTTGGAATTGCTTAAAAATGAACAAATTATTTTGGAAGTCCTGTAGGAAGACATTTCCCCCTTTGTCCTTTTTTTTTTTTTTTTTTTTTTTAGTGTAAGGTAAAAAAAATTCATATCAAATAATTCCTGCATCTCTATAGTGTGATGCTCAGATTCATACTAAATTAGGAATACCTAGTAATTAAAGATTAAATTCTATTTGTCTTTAAAATTTGTAATATGATTGTTGGAAAAATAGAGAGGGGGGGGGGTTTAAAAAAGAATTAGCTGTTAGGCAGATAATTTTACTTATTTAAAAATATTCCTTTCCTTTGCTGATGTTTGTAAATAGATTATTTCAATAACTTAATCTGATCCAGGTTTAATTCTTAATGAAATATAGTTTATAGAAATAATTATTATTAGACCCCAATGAAATATTATAATTACCATCAATTGGTAAAAGTATTGTAAATTTTTTTTTAAAAAAAAATCTTAGATGTAATATTCACTTTTATATATGTAATTTGTTTTAATTTTAGATCGGATTTTTCTGTGGATTCTTGTTTGGAAACTTTTAAGTATTTTTTGTAATGTTTTGTATGCAATGTACTTTTTTTTTGTAAAAAAAAAAGGACTAGTTCATTTATAGGGAATTCAAAATATAATGTTTGTACTTTTGTTTCATTTAAATAATTCATTTCTGATTTTGCATTATAATATTTATCATTCATTATAATATTTGAATATAAGTAAGTGAACATTAAATATATCTGATATCTCTAAATTAAAGTCTTTTAAAGCACATATACCTCCAATAAATAACTCAAATTTTGAAATTGATGTATCATAAAATATTGAATCGCCTGAATTGAAAACTTGCAATGCAAATAGTTTGATCTTGAATTTTTATGTCTCTTTGGATGAAATTTATTCCATGAAAGTGGTGTAATGTATTTTTGTGAGTGTGCAGCTGGCAATTTTTAATATTAGGATCTAAACTTTACTACATCAGTGATAGAACTACTAGCAAGACATGTATTTAATGTCATTTTTTAATGTTCTGAACTTATAGTTAGCACCACACGCAAATCAAAGATTCTTTTGTGGCAAAATTAGGCCGCGGTAGCTTAGTGGTCATGGCTTAGTGACTTGCGACCGGCGTTGTTTTCGTCGAATTGCAGGTTTGAGCTCTGATGTTTCTCCAGACCCACTGTGTAGCGAGGCTGATGCACTTTAAATCTGGTCGAGGTTCTATGTTTTCCCGTTGGCATACGGTTTCATCGCCTATAACCCTCTTCTTGCTTCTCAGTGTGACACAACTAAACAGTCATTAACTCACACATTTTTCATTAGCGTCGCGTGGAAGTTTGGTGAGATACGTGCTAAATCGGGTTTCGTCTTCATCACTTGACCGAGGATCAAATTACGAAGTCCATTGCCACCAGCCCTCGTGTTGCTTTTCAGTACGAAATTATACGATTATTTTTATATTTTGCAAACTTCAAAGTGATCGAATTTTAATTTCTTTTGTTAAGATGTTGCTTTTGAAATATATATAGGATAATAACCGAAATGTGCTAGAAATGCTGTATTATTTAGCATCTTTGAAAACTAATCGCATCCCTGATGCTTTTTACTTGTCCGAGGTTAGTGAGAGAAATAATTCGAAACCAACTCTTTTATGACTGAAAAAGAGATTATTACAGTCGGCTGTGCTCTTAAGTGATCACCTCTAGACGTGACCCTTTAAGTTTCAATAATCAAATATTCTGCTTGCTTAAAATATTTGCACAACAATAAGTTAAGTGTTCAACACTAATTTCGAAAAAAATGGACTGGAGATAAACACTTTACTTGAAAGATGCAGTTTTAGTTACATTTAATAGCTTTGTATTCGAAACATTAATTGAATTCCTGTAGAAAGAATTTTACATCATAAGGAAAATGTGAGTTTTTTTTGTGTATGTATGTGTGAAAAAAATCCTTTTATTTTAGTTTCTAAATTTAAAATGAACTTACGAGAAATATTTGAAACACCTAGAAGTATTTTGGTGGTTAATATAATGAAGTTGGTAACTCTTGCTGGACAATTTTTAATAACTGTATTTTAGTTGCTTAGTGAAGGCAAAACACAACTTTTTTTTCTCCTTCGAATATTGACTTTTTCTTATAGATCAAGTCAAAAGCGGATTTTTTTTCTCAGGCTTTTTTTTAATAATATGTTACTATTTTCTACGGTAGCTATTTCCGTTTGTTAAACTTTGAAAAATATCAGAGTTTTATGTAAAAAATGATGTTTGTGTGCGTATATTTAGTATTATAACTGACTAGAAGCAACTTTACTGAATCCATAGTTTTTCGCTTATTATCTTTTTCTCGTTTTGAAAATCACCCAATTTCATGCGTTTCGATTAGTCAATATGCAGTAATTTTTATTTGGAAATTATGTACATACATTCATACGTTCACACACACACACACACGTATATATATAACACATCAATCAATAACTCCCGAGACTAACCCAGAGATGGCGCTCGTAGTAAACCAGTAACCAGGTCTTTCTAGAGTACTAACCTTTGCTCGAAACGTGTCAAAATTTTAAGTCGATCGGACCAGAAACAGCTGAGTTATCGAGGTTGGAGTAAAGTCGTTTTGTAGTTTGTTTAAAAAATGAAAAAACCGAGTTTCTCGTGTTCTGATAAAACATTGTTTTTAATGGGTAAAAACACCGTGCAAGCGAAACAATGGATTGAAAAATGTTACCCGGACTCTTGTCCATCAAAAGCAACGATTTGTCGGGGGTTTGCCGAGTTTAAACGTGGTCGTACCGACACAAATGACGCGGAACGCTCGGGTAGACCTGTGGAAGCCGTTACACCGGAAAATGTGAGTGAAGTGACAAAAATTATAATGAAAGATCGTAAAGTGAAGCTCCGTGAGATTGCTGAGATGACACAGATATCATATGGAAGTGTATTTACTGAAAAAGGTTTTTTGAAGTGAAGTGAAAACGGTTTTTTCCAAGTGGGTGCCGCGATTGCTTTCGATGGAACAAAAACAGCAACGAGTCGATGATTCAGAAAGCTGTTTATCGCTATTTACTCGCAACAAAAAAGATTTCTTGCGAAAAAAAAAAAAAAAAAAAAAATTTGAAAAATCATAAGAACGATTGTATCACCCTAAAAGGTGATTAACAAAAGGTGTTATGTTGATGAATAAAAAAAAAATTTGCAAAAAAAATGTTGTTTTCAATGTTAGTCTCGGAAAATTGATTGATGTGTTATGTAATGTCTTAAAAGGGGCTGTATATGTATTTTAGATTTATTTGAATAAGCGTCGTCTTAGAGTTTCTCGAGAATTGTTGAAGATCGTGGTCAAGTGACGAGGACGACATCTGAGCTAGTTCCATGCTCGCTTAGCGTTTTTACCACATCACCTGATAATTTGGAGATCTGTTGATTTTAAGTTCAGCCACCATTGTTATTTATTCTTCACTACGGTCCTGAACAGAATTAAAATTCCATCCCATTATAGATTCAATTCGTAAGTTACAGTCGATCTCAACCACTGGGCTACTTAATTATCGTATTACCTTTATACTATATTTGGCTACGCTTTATCAAAATATAGCTATTTTCTCGCCACTCATTACAATTCTTTGTTTGACATTTAAACAACTGCGATGCTTGATTGCATTTTGCACACGAAAAATATACTTGTGTGAAATTTGTATAAATGCCTATCTAATATTTACATGTACCATATTTGCGTGATTATAATATTTCTGTTTTAAAAAAGCATGAAAATGTTAAATGCCAACACTCTGAAGTCTTGATCGAAGGTTGTTTTAGTATTAATCTGATATTGTGTAATATGATAATGTAAGTAAAGGTTCGCGATTGAAGTTATCAAGAACCATATTTTGATGATAATGGTAAAATATGTTCTGTTTCAACTACTTTTGAAGTAATCCGAGAAAATTTACGCATATTTGTGTAACTTGATTATTACATTATGTATATACTTTGATCTTTTCGAAAACCCTAGATTCGGTTTCAGTTTTGGGTTTTATTGATTTCTAAGAATGAAAATAAATTTGTGCCTTTGAGAACAAAACGATAGTTAATTATATTAAATTTGATCAAAGTAAAGACTTGAATGTTTGTCTCATTTTTTTTTTCCTGAAGGAAAAGGATTTGTATTTCAGGTAATGTGTGTGTGTGTGTTCTGATTCTTTAATTTAATAAATAAGGTTCATTTTTGTACTTGTAAAGTTGTGCTATGGTATTTAGCGAAACAGTATTTCTGACTAACTTTCGGCTATATATAAATTTAGAAATTTTGGGAAATATACGATTATTTTTAAAATTCTTTAAATCATATCTAGATTTTGAATTATAATGCTTGTTATTTATGAGATTAAATAAAAAAAAATGTTTGAAAATTTAAATGAGATTTGGAAAGAAACAGTGCAGAAATTTCTCTGTTAATTTAAAATTCAAAAAAAAAAAAAAAAAAAAAAAAAAAAGTATGTGTTTTAATGTTGCATAATTTTTCTCCGGAGATTTAGGAATTCACGTGGTTATATTTAACGAAAAAGTTATAGGGGGAAAAGTTAGAAATCAAAAATAGATAATAATAGTTTTCTTTTTCCTTCCAGAAAGTATCACTTAAAAATTTATTATTTTAACTTTGAAAACGAGTTGCAATGTATGTGAAAAATGAGACGAGTAAAAAAAAAATTTTTTTTTCCTGATACAAGAGACACGACTTCCAAGTTCCAACAACGTTTGGCAATGACAGTGCGAATTTGTGGGTAATTATACTAAATAGCTATGTTTTATCTATTTCAAGTGATATAATATTGTGTGATGACACCTTTCTCTAACATCAGCAACTGTCATTTCGTCATGTAAATGAATAAAGAGTTGTTATCGGGATTTTGCTGGTAACTTGTTACTTGTAAATAAATTACTAAATGCTGTTACTCATCATGAAACGTAAAATACTCATAACATATTCTGTATTGAAAAAAGTTTAGGTAATTTCCTTGTTTCCTTATAATGATTAATTCGATGCTTATTTATCAAAAATTTTATATGTTTGAATTATTTTCAAATGCTTTGTACTTTATATACATTCAAATGTTGACTGGATTGTGTTGTAGTAAATTATTTTCTAACTGTTAAATACGGTAAAGTTTTGAATGTTTTTAAAATAAGTTTTCAAAAACTCATTTCATGACTGTGTGGATAAATGTAAAGAACTTTCCTGGAAGATTCCACGGTCGCAATAAAATGAAATGTTTCACAATCAGCCGAGAGTCAAATTGTATATGATGAACCTAGTTGTACAATAAAAATATCCTCGAATTACTCCTACATTAAACCATCGGAGCCTTGTTAACTGAGCTTTGAAGTGCGAAACTGTGCTATTTGCATAATTATAATAAATCTTCTTATACGACTACCCAAAACAGCAATCGTGTTCTCTCGTCACACGTTTTTTTTCTCAAAGGCATCAACTAAGATGACCTTGTGGAAGCCGATGAAAACGTCTCCACTTTTATATGTTTTTTTCCGTTTGACGCGCATAGCACTGTTTAAATCTACAGCTGTTTAGATTAAATACGTTTGCCTGTGGTTAATGTCCGTTGCACCTTCAAATGATATATAGAAAACATCTCAGTGTGTATGTAGTTTGTTGTGCATGTCTTGTAGTAGCAAGTGATTTTTCAAATACTCTCCCCCAAACATTTTTGAAAGTTCCCTAAAAGTTGTTTTTGCCTAATGCCTTAAAAGTAAAACCCGGAACACTTTTTCATGTGGTTCAATATTGATGCGAATTTTCGCGGTTATTACACTCATGTTTGTTTATTTGACAGTTTTTTTCTAATTATAAATTTTTTTTCTTCTTTTAACATGTTTAATGAAACTAATATCTACTGCAGTATAAGAGACAAAATATAGATCATTATTTACTCGGAGGGGGATAGTGTTATTCAAAAACAAAGATGAATAGTTAAATGAAATAGAGTGATATTAATATTGAAATATTTTCTTTTTAATTAAAAGTTCGAATTTTGGTCTTTGTGATGCAAGTTGCGTTCTTGGAAATGTAAAAATTTCGAGGTACCCATAATTTGGGGCTATTCTTATAGTTAAAACACATATACAGCTTTAAGTGTGTATGGGGAGGATCTGAAATTATACGGGAATTTGTGGAGTTTTTTTCTTTTTTTTTAAGTTTCAAACGTTTTAATAACTAGACAAAATCTAGTACACGTTTAAGTTAGGGTACTAAAAATAAGCTGTTTAAGAATCTGTAGCCTTTGTTGGTAACACGGTTCAGTATAAAATTGCGATATATAAAAGTAAGTATTCTTTAATAAAATAAAATCTTTTTTGCAAGTTTTTCATAATAATAAATAAGGTTTCAATTTATAATTCTCCATTGCATTACATGTGTTTTCTCGATCGTGTATTGTATGGAAACAAAATATTTTAGTACTTTCCTATAATTGTTGACTAAACTCGTTATGCTTGTGCTCTACATTTTATAAAAAGCAAAAAATCATCAATTCATGACATACCTTTTTTTCAGCAGTAATAGGACATGTCAAACATTTTTACATGTAAAATTTAACTTTGTATTTTATATTTCTTCCTTAATAAAATGGAAAATATTTGAAATGACAAAAAATAATTTTTCGAATAAAATGTTATTGAAAATTTAAAAAAGTATCAAAAAATTTACAAAAATGGATATGGAACTTTCCAAAGGGCATAGGATTTTGTTTTTAAAATTGTATGGAGATCTGGATTTATCTATGGCTGTGCGCGCATTTTATTTATTGTTTTGATGTTTAGTTAAATGCGTTATTTCATCACCGGTTTCTCTGCCTGGAGTCTTATGATTTCTGTTTAACTTTCTCAGTTATTGATTCATAACCTTTCTTAACTCACAGTGTATTTTGATATATTTTTTAATTTTTGAATTTTTCTTCGATATTGGGAAAAAAAAAAAAACATTGGGAAAATATGTTTGCTTATTCAATTTTTTCTTTTAAATTTCTAGAAATTACTTATTTATACAAAAACATTTTTGATCCATAAACTTCTTTTGTTATTGCTCTATTTTTTCTAATTCCATAGAAAAATTGAGATTCTGCGGACCTGGTATCCAGTACATTTCATAGTTTTTATGTAATTTGTCATCTATATTGAATTCGAATAAATTTCCAAAAATGATGGATTGCAAAGTAATTATTCAAAAAAGGTTTAGTTTAACGTTTTTAATTTTTAAATAATGTTGCTAATCGAAAAGAATTCATTACTATCTCATCGTAAAAGTCAAGCACAGATTAAGTTTCGTAATTTTGATGTGTTTTTTAGTAATCATTTAAACTTGTTATCTTGGTCTTATCTTATGTTAATATTATGATTAATCGACTCTGTCTTCGATGTTATTTTATTTGTAATTAATCCTATGTTTTCATACAAATAAATAGTATCAAATTCTTTTCATTTAAACAAACGCATAGGGTAAAAAAGTCACCAATTTTTCGTTTAATGATATACATTTTTAATAATTATCTTCAGACATATTTTTAATCGTCTTTGTAATAGCAAATAAGGACTTAGTTTTTGTAACAAAAATGAATCTTTATAGATAATGATAGAGAACGGGTGGGAAAAAAAAGTATTGCTGAATTTAAATTTTTTTCATGAATTTAGGCTGTGGAAACATGCCGGATGGATATATCCGATTTAAAACAGACTTCACCTTATTAAATGATTTCATATAAAATTAATGTCATTCTGCTATTTTATTTAAATTTTATACAATTATTGTATAATCGACGTTAAATATTTTAAAGCGATCAAATTTTAGTAGGTTATCGGAGAATTTTCCGAGACGTTGGCAACTGAGATAACAAACGTAATGTTTTGAATTCCATTTTTTTAGGGGGGAGGGGATGATGTAACCTTTTCTTTATACCGATTTATTTCAAAAGATATTTATTTTCCAGATTTATTTAAATATTACGCATGAGTGAAAAATGAAAGTTGCATATAATTTATTTATGAAATTCTGCTTTTATTTATGTAGATCAGATGCTATGCCTGGATAAGATATCTTTAATATCCGATCAGAATATGTATTCTATAACGTGATACTATACCAATTAATTAGGAATCGTATGCAATCAGAATAATAATTTATTCTATAATTTTGTTTTAGTTAATACTATATAGTTGAGATTTATAAATAAGTATATCGCTCCATATATGTTCATTATTCGAATAATTTTTTTTAAATTAGTAAGGGATTTAGTTCTTGATATTTCTATTCTATATGTGAATGCAAAGCTTGAAATGAAAATAATTTGTGTTAAATATGTTCAGTAATATTTCCATCATTGGTTAAATGTAATAAGTAACGAACTTCCTTATCATACTGAAATGATTGTTTTACGTTTAGCATATTTATATTTACTCAGGTTGTCATTTGGAATTCCTCAAAATTCGATTATGTATACAGCTGCATCATCCATTTAAGTCTAGTATTTTGCGTCGAAAGAAATCAAATGGTAGACCTAAAGTACGTCTTTTTTCCAGTTACAGTCGTCTGTAGTGCTTATGTAAGACACATCTAATATCTATTGACAGTTCCAAAATTACGGAGAATATGAGTATATATATAGAATATAAAATGAAAACTTCCGATTTTAATAAAAATAGTAATTTTTAAAATATTTAAAGTTTTCATTGATATAAAATCTTGTATTAAGGGTGGGAGGTTGCTCGCGAGTGTTCTTTCTGTCATGTTTCTTACTCTATTCACCATATTTTAATTGACTGTCCGGTGTTTGATCATCATCGCCGGATTTTTTTTCATTCATCAGTTTTAAACCTATCTGACTTGGAGGGGGAAACCCCCACCATAATTTATTTGCTTTTTTAATGACATACTGACCTTTTACACCAAATTTGAAGTTTTACCTATCAACCTCTTTCATCATTACGTGTTAATTTCATGTTTTTTAAATGTATTTTAATTGATTTTACAAATGTTTTGGCGCAGCATAGCCTACTTTGGCTCTTGTGCCATAAAACCCTATAATCACTCTTGTATTAAGGGCTAAAAGAACTTTCAAATTAATAATTACTTTAGGTTCCTCTCCCCCCCCCCCAATATCAAGATTATTTTGCTAAAAGACAAAAGAGATTGTGATGTTAACAAAATTTCTTAGGGTTTTTCTTTTTTTCCAGTTTTCGCGTTTTTCCCGTTTGAATAATGACTGATTCTGTAATTTTTTCCCTGTGTTTTTAGCTACATGGTTTTATTTATTTTATTAAGTGAGTGGTTAGGATAAAAAAATATATTGAAGAAATCTGTTACTAATTGAATGCAACTAGCGTGATAAATATGGTTTAATATATTGAACAAATTCAGTTGATTTCAAACGTTGTTTTTACACAAGTGATATGAAAATGTTAAGGTATAAATCCATTATTAATTTAAAGAAACAAAATGCTTTGCTATAAAATGCTCAAAAAGTTTGAAATGAAATGATGAATTGAATTAATTAGCATAAACTTGAGACTCCATTGATGTGTGTGTCGGATCTAACAATTAGCAGTTCGCAATAGCTTGATTTTTCCCCCCAAAAAAGTCATTTATAATTGAAGTTCATGCAACATAGTATAATCTTATGTTTTAAATTCTAATTAAACAAAAAGTACTTTTAAAATTTCACAAATAATTTTTGAATAATACTCATTTTTTTAAACTGCGTATTTCGTAAATGCTGTGCATTCCAAACATTTAATCTCAAATTATTTTTTTATAGGATAAGATAGCGTAAGATTTCATGTGAAATGTTCGAGAATTACTCAAGTTAATAGTTGTGGAAGTACGAAAATTTCAATCTAATATTTTAGGCTTAAAATGTATAAATAATCTAAATAATTAGGAATTGTTCATTTTTAAAAAAATGATACTTGATCTCAAAAAGTTTGCCGATAGAATTTAGCAAATTGAAAATTTTTAAGCCTTGCGAGTTTTAAAAGATTAATTGCTGCACTGCTTTCATTTCAATGGTATGTAGTTATCCACCTAAGAATGTATAAAAATATTGTAAAAAATGTTTTTTTAATTGTAAAATTTCCTCGGTATTATACTTTTCCTGTCTGTCAATACCGTTTTTATGCTGAATTTTTAATTTACTGAATAATAAGGTATATTTGTGTAAAATTTGTTATTTATTAACTGAATACATAGAAAATTATTCATTAAAATTTTTTTTTTCATAAATATTGCAAAGACTTTTTCTCATGTAAAGTTTTTTAATTGTTGAATCCATTTTTTATACAACTAAAATCATTATTATTTTTATGATTTTATGAATACATTTTTCATTTTAAGATAACAGGGGGAAAAAATGGAAACATTATCTTGTTTAAAATATTCAAATGATGTCTCTCATGCAAATTTTTGAATCATATTTCTTTAAAATTCTTTGTTCGTGGCAGCCAAATGGTCACGAGCTTATGGTCCGCGATGTCTTAGTCGAGCAACAATTTCGAGTCCTGATTTTACCAAAGCACTTGTGGGGAATGATGGGTGTTGCTGCGCCTTTATAAAGCTGATGATGTAGAGGTAAGTGGTGCCAAATGAGGTGTCCTCGTCACCTGACCGTTTCAACATTACTCGCCGGTAACCCTCGCGACGGAAATTCAAGCGAACTCTTACAAACTGTATCTGAAAATCATTTAATATACTTATGTGCTTTTGCTACAAATGAGCTTTTTTTCGATCAGTGTTTAAACATTTTTGATTCATTCATTAAAAGAAGTTAATGAGCTTTTAATTTTTAGACATTAAAATTTAAAATGTATTTAATTTAATTTAAAATCCAGAATTAATAACTAAAAAAAAAAAAAAGCAAAAAAACGGAACTTTAACAAAGTTTTAGGCATCATTAAACTTTTTGATGGAAATTTCTACTGTATTTTGCTCTAAAAATTCTGAAAGAAGTAAATAAGTTGAAGAAATCTTAAGTATTTGTTAAATTAGACAACATTTATATTGAATATATTAATTAAGGAAAAGTATTACGAAAAATGAATTAAAAAAATGTTAGCCTCTCAAAATAACATTTAAATTCTAACCTTGTAAAAATTCTATTGCTAAAATTTCCTTTTTATATTTTTGTATACACCATGAGTAAATATTTTTTATGTATATTATTTAAAAACCGATGTTATTATATATTTTAAAGAAAAAGTGTAATCCGTTTAGTATCGAATTCATAATTTTTTTTTAGACGTAGTGTAATTGAAGTTATTGCATTGCTGTGGAATTCAACGTATTAAAGTCTTTTTAACCTCGTCATAAACCAAATTCTTTGAATTATTTTAAAATACTTCTTGCAGCGTTCTGTAATTTTGTTATCTTGGCATTATATAAAGCTTCAAAAAAAAAAAAAAAAAAAAAAAATTACAGATTACTCACATTTTTTTCCGCATTTGTTACTCTAATTGAAATATTGAGCTGATGTATCGCTTTAAGTACTCTGTTGTTGTTTTTTAAAAAAGAGGAAGTGGTCGATTTTTTTTTTCACAATTTAATTTCTAATTTTATTGCATTTCTCACTCTCTCTCTCTCCCTCCTTGAATTCTCTCTTACATCCTAAGGTTCATGAAAAGAAAAATGAATCTGAAGACTAATTTGAATTAAAATGATATCCAATTTTTACCTCTTTCCTATTTGTCATTGTCGTAAAGTTTTTTGTCTTCCTCATACCTGAAATTAACACGAAATAGCAAATCGTACGAATTTTTTTATCAATACAAATTAATATTTAGAGAGTAAAGCCAAATACAAAATCTCGATTTTTCTTGATTGATGCAAATCAAAGAATCACTGAAATTCCATTTTGATTTGATATTAGTCGATTTCATGGAGTAATATTTTATAATGCTACTTTAAAAAAATTACATATCGCAGTTTAACGTGCAAATTTTTCTGTACCATAATATTTCTCAAAATAAATGTTATTTGGGATGCTGTTTTATGTATCGCGAAAGTCAAAATACAGCAATAGCAAAATATTATTATACTGATTAAAAAAAAAAAAAAAAAAAAAAAACTCTTCAAAGCAAACGTGACAATAAATCGAATTTAATTAAATCATTCATCTATATTATAGAGATCTAAAATCTAAACCATAACACGAAAACAAATATTTGAAAATAATGCATTGGTATAAATTAAATTTCAATATTTATCAACAAAAAATATTTGAAAAACAAATCGGAAGCCTCTGTATATTTGTTTTTGTGCATGAAATAAGCTGCCCGTGTTACTGAATCAATATAAAATCCATGAATTAAACTAAGCAAGGAATGTTCAAAACAGAGGACGAGGAAGTGAAATAAACAAGCGTGGCAACTTTGTATTCATTTAAGTTTTACCAAAAAAAATTTTTTTTTTTTTCGTTTTGTATAATTTTTTATATAAATTTTTAATTTGAGTTTTTTTTTTTTAAGAAAATGGATATTTTTGTTGAAAGGAAGTAATAATTTAAAACAGTTAATAGTAATTTAAAAATTTATATTTTGAAGTGAAATATTTAAAAAATTCTTTGTTTATTCAACACAAACTCTTTTCATTGTCAATTATTGAATTTAGAATATTTACTTTAGATCAGTTCTTTAGTTTTATCCCCTCTTCTTGTTTGATTTCAGGATTCTCACCAAAGTGCTGTGCATATAAAAGCATTCCGTGATGGTACTTATAGCATATCCAGTTTCGCAAGGAATATATCATTTGCATTCTTTTGGATTCTTTGAAAATTCCCTTATAGAAAACTTAAAACACTATGAAAGTCGCACTTTAAACAAAAACGTATTTGGAAATGATGTGTCTATTCTTATCCACCAAGTTGCAAGGACATGAGATAACAATTAATTAATCAGAAATAAGTGAGGTATGAATAGGCTCTTCTCTGCGACACGGATGAATGAGTTCACCATAAATTGAACCACATGCCTGAAAAAAAAAAGTTGCCAAGCTTGTTTCTTTCATTTCCTCATCCTCTGTTTTGTACACTCCTTGCTTAGTTTAATTTATGGA
The DNA here is from genome assembly GCA_019974015.1 of Nephila pilipes. Lineage (NCBI taxonomy): Eukaryota > Metazoa > Arthropoda > Arachnida > Araneae > Nephilidae > Nephila > Nephila pilipes. The sequence goes on along the minus strand of BMAW01122169.1, from coordinate 554,975 downwards.
TTTTATATTGATTCAGTAACTCTGGTAGTGTATTTCATGAACAAGAATAAATATAGAGAGATTTCCGTTCTGTTTTTTTAAATATTTCTTTGTGATAAATATTGAAGTTTTAATTAATGGCAATGCAATTTTTTCAAATATTTGTTAGCTTTCTTGTTATGATTTAGATTTTAGATGGATGATATTAGATATCTCTGTAATATAGATTCGATTTATTTATACGTTTGCTCTAAGGAGAGTTTTCTTAATCAGTATAATATTTTCCCATTGTCGTATTTTGACTTTCGCGGTACTGTAAACTATCTCCCAAATATTATTTATTTTGACAAATATTTTTGTGTAATAAAAATTTATACATTAAAATGTAATATTTATTTTTTTTAAATATATTTTCAACGAATTTAAAGTAGTATCAATATAATGACTTATATAAAATCAAATAACATTTCTGTGATTCTTTGATTCATATCAAACAGAGTCGAGATCAAGAAAAAAGTACCTTTTTGGCTTTTACTCTCATTTAAAAATAATCTTACATTTGTGTAATACAATTTTTTTTAAAAAAAATGATGTATTTTTTAACACATTGAAATGACTCTCAAATTTTGAGTCAGATGCGATCGATGATTGGTATTTTTGGATTTCAATTTTCTTTTGAAAATCCCTTCCTCTCTTTAAAAAATGGACTTTAACAGCAAGATTAACCATGGAACTTGGATCATTTCTTCCGCTTAAGCATTTATTCCAAAATACTTGATGGAATGAAACAAGTGCATAGTAATGGACCATCAAATCAAAAAATGCTTATTTTTATGACATATGTTTCAGTTCGTCAAAAACGCTAAGAAAAATTTAAATTTAAAAGCGAAATTTTTCTATTCCTACATTATGTCACTGAAGGAGCACGTACTATGTGAAAAATTAAAATATAATTTGTTGTATTTATTTCAACTTTCTAATATGTCGAGAATAGTTGCGATACTGCAGGTTTTTTAAAGTTATTTTAATTGCATTGGACTGAGATGCTTTTAATAACCTCCTTTTTAAACAATTTTTGATCTAGGTATGTTAACATAGTTAACAAGTGATAGATTTTATGAAAAACGGTGCTCTAGTTGTGCCAATTGATACTTTTTTTTTTCGTAAAAGATACGTTTATTTTTCAAAACCAAATGATTTGTAATTTTTTGAAAGTAAACATCAATTAATTGTTAATGCCCACAACTAAAAAATTACATGATGTCATAATAGAAGGTGCAAAAAATTGATTTCAAAAAAAGCAATTGTTCTTGTGTATCGATATCTTTCTTTTTAATATTTGTTTCTGAAGCTGAAATATGCGTTGTATTTAAATTCTAATTCTTATTTATTAAATTATAATAAAAGGTTTTGTGGATTGAAAATAATGTTGACACATCTACCTGTTAAGGGTTTCTGCTTTTGCATATTTATCGATAACACAAGCTCGTGGTCGGCTTTAATTCCAGCGAATCGCGGGTCGTGATTCCACTAAAGATCTGTTAAACAGCGGTGCTGAAGCACATCAGTCTGTTGATGCTCAAAATCCTTACGTTGGCGGTGGTGTGGAAGTTAGGAAAGCTTAGGTGTGTCATCCTCGTCGCTTAATCGTGGTTCAAAATTATGAGTATAATTATTTTTGCATGTTGCAATCTCTCGCTCATGTGGGAGCTCCTGCAAAAGTTTATGTATCTAATTGACAAAGTCTTTTTTTTTTTTTTTCTTTCAATTTTATTATTCCTTGATTTGAAGTTTCTTCCGTTTACAGAATTTAGAATTTTTTCCGATCTTGAATTTAAAAGCAATAGTATTTTTTGATTATACGTTTCGTCTATTATATATATATATATAGATATAGATAGATAGATAGATGTATTTGAACGATTAATCCTTTTATAATAATTATGTTTATTTTTGAAGACATAATTATTATAAAAGGATTAGTCGTTCAAATACATTTCCCTCTTACATGATTCATTATGTAAACGAAATGGATTAACACCCAAGATCAGATTAAAGAGTCACATCGTTATTGAAAAAAAAAAAATTACCGCAGTGATTTTTTTCTTTATTGAATCAAATGTTTTTTTCAGAAATATTGGATTTCATTACTTCATTCAGAGTAAAATATAATTTTCCAGACAAATATCCAAACATGTCACCCTTTTTATTACCGATCTATTTCTCCAGATTTGTTATTTTAACTGTTTTTTTTTTTTGGTTCTTTTCCTACCGTTGTAAAATGCAACTTGTCGGATTGCGTGTTCATTGACCACAGGAAATCCTTTGAAATACTTAGGTTCCGGATGGTATGTTAGATACGTATCTGTGTTACCTTTAAAACTAGTTGCGTCGCGCTTTGTTTGAACAGTTCAGAATTTGGTGACTAGTTTCAAATGATCTCTTCATAAATAACTATTAATTAATAGAATGTGTGTTGCATATAGTTATCGACGAATTCCACTCCTTCCACCTTTATATATTAAAAAATAAAGTAAAAATGTGCAAACAAAAGAAAATTAAAAACTGTTAAGTAACTTAATAAAAAAATACTAGAAAAATGTTATTGTATAAACAAAACAAAGGGGAAAGTTTTAAATTATAAAAAGAATATATTAAATACCACAGAAAAAATTAGGTGCTAGAAATTTTTTTAGAAAAAATACATAAATGAACACTTTAAAGTACAAAAAATCGAGTGAAATTATAGTATACAGAGAAGAAAAAAATTGGAAAGAGTTGGACATGAAACAATTAAATGCTTACACTGGCAACAGAATGCTACTTTGTTACTCCAGAATTATGGGTCCAACTGCCCCACTAAGCAATTAAAAAAAATAAGCTATTAAAATATATAAAATTCATAAAACACCAAAAATCAATTGAACGAAGAATTAAAATAAATAGACAAATACACACACTATATAACAAGTCGGAGCCCGTTCTCGTGATTCATTAACTCTTGGTTTTAGCATTTCTTCCTTTTTATGAGATTCAGATGACGTCAGATTTTCCTGTTAATTGCAGACATTAATACTTTTTTTTGTGCCCTTGTATTTTATATATCGGGAGATGAACATGGCATGGAATTCCGATTTACAATAGCAAACTTATACTTCAAATGAGAAAAATTAGTAACTTGAGAAAGAAATGTCTCAAATAGGGCTTGCGTACTCAAAAACGTACTAAATAGAAGCGCAAAGGTAGAATAGGAATTATTTTCGCAACCAGAACCCTCAAATCCTGTGATCATAAAGTGCAGGCAGTCACAAAAGAGAGATGAAAATCAAACTCTCTCTCAAACTAAGCGGAATTAAACAAAACAGTTTTTTTGTGACGCATTTTTTGAAAGTTTTGGTTTTAGAGAGGGTCGACCATTTTAATATTTTTTATGTATCGTTTTTGGATTTGAATGTTTAGATTGGATATGAATCACTATTTCTCGGAAAGTGAAATATTCTTGTAGGGACTTTTTTTTTCAAATCTCGTGTTTTGTGAGATGAGTTGTGCATTCAACCATTTTTTTTTATTGATCAAATTTTAAGAGTTGTAAAGGTTTTTTTTATGCTTGTATAAGTGATTCTCGTAATTTTTAAAACATTCCAAAGAATACAAACGTAACGCCGAAAATTCGTATCGTTGTGGGAGTTTATATTATCGCTCAATTTATGTAAATCTTTATTCGCGGTTTAATAACCGAAGGATCCCGACTACCGTGATTTTACGTGGTTCGACAATATCTTGCGTGTCTTCTTAGATGGTTTAAATTATTTAAATTATTGTTTTTAAATTTTTGTCACATGTAAAAGTTGTATAGCAAAATATTTTTTGTAAAATGTTCGCAATATTATATTTTCAAATGTTATAATAATATTTGTAGGAAAAAACGATTGCAAATATATGTAATAAATAATTCTGAAGTTTTTTTTTTTTTGTTTAGTTATTAAAGCTAAAATGTTTAGAGCAAAGATAGTAATATGTTGATTATCACCAGGATTGGAAAAATTTCATGTGCATTTCCTAATAACGCCAAAATTCTATGATTTAAAATGTCGACAAAAAAATATTTTTTGTACCTTTATGTGAATGCGTTTCATGTTTATTTGCGGTATCCCAACGCTCTGCAAGTATAATAAAAAACATAGAAAAGTTTTTTACGTTTTTTTTACATTTACAAGCTCTTTTGAATAACGACTCATTTTTTTTTATACAAAAGAGAGAGAGAGAACAATTTAATGAAATAATCTTATTAGAAATTTGAATACGATTCTTTTATCTTGTTTCTGTAGGTTTTTAAGCATAATTTCACACGTTACTTTGATTAATAAAAAATAATTTTACTTATTTTTTTTCTTTCAGTTCATTTCTTAAATGAGTTTTCGAACTCTCCTGTAGAAAAATATATCCTTCATAACTGTTATAAGAAAATTTTTCTTAATTTCTTGTCGTTAATCAGGTTCTGATAAAGACATTCAATGATATTTAGAGGCCGCGGTAGCCAATGGCTTCGAATTCCTGGCTGGTGGTTTTCGTTCAGTCGCGGGTTCGATCCTTAGCAGCTTAAGACCCGCCGTGTAGCCGGGGCTGATGCACGTTAAATCTATCGGGGCCCAAAGTTCTCCCGTTGGTGTGGTGTGGTGTGGAAGTTAAGAGAGGGGAGTGCCTGCTCAGGTGTCGTCCTCGTCACTTGACCGTGGTTCAAAATTACGAGGTCCGTCACCAATAGCGGAGGACCCCCCCACACCATAACTTATTTGCTTTTTTTAACATATTGGCCTTTTACACCAAATTTGATTTTTAACCTTTTCTTATTTTTCACTGTGTGTTTGATTAATATTTTTAAATTGTTTTTACTCTAAAATAATTTAACAAGTGTTTGGCTCAGCTTAGCCTGCTTTGGCTCTTGCGCCATTAAAATCCACAGTCACTCACCCGTCACCAATAGCCCTCGTGTTGCTTCTAGTGCGATGTTAATAAAAAAAAAAAAAACTAAACTCAATGATATTTTATCATAGTCATTCTGAAGAATGCATATTTTTTTATTGATAAGGAATGTGTGCAAGAAACCACACACTCACACATACACACAAACTTGTGATTCATTATTGTAATTTAAAGGAATCTGTATTCTCGATATCTTTGTGGTGGATATAACCGAATCATCAGTATAACGTGCGCTGTATTACATTTCAGATTTTTTTTCCCCCTCTAAATAAATACCAATTAACTCATTGAAAGGAAGGAAAGCACTGGAGCAAATTTTAAATAATTATGATAATTTTAAAATTACTTTATTTTTAAATATAATGGGATAAATAATTACAAATAACATTAATATTTAAAAATTGAAGTAAAAGTATTCTAAATAAATCTGTTAAATGGATTATATACTCAATGATTTTTTTTTCTTTGTGCAATATTATTTTTGTGTGACTTAATGTTATATGTACAAAAATGTAGCAAATCTTATGTTGAAAAATAACCTGATATACATTTTCGTACTTTTTAATAGTTACTTTATCAATTTTTGATAAAACGAATCAAAGATTCTTTTTAATCTGAATATTTACTTTCATGAAATGGAAGGAATAAACTTTAATTTTGAAAATCAGCCGCTTGATACGATCTGTAGAATTATGTTTTTCTTTTTCATTTTTTCCTTTCTTTTTTATTTTGTAGTAACATTTTTAATGAACTCATTTTTAGTTGAGCTACCGTTGTTTTAATGTCAGTTATTGCGAAGGGTCGTTTATAAGGTTCAATAAAAGGTATTCGTTAATGTAACAATACTTTATTACTTTAAATAAGTTATACATGGACTACAATTACTCATATAATTCCAATTTATATATAAAAAAATAAAGGGATGGAGTGTTATGACATGTTTACCAATCCTTGGTCTTAACTGAAGCATTCCTCCTTGTTTTGCTTGGTCGCTAGAGGACTTCAGTATTTCTTGGGACATGTAGTAAACTGATAATTTAATAAGGGAGGTTACAATCTTTCTTTCTGGCTCCATAGACTAGGAGACAGTACGCTTTTGAGAATTCATGTAGTATTGACTCTAGAAGAACGCTGTTTAGTTTTCTGAGCAAGAGCAGTATCCGAAATGCACAAATGTTCTCGATTTTCTCGTTATGCCAAAGTGATCTTTGGTGTTCGGCCTCTTTTTCTGAGCGGGACAACTGGAGAAGTTTTCATATTTTTGAAGGGCGTGAGTGCAGATATATGGCAAGTAGCTATCAGATCTAACGGTTTATTAAGACTGGCAATGGCATAGGAATTCGTCGATGTAAGAGTGAGGATCAAGTTTGAGCCATCACGCTTTGGAACGAACTTCGAAATCTTGTTTTTGAACTAATGGGAGGCGAAGTGATCCATACTTATTACCATGGGATCGAATACTTGTCGTCTTTTCTTGTCATTTGCTCTTTCCTTAAATCTTGTTTTAGTTCTATTCTTTCCTGAATGTCTTTCGTGATTAATGTAAATCCTTTAAGAAGTGATACCAAGGACAAAGTTGTCGTTTTTCAATAGCGGTCTTCCAGTTGTCATGGTTATCACTAACAAAGGATAATGAAACCGGAATGAAATCCTTCTTTATCCGTTCTGCAGGATTTGATTGTGGAAAGTAAACTGTTATTAAATTTCGACTGACAAACCTGCTGAAATAAAGTGCCAAGAAATTGTGGTCCATTGTCTGATTATTTTTTCGTCATACCATGTCTCATGAACACTTCTTTGTGGTGCAGTCCCTACGAGGGTGGGATGAATTATCCCCTCATAATTCATCACCCTTCGTAACACAGTATTCAACTGTGAAGATCCATTATTTGTCTTTTTTCGATCTGATAGTGGTCCAAACAAGTCTATAGATATTATCTCAAATCGCTGTGAATATGAAAGAGTTAAGCAAACCAGTTGGCTTTTGATTGGCAGCCTTTTAGCTGTCTCATCTGGACAGTTTTAACATAATCGGAAATATACTTTCTGATACCTTCCGGTAATAACGTCTAGCAATTCTCTTAAATGTTAGAGAATTGCTAGACGTTAATGTTGATGTCCGGTCATTGGATCATTATGATGCTTTTTGCATGATGGATTCACACTTTTGAAATGGAATGACTGATTGGGATCCTTCCGAATCGGCGTCTGGTACTTATCGATAGAGAACACCGTAGTTCATTAAAAATTATCTTTCAATCCTGTTAGCATTTAATGGATTCAGAAATACTTGACCCGAGGGAAAGTGAAGTGGCCATTTTCTGTGTTTGAAAGGTTATTACAGATTTTTGAAAACAGCTTGGAGATCTGAGAGATGTTTCTCGAATGACTGTGGTAAAACAGTGATATCGTCAAGAAAAGTAAAAATTAGAATGTCTTCAAGCCCATCGCGAAAACAGACAATAATCCACTGGAACTTCGCAGAAGTATTCCTTAGACTGAATGGAATTCTCTTGAGTGACGGTATGTTCCAAATGGGCTCACAAAATGTGTTATGTCTTCATCAGCAAGATGAACCTTCATTTGATTATATCCTGCTCAAAGATAGATGGCTGACATGAAAAGGGTTGGCCTTGCCTCATGAAATAGGTCATCCATGCGCGGAAGTGGGTAAGAATCTTCAATTGTAATTGCATTCAATTTCCTGTTGTCTAAACTGATTGTGACCGTTCCTTTCGATTTCGGTATTAAAATTAACGGAGATGCGAAGGTGATTCACATTCTTCTATTATTCCATCATCTAAAAGTTTGAATTTCTTCCTGTAAAATTTCTTTCTTTGCAAGATTCGTTCAATAAGGTGATACCGCAACTAAAAGGTGATCGCCTGTATTTATTTGGTGTTTAATAAAAGGTGTAGGCTAATCCCCTTGAATGAAAACATTTCCCCAATTTTTTTCAGGGTAGAATTTAGTTCTTGTTGAGATGAAAGGTGTGCATCTTCATTTTCTCCAAGTTTACAATGATGTGACTGAGTTAATGAAGCAATTGATGGCATTTCTATGAAGTTGTGTTGTTTCTGAGGAGATTCTGAGAAGTACTATTTTCTTTTCTGGAGATCTAGGACTATCCCTGCTGCGCTCGAAAAGTCAGTTCCGAGACGAGCTCGGTTTCTTTTTAGTTCAGTAGGAATAACTTTTCTTGATCGCTTATGCTCACAACTCTTTTGAGGATCTCTGCTTTTTGACTATAACCATCGGCTATTGTCGTGTTAATAGTTTTGTTTTCAATGTTCAAGAAATGTTTTCTGAGAGGATGGTTGAGATTTTTCTCCAGCCACAAAATGTGCACTTTTGGTGTCAGCACACACCGCTGCCTGAGTATTTGCAAACGGAAATTTCCTTGATACTTGATGGATGACATTCCATGGAAAAACAGTATGAAATTTTACTCTCCTCCTCCTCCTCCAGCTTTATAAATAATATGAACAATACAAATCTCATGCCTGAGTTATTCCTTAGGTAGGAAATTTACAAATTCTAATGAACTGGATGGAAAAGCTGAAAGAAGGGTGTGAGCAATGGCCAAGGGAATTTTTTTTTTTTTGAAATTATATTACTTACGAAGGGCATCAAGATAGGATCCGTTGGACTTCGATGTGGAAACCATTGGGCATCCGTTTAAAGGCAGTTGTAGCGAGGGGTCGTTTAGGTTTAGTAAGTTACACACGGATAACAATTAACATAATTCCAGAATATTCATAAAAAAAATAAAGGGATGGAGTGCCACGGCATATTTACTCTCCTAATTCTTGGTATTAATTGAAGCTTTAACTTTTGTTTCGCCTTGTTGCTAGAGGACTTTCATCTACTTCCTGGTGCAGACAGTATACACTTAATATAAGGGCGGTTACAACTTGGTTATATTTTCAGTTAAAAGCATTCGAATAACTACAAATTTTCTTGATTCGGTTACACAAATAGCTTTAAAGAGTATTCACTTGGATAATATGCTATTTCAATGAAGAGTTTTCTTCGAAAAAGATAAAATGCTATTTTAATGAAGACTTCTCTTCGAAAAAGATAAAATGCTATTTTAATGAAGACTTCTCTTCGAAAAAGAATCAAGAATCTTTACTTGAAAAAAGCATTTTCAATGTGATTGTAAAAAATTATTTCATTTTACTTGATAAATTATTGATAAGGATTGAGTTCTTTATAAAGTTTTTTTTGTTTATAGATATATGGTTTTGTTTGTAGTGTTAAATATGTTAGTTGCGGAAAAAGCTTCTCGGAGTACTTAAACCCTATCGGGCTTTTATCCGTATTCTAACTGGAAACAAATTATATTGAGACAGAACTTTGGAATCTACTCGTACACTTGTTCAAAAGTAGTTGTAGATCTTAGAGAGAGATTTAAAATACTTCAATATGAAGATGAAGCAATAGCATAGATTAAATTCATTATATCAGGATAGATATTGGAAGGGAGAAAGTGACAATTTAGAAAAACGAATTTAAGTTTAAAAATTTATCATCAGAAAGAGTGCTTGACATTTTGTTTGCTTAAGATTTTCATTTTCGCAATTTTAATGATTCGTGCTTGTTTGCAACCCCAGTGCTTTTAGTAGAATTATTATGAATGCAATTAAAAATTTTGTTTCGCAAAAGCTATTTTGAATACTTTTTTAACTTAAATGTCAGGAGCATCACTTATTAAAAGTTATATAATTTTTTTAAAAAAAATAAATAAAATTTATGATTTAGCAAAGAGTGAAAATAATATGAACTGAATTGAGAAAAGTTAGAGTATAAAAAGGACAAAAATGCTTTTAGTTTTATCCTCACTGAAGTGGGATAATAGTCTTTGATTGATTTTTGAGGGATATAGAGCAACAATCTCACTGAAGTGGAAATGAGTTATAAACGGAGTATAGAAAACAGTGTGAAGTTCGTGGCTAAACGAATGCTATAAAATGTGACGTAAGGGATCGAAAATCATAAGTTTTCTTTTCCTTGAAAAAGCCTCGTGCTGAGTTTATAAAAATAATTAATGAGTAGCAAAGAATGAAAAAAAAAAGTTATTTAAAAAGTTATAATTATAATTGTCACTTTTCTTTAATTATTATTAGAATTAATGAGAGAATTAAAGATTTAAGCCAACTATTTTGCGTTCTTAATGTTGGGTTTAAAATTTTAATTTAAAACTTGTGTAAGAATCGTAATTTTTGTTGGAAATTTCAAAATTCATTACATAAGGTGAAGAGTTTGCTTTAATAATCTGGACACTTTCTTGAAACAATTTATGAAAGGTTCCCTTAAATGATGAAATAGGCATGTTCAGATTAGAATTTCTCTGTCTATATACAATCGTATTTATTCAATCTATTAAAATGCCCTATCAGCGAATTCAAAATTAGAATTGAATCGGTATTTATTCATATATTGTAAATATTTCATTTATTTTCTGTAATACTTTAAGTTACATACAAACTTCTAAATCATGTTTTGTTTATTCCCAATTAGCTGTGTGGTAATATTTATACAATTATAACTAAACACTTTTATTTATAATTTTTACATAGGATTATTTATGTGTGAGGATTTAATTCACGATAATTATTAGTGTAATATTGAAATGCAGTTAAGTTAGTCTGCCTGGGCCTAAGAACTCCCATCAGGCAGTGCCCACCTCCAATATTTAAATGTAATCATATGAAGAGTTATAAAAGTATAGAATAGTTGTGATATGTTATATTCTTTACGAATAATATGTAATTTAAGAATAAACTACTAAAAACTAAGTTATTTTCAGTAACCTATAATACAACTTTTTTGCTAATGAAGGACTATTTAAAAAACAAACTCATTCATTTTTTCACCTTGTTATTTGAGTTTGACAGGACACCTTTGACCTTAAGACAGCGACGAGAAGAGGCTCCGTTTAAACCGATAGAGCGATCGATAGGGCACTTCCTGATCATGGGAACAATCGGTCATTTCCGTCCGACTGCGGGTTGCATGCGATTTCACTCACTCAACTACTCTGACCACCTGAACAAAAAGCGTTGTTGTTTCCGAGTGAAGCAAGCATTCCCCGCCGTTTTAATGCTCTAAGAGTCTGCTCATGGAGAGCATAGACATTGTCTGTTACAGATGAAAGCTGTTTTACCTAATATTACAAATAATTAATCTTATTCCCTCTCTCACCCTTTGTACTCGTATCAGGTTCCACATAAATAAAATTATTTTTAATTTATACATCTAATTATACTACCTTATTAGGTTTTATATATGATATTCTCATAACTCAGTAGATTGACTGTCATCAAATATACATTTAATTATTAATATTTGAGTATTGATTTCACTACAGTGAACATTGGAAATAAGTCGTGAAAAAAAAAATTATGCATAAAAAACTTGATTTTGTGTGTGTGTTCCTTGCGCAAATATAAAAAGGACAAGAGGGATCTTTGTCTTATATTTTACACTTTCTGCGTGGAATTAATTTTGCGCTTAACTTTACAAGTTGAAAAATCGGACTGCTATGAATAATTTTTAACTGAAATAAAAATTCTGGGACATGTTTACTGAATGAATTACAATGGGATGTGTGTGTATGTGAGAGAGAGAGAGATACGTACCAGACTTGAAATAATGTATTGGAATACGTTATTCAAAAATAATTAAAAGTTTCTATATCGCGTGTTCGGATTGTGTTTTAATATTAGCTTAACTAGTATAAATTGTCTTTCGATTTGAAGATGGTATGAAAAAAATGCTTCTGTTTCAAATGATATATTAGTGTCTAGTGTTATTTTCTAGAACGAATTGTATAATCTTTTGAAATTGGTTTTCATTGTTGTAGAGAACATTTAATTTTTTTTAAGCGTTAGAGCAATCACAATGTTTTTAAGCAAGGAATTGCTCGCTTAAATGTAGATCAAATGTAATTCGAAGGTAAAGGAAGTATAATTTTAGTTAAGTTGAAATTTGGAGTCAAAATAATGCTTAGTATTTTTGTATTTAGTCATAATTTCTCAAAGTTCCGTGGATCTGAATTGATTTCCACTATAATTAAAGAATAAAAAAGAATAATGAAAGATCAAGATTGATTTGTCATTGAAAAAAATGATTGACATTCCTTTTTTTTAATAAACGCATTCTCTGTTACTGCCGACAAAAACAATGTAAAAATATATTAACATGATAATTTTTTTAGAAATCAATTGAAAAATCTTTACTTTTTCAACTCTGAAAATAAAATTATTCATTGAATAATCAGATAAAATAAGGTGTAGTTCATACAATTATTGCTACTAAACATTTTTAAATATAAATTAAAATTTGATTATTGATGTATAAGCAAAATGCTTTACACTTTCATTACTATTTTGCATGTTATTGTAGAAAAATGTTGAATTTTGTTGTTTTAATCTCATTTTCAACGAAATCATTTGTATGGATTCATCTCGCAAACAATGCCAACTTTCTCGACATTTTAAGTTGGGTCTGGGAAATGATAAACAATAAACTTCGCTGTTTAAATAAAGTTTTTCCACCCCTTCGTTTCCCCCGAGACGAAAACACCAAGTGACGGGTGAAATCTGCAGGGGGGGATAAGCAGGATCAATTCTATTTATAGCTCCAATGCTAGTACGACGACGGAGCGCCGTGAAAGAGTGGACTGCATGTCTCTGAAATGGGGAGGGATGTTAATCGGTTGTCCCAGATTCTGCCGATATGTAGTACGAGTAACATGTACAAATTTTTTATCACTTACTTTTTCTCTTTAATGTAATTTATTCATAAATTTTTTTTTTCTTCATTTTTATTAACATCTGTTTTGAAATTACAAAACCGCCAGCCATTTCCTGTAACAAGTGAATCAGTTCTTGAAATATTTGTAAGTAAGTGTTTTTGCGTTAATATTTGTTTTTAAGCATATTTTGCATGGTTAAAGTATACCGTCATATGACTGGTTGGTGTTTACTTATATTACTACATTTGTTTAGCATATTTCTCATCATAAATCCGTTCGGGCAATATTTGTCACAATAGTTTAATTGTTCTCGTGCTTTCCTTCTTTTTCTTTTTTCCCCCCCAGGTGACGTATTATTATAATCGTCAATAGTCCTAAGATCTCTGTTATGCAATATAAACTCGGTGAATCATGTATCAGGCTTATTACGTACAATTAGTTGTGCGTAACAGTTTTTACGTTTCCTCTTTCCCCCATAACAAACGTGCATCAAAACCTCTTAATATCTCATCAAGGTATTAGATCTTGCTAATGAAATGAAGCAGGAATATATCTTAAGTAGTCCACAATATGGAATCCAATGTCTTGCAAATCATAACCCAATTAAATTTCTAAGATTAAGAATTAAGTTAGTCAATTAAAAGTTTCTAGACACAACTTGTCGTTTACACTTCGTTAATATATTCCAGATTTGCTACTAACAAAATGACTCTGTCTTCTTATTTTTGGCGTAGCGTTGATTAAAAAAAAACATAAAAATTACTCATGAAAAAATCTGGATTTCGATCAGTTCATGCGAAATATGTTGCTTTTAAAAAAATATATGTGTTTGAAATTGTTCAAAGAAATTTAATGTACATTTTTCAAAAAAACAATAATCAGGGTGATGTTATTCAATATTCTGCCGTTAGCATAAAAAAAATATTGAATTCGGGTTCATTCAAGTCATGATAACTATATTGTACTTAAAATATTTTTAATATTTTGAAAATTTTCAAACGACGTATTAAGTTCTTCCTTTGGTACACTTTGAAAGCGTAAATAAACTTAACTAAAGTTACATTATTCTGCCAGTTTTTCGCATTTCTTTCTCTCTTAGAGTAGGTGTTTGTTTGAAGGTACTGAGTGGGTTTAAATGGTTTCTTAACTTTTCATTGACGGTGAAGCTTGTTTTTTCCGAAAAGTGAGTGATACATTTGCTTTAACAATCTGGTACAGATTGATTTTAAAAGTCACTCTATGCAGTTGAATTTACTATTATACCGTACCTGCAATGCTTTTGACTTCAGTTTCAAAATTTTTCATTTCATTCTCTTATAATAATATTCTTCCTTTTTATTTTTCTTCCCACAATAAATGTTAAGTTTGTCACTCATCTGCTCAGTCACTGACATAAATAAAAATTGTTCCAAAATTTCACGTGTAAGTAGCAGGTTTACGTTTAATGTGTTATATGTTGAATATCTCAATTCGCCTACTTTAGTTTGCATCAATGTTCTTCCGATTAGAAACTTGTATGAAATCCAACTGATTTAACTATCACATTAAGAAAAGCAACTCAAGATGAAAACAAGAATCATATGTATTGAATCGAAGCGATGTTTAGTTTTTATATAAACAGGGTTCAGTTTTGAATTGATATGTGTTCTTAGGCAAGAAATTTGTCTTGTTGCTTCTTTATATTTTCGAACTTATCCTTGAAAAAATCTATCTCATCTTTCCCATTAGATTTACTTATTTTGAACTGGTATTTGTATCATAGCTAATATAACTATCTCATTCGGATTCTTCCTTCGTGTAAAGTAGAAAATATATAATCAAATCGAAGTATATGCAATGATTAGGAGTATGCTTCAAATATCTATAATTTTTATATTCCTTGCTAATACATTAAATATAACTTTCTACAGTTTTCAGTGTTCTTATATAAAATATTGAAATTGTGTATTTTAAATCGCGAATATGAGATGTATTTGTCAAAATTCATCAAGATTAATTCAAAATATTTTGTTTTCGTTATCTTACTATTAGTTTGTGAGTTCATTTATATTTTATGCTTAATTCTTTAATTTTAAGTGTTTTGATATCATTTCCCTTAAATATTATAGCGTGAAATCGTATTGCCAAGAAATCCGGATAGGGTGAATCCAGTACAAATGTTTTAGATTTAGATCAATTTAAAGCACAACATCCATAAACGGATATTGAGTGCAATTAAGCCTTGTGTGGGGGACCTCTGATCGTGATTAGCTGTGGCGTCTGTTGAATTCATGTTTACCTTGCGAGAAATCTTCCTGGATTGCATTGACGTCACTACTAACATGTCAAATAAACGCGTGTGCTTAGGATTAGTATTGAGTTAGTGCATGTTTTGGACGAGTTCTGAAACTGTTTTACTAGTAAGTAAATCCACGATAAAACCTTGAGTGCGAAATCAAACTGTTTGTACGAAAAAGCGATTTTATAAATATTCGATGTTTAACAAACAATGTTTCTTTTTTGAATGTAATATGCCCGCAGTTAAACGAAATTTTAAATAATAAAGTGCTTATTTTAAAGAGAAAAACTTATTTAAGAAATTTGAGTTTATTATTATCTCCAATGTTTTCTAGAAATGTTCTTAAACATTGTTTTGGAAAATTTATTAAAAAATTTGATTTTCTTAGTATGTTACCGGAATCATATTCCATTTTTATTGGATAGCAATAAAATTTTTACAGGTGAATTTAGTGGGTAGCATACGGGCTTTTGGATAAATGGTGAGACATTTAATACCTGAAATCGCATTTGTATGATACAAATGTATTTGATTTTAGAAGCTATTTTTACTTTCGTAATTAAGAAGGGGCGAAAAAAAAAAATTAAATCCATATATGGATGGAATATATTTCTATGATTGTAATACTTAAAAAATTCAAACAATTTTAAATGAAGGGAAAATAATCCAAAAGTATATTTTCAAAATATATTATCAAAAAATATTTTTTTCAGTTTTGTTTTCGTTAAGTTTTTATTGGATTGATTATTAAACATTGTTTATTTTATTTACATTATTTTCGAAAAATATCGCTAATTATAACTATAATCCAATTGCAATTCTATAAAATACAATACTGATGAAATATTTTATTTTTCATATAATTATTTTGTTTCATTTGATGTAACAGGCATCTTCAATGAATTCATTTCTTTTTGTACGTGTTAGATTGTAAATATTGTTCAATTATGGTATAAAAACGTTGCATATATTCTTATTGCTGTGTTAACGAGTCTTTAATTAGTTATTCGAATAATTTAATATTAGTTCTCTAAATAGCATTTCGATGGGTTTTTTATATGTTGAACAAAATGAAAAGTTTCAAAATTTATCAAATAATTATGAAATGATGTTAATGTAATGTAATTAAATGGAAATGTTAATGTAATGGAAAACGGAATTTCTTTAAAAATGAAGCATTTTTATGTTAAAGGAATTAGCGGCTTCATACATGTTTTCATTCCTATGAAAACTCTTAAAATTATTAGGAACCTTAAGAATGTTTCTTTTATTTATATATTGAAAATTGCAAAATAAATAAAAGAGGATTTATTTCATATTAGGCGCTTGATCTTTTATATATATTACTGGCTTATATGTTTCAGACTTATTTACTTTCACCCAAAAACTAATTATACTTTTTAAATGCGCAGTTAATTTGCATGGTAATGATGTAAGGCAACTGATGTAAATAAATAAAATCTGTCTACTTTGATCATTAGCATTTTGCGGAATAAATATAAATATCCATTACTTTCGTAATGTTAAGTGATAAACAAAGGAAAAAAAATTGAAGAAATAATCTTCTTCAATTTTGGGTTTTTCATCTATTGCTATATTTTAAGTGAATGGATTGTCGATTTGGCTCTTAATTTTAACTTAATGTGACATTTAAAAAATAGAATTCTATTTCTTATATTTATCAATGTTTCTTGCTGCCCATTGCAATATTTAAATATTTAACAGTGTAGCACTTTTATTTTTAAACAACTTTAAACGGTAAATACGTGTTCTCTGTCAGGATCTGACTAAAATGTCTCAAAATTTCTGCAGATATATGATAGTATGAATATTTTTTCATTTCAATTGTATATATCTACACTAAATCGGCCACTTTATAAATTAGTTGTTTAAATTTTTTTGTTTTGTTTGTATTCCGTATAAATATTGTGAAATTATTAGCAAATGTTATCGAATTTGCTGTACATAAACTCTTTATCAGAAACTTGAATTACTCCAAAAAACCTATATACTCCTCAGCGCTACCCTTGAGGGGTTTGCTTTCTTTAGGTAAATACGAGAATCATGACCCTTAGAGGTGTATCCTTGTGATCTGTTTCTTTACCTTGAGCTTACTGTCTTTGGTAAACCCGGATGATGCGTTCCCTTGATACCTTAGCGTTCCTTCTCTATTTTCGACCCTCCTTGTCAACCACCTTTTCTCTTTTCTTCCATCTTTCACACGTCTATATCACACTTACATATTGTTTGACGCAGTTTTGTCCACATTTGATTCTTGCGCCTTATATATATATATATATGTGTGTGTGTGTGTGTGTGTGTGTGTGTGTGTATGTATATGCCTCTTCGACACTTACTAAATTATCAGTTCTGTTCATAAAAATAGCACAAGCTTATAATGAGACATTAATCATAGTTTAATTTTAATCATAATTTAATTTTAATCATAGTTTAATTAATCATAGTTTGAGACATTAATCATAATTTATATACACAATACCTTTTATATTCAAAAATGGAAACTTACTACCATTGTATATACAGTAGTATTTAGTTTGCATTAAAATTTCGGCACCTTTGTATACATTTTCATTAATAAAACGAAGAGGTTTGTTTGTGTGTATGTATGGGCTACACGTAAAGAGAGTAAAAAATGAAAAGCCCATACGCAGGAAATTTGATACCGTGCAACTATGGATGAATGATGATGTGCTTTATATATTTTTTTTAAAAAATTTAACATTAAAGCGATTTTTTTTCTCGTAAACATTGCAATCTAACTTTCGGACCATACGTCGCAGGATTATGAATCTTTCGCCGTATGAGAGATTCAAATTTTTTTTTTTTAAAGACTGGTTTTGTTTTAGGCGTGTAATCTAATTAGCCGAATTTTCGCAATTAACACTGAGAAACATCCTATTTCGATTTTTTTAAAATTTTAAAATGCTTCCATCATTCCAAATGACATTATACTTATACAATATACAGAAGGACCACTTAGCCCACTTTAAAAAAGTATCAGTGAATTGTTTACTAATTTTTAAATACATTGTATGTGAACGAGTTTAGTGCTTTTACCCTTTCGGCAAAGGAAGAGTATTGCTCCGATACGCATAAGTCTGTATTGAAAGTGAAAATTGGAGTTCTTGGTCTCGTACTGGTCTTTATCTCCAGGCTGAACAGGAATTGAGTCACATTACATTTCTTCCGAATTCTCAGTACAATACGATGTTTCTGTTTAAATTAGGTTTAAGTGCAAAAATTAAAGATTAAACAGTTGTAAAATTTTAATCTGAATTTAAAATTAAAATCTGAAATTAGATAAACTTGACAGTTAATTTCGAAGAGCATTTCGGCCGCGTTAGCCTAGTGGTTATGGTCGCTCACTTGCGGCAGACAGTTTTCGTCGAGTTGTGGGCTCAAACATTGATGCCATCCCCGCCATATAGCTAGGACTGATGCACGTTAAATTTGTCGAGGCTCAAAGTTCTTCCGTTGGTTTGATGTGGAAGTGAGGAGAGGGAGGTGCCAGCTCAGATGTCATCCTCGTCATTTGACCGAGGTTTGAAATTACGAGGTCCGTCGCCAATAGTCCTTGTGTTGCTTCTAGTGTTACGTTAATAAAACCAATCAAATCAAAAAGCATTTCTGAAATTGAGGGAGAGATAGGGGATTTTTTTTTTTTTTTTTTTTTTTTTTAACATCCAATTAGAGAAATTGCAGTTCACATCAGAAAAATTGGTTAGGCAAAGGAAGGATTCGCGTTCAGAGCAGCTCAACTAAGAATCGAGAGCAAGAGTCCTGTTTCTCATTGACCGAGAGGAACAGGACTTATATTTTCTAGAGAGTTTTTCAATTCAGAAGGTGGCCGAAAAAACCTACCAACCTCTAGTTGCAAAGGATGGAGAAGGAGCCGGTACAGTGAGAACATCGTGACTCCATAACTCCTCATCATATTATATAATGAGGAGTTTGTGGGCCCTATGAAAATTCGATTAGAGTTATGATGAATGTAATTTTAAATTTCTTGGAGGGATGAATTTGGAATATTGTTTAGTGCCGTAAAAAATTTAATGGCTATTTTCTGGATTAACTGTTGGATTGTGGGGAATATTTAATGCAGTTCTGACTCTTCATTCCTTTTGAACCAGCGCGTTCTGCAAATTATTCTTACAATTTTGTTGTGTAGAATTTCTAATTTATGTGTTTTTGAGCTGTTTACCCCTAAATTGGACATGCGTATAAAAAAGAAAGTAGGACGCAGAATTTGAGTACATATAAGCGTTTTATTATTTATATTTAGAGTTTAGACGTAAAAGAGAAGTCATTTTATTCTCGGTTTGTCTGATATCTGTTTTAATTAGTTTGATTTGTTTTTCAAAAGTGAGTTTATTATCTAAATTTACACCAAGATACTTCGCGATTTGACATCAGAGGATCTGGATATTTTGAAGAAAAATACCAAAAGAGAGGATATATTTTAGGACATGTGGCAAAGAAGACTGTCTTTGTTTTTGAGATATTTAATGCAATTTTCCATTTGATGAACCTGTCTTCTAGTTGAATCAGGTGTCTGTTGATGCGGCATCCGATAATTTTAGAGTGACTGGCAAGTATTGCTGTGTCATCTACGTACGTGCAGAGAATAGTACTGAAGTGTCTGGGAATATCGTTCATTTGAATATTAAATAAGAAAAGGTCTTAATGTGTGTGTGAGACCTTTAGGACTCCTGTTTAAATTAATTGGGGAGTTGAGTATGAACCTTTTTTTAAAAAAACTTTTACCGAGAATTTACAATTCCCTTGGTAGAAATAAATCAGGATTATTAGTTTTGGGGAGATGCGATATTTAATGTTTGAAAATTAGTCTAATATGATGATCTCGGACAAATTTCTTCAGGATATCGAAGAACATTGCTTCAGTTCTTTTCCTTTTGCAAAATTTATCAGAATGTATTCTACAACTAGCTGGTGATAGGTGGAGAGCTGTGGCATAAATCAATCTGGCATATATTACATCACGGTCTATCTTTGCTTTCAATATGGAGACTTTTCTATTATCTATTAAACCATTCTTTCGTTATCTGCTGATTTGCAGTTCGCTGAAAATTATTTAGATGATTATTAAAAAATGAGTTCTCTTTAAAAAAAAAAAGCATATTAAATTGTTCAATATGTAGTCAAACACCGAATTGAGCATGGACCCTGATTAAAATTTTAGGCTTGCTAACTGAATTGTTGAATTATCCTTTAAAAAAACGGGGAACTCCAGCTAGTGAGATATCAATGTTACTCATATGATATACGTAATTGCAAAGCGTTTTATTGGAAACATAGTTGTGAATATGAAATCAAATATATTATTTCTGATGCAAAGAATATCATTAAAATTCAGTTAGTAAAAAGAATCGTGGATAAATTATAAAATATGTCATGTTTAAAATATTTAGCGTGTCAAACATGTTTTTAAAACTATAATTTTTTTAAAATGAAAATCACCGATGAAACGTTATCAAAATCTCTCACCTCCATTAAAAACTACCACTAAATGGGTTGATTACATTCGTATTTGATTGTTACTAATTTTCATAAGATTTAAGTATAAAATGAAGAAAAATATTTACTTAAAAAACATGGAAAAAATTAGGTAAATCTGTTCTAATTACCGTTATGTATAAAGCTTGGTTAATAAATAAAGTTTTCACTAATTTTTTTTTTTTTTTTGTTGAAAACATACAACAAGGCTCAACATAAAAACCTTTATCACTAGGGGGAGGGGGTTCGACTTATCCTTAAATAAGAATGAAATCTTTTACTTTCAATGCTAACCGAGGTAATTTTTTTAAATCGAGGCACATTTTATGTAATTACATTTACATTTTTGCATGATTAATTTAGATAATGTTGAGTTGAACATACGAATAAGTAATTGTTATTATTAATAATACGTAATTTTCTAATTAAAGTGTTTTTATCGACTATTTTTGAATTGAACTTAATTTAGCTTTAATAAATGTTGAGTTATAGATTTACTTGTAATATAAGTAATTTATTAGACTGTTTAACAGTGAGATATTGAATTATCCTTTTTTGTTAACTTTTTTTCCTAGCTTAATTTATATCGTGCTGATATCAATCGTATTATATATATTCAATTTCATTATTAAATTTTATATTTGGTCAATTTTCGTGTTAATGTTAGAATGTGTAATCAAAAGCATAAAATAAGGCACTTCATTCTTTCCGTGATACATATGCTAGAAACGTATTTTGCGATTACGTTTGCTTATCTTATCTTCGAGCGAAGGAATTAACTAGCATTGGTAGATGAAAGAATGTATTGAGAAATGGGGTACTTGAAAATATCTTTAGTTTTTTTTTTTTTTTTTAAAGTAAATATATTTTTGAATGATTTTACTTGTTAAAATGTGTAATGATTTCGAATAATATTCCGTTAGCAAATAAAATGTTTTGCTAATGAAATAAAATTTCTCCTAAATGCTTCGGATAATTGAAATAAACTTGTATGGTAAAACAGAATGCTTTTTTAACTCGTCGTTTTTGCCAAAGTCGTCATCTGTATGTATTAATATCAAGGTCTTATTACATACAGATTAATTGTTAACTAATGTTAAATTAATTTTTGAAATAAATACAAAGCTGTAACATTTATATTCTTCGCGTGGGTCCTCTGAATATTTGAAATATTTTTTTGACTTCATTTACTATTATTAAACAGTTTCAGTATTCTTATGTAATAAATTTCACACTATATTTATAAATATTGTATGATGCTCTTATATGCTATCATTTATACTTACACTCTAATAAATTTTTTTCCCATGGCATTAAATTTGTTTATACGATTTTAAGCTTTCTTTTTTTCTTTTGAAAAACCAGCTTGTATATATAAATCTCAGTATATTTCAAGGCACGCAAAATTAAAAAATGTATTCAAGTCAAGTCAACCGAGCAATAATATGATGCAAATCAAGAAGTATGGTTACTGTTTTATATAAACATATTAAACACAATATCTGATTTTTAAAAATGCCTTTTAAAAAGTGTGGAATTAAAAGAAAATTTCAAAAACTATGGTTTATGCATTGATTTTGATCTGTAGAGGTATTGAAATGCACGTTGACATTTTTAATTTAGTTAAAATCTTAGATTTATAATTAGTGACGTTTTTCTTCAGAACAAAACAGGTTTATTTTTTTCTTTGATTTATTGATTGAAATTATATATTTCTTATTGTTTATATTTACAATTCTGTAACGCAAAACATTTTTTATATCAAACTTGAGGAAACCAATGATATTAATAGTTCCTTAAATCTGAGTGCATGTTTAAAATAAACCTTGAACAATCAAGCCGTTTTTTTAGAATTTTAATTTATTTAGTGTGGAAAGAGGCGGGGGAGGGGCATTTGTTAGGTGTTGCAGAATTTAATTTTTCTGTATCAAATTTCCTTGGTCAGAAAAAAAAGGAATGTAGGGACAGGTTTTTTTTTTTTTCGTAACTGCAAAATGTGAAGTACATTTAATTCTTTTGCGCGAGTGTTGTTATAGCCTAAAGATTAAGGTCACGTGTATTCGAATCCTAATTCCATTTAAGTTCTGTTTTGCGGAAGAATGAGAATTTTTTTTTTTTGTGTTTTAAGTAAAATTGAATATCTTGTGGTTTTGTAAAAAAGTTAGACGAATGAGATATCAAGTATGTCATAACTGTCATTTAACCTCGGCGTATCTTAAATTCAAATCAAACCTGAATCATGGAAAATATATTGTGACCAATTAATTAAATTTTATTAATTTAATTTGAATTTCATGTATAATCAAACTGCCGTGTTAAATGTATAATAAATTAATGCTTAGTTATATTCATCTGAAATATTTATAGTATTTTAATATGTACGTAAAATAAGAACTTTGGTTACTACTACTGTACTAATTTAAAAATTTATCATTTCTCTTTCGTTTCTTTTTCTTCATTCATATTCTACATAGCCATCTATGAAGTATTACATGTATTGTTTGCCTTTTTAAATTTTCGTTGTTATGTTTTGGCGTTTGAGTCGTCTTTGTTTGAAAATATTGTATAAATTTTTATTTTTCCGGGGGAATTTCTTCCTCAATATTTGGTATTTGCTCCTTACCCCTTTATTCTAAAATGACATTTTATGCATAAATTGCTTTGTTTTATAACCATTTTTTGAAATGCCCTAAAGGCTTTTGCTCATTTTTTAAATTTTATATAATAGAATTTTTATATTACAGTTGCAGAATATAAGTTCTAAAAATTTGCGGGATATTTTCTTGAAATATATCTTACAATTGTTAAGTTTTATGTGTTTTACATAGTAATGGCCTGCTTACGTGTTAAACAACCCAATCCCTTATTTCATTTATATATTTAGTTATTTTTCATGTATTATTTTAAGCTCATTACAAATGCACTCATTTTTGTTCCCTTAATTTCGTTATGCTAATTATTACAATCTCTATTTTTAATTGAATCGTCTGTATAATGAGAAATCTACCTGAAAAGGAATCTTCATCTCATAAAATAAAATTATGCTCTGTTATTTAAGACTGTTTTCGCCTTGTGTGGAAAACGGAGCATGAACTTAGAACATATTTTCAGATGGAATGCGCAAAATATTAATGTATATTTGCATGGGTTATACAACGTTTTTACTCTTTCATATTGAACTATGTCAAAATTAATATACATTAAATTCCTTGTAGTTAAAATAATGAACTATGGGGAAAAAATAGATCAATTCGAAATGAAACGAGTAATGTATTAAAATATGTAGCTTATAGTATGTTATAGTAAAACAAGAACGATATTAATATTTAAGTATTTTTCTATAGGAAGAAGTGTTTTAAATTTTAATTCTAATTTGTAGTATTCGGCAAATGCATAATTCAAAAGTATCAGATTTAATTTCCGCATAAATTAATTAAATTACCTGATTTATTAAATTATAAAAATATTTAATATGACAGTTATATGATTTGTAACTAATTTAATTTCTAATTTTTCCCATTCTTTAATCCATTAATAAAGAGTTCATCCTTATTTTTGCTGATACAATTCCAAATTATCTATTAATTCATGGGGTAACGCTCTCGTAAAATCTGTTGAATCAATTTTTACACAGTCGAAATCTGTCGGAAATAATTCCTACTAGATTGATAGATGTCATCAATATCCCTCATAATCCCTTGATCTTATACCACGTGATTTTTAGAAAACCAAACTATAAATGAATGCACAGTAAAATTTGCCCTCTTCTGATCTCTTCCGATGTAATAGAAATGGCGGCGCTACATCTCTTGCCTTATCCATAGTTTGTTATGTATATTTATTGCCTCTATCTCTTAGTTTAAATGAATAAACAATCTTAAATGGAAAATAAAAGGTTCATTTCAACCCGGAATCATAAATGCATTTTTACACATCTATTACTTGGCGTTATATATATATATGTGTGTGTGTGCATGTGTGTGTGTATATATATATATATATATATATATATATATATATATATATATATATATGTATGTATGTATGTATGTATGTATGTATGTATGTATGTATATGTATGTATGTATATACATATGAGTGTTATTTTTTGTTCAAATTTTAATAAGTTCATTTTAGAGGGATTTAGTGAATGAAAGAAATCTGCTTTGAAAATAAGATTAATATGTGATATTGGATTATTAAATTATAGATGTCGATCAGTGGATTGCGTAAAAGCTGTTAACGAAGTCTAAAAAATAAATTATTTCATCTTAATCTTCTTGATATACATTAGTCGATTTATTATTTTAATTTTTGAAGTTTTTCGACGGATTAAGTGGGTATCATGAAGAAAAACAACTTGCACAACTTTACGTTAAACTAAGTTGAAAAATGTTGAGGAGAAAATTTGATGTTCAGTAATATTGTGATATGGTGTGAGACATGCATTTTCTAAGGAATAAAGATCTTTTACATTTCATTACATTCCTTCTCAATTTTGTTAAATGTCTTCAAGCCCGTTTGCATTGTGAAAAGTAGCCGAACCTTCATTGTAAGGATTATTGCCTGGCATCTCATCTAGTAGTATACAGTCGTGTCGATTTTTTGGCAAATGCGCAAAGGTCATTTTACCTTTATCGCGCAAATTTTTATCTCACTAGCAGTGGCGGTAAAGTGGGTCAAAGTGGGAACTAACTCTTTCCTTTCATACGATAAGGAATTGTTTCTTAAAATATACTAAGGCCCGCGGACTTAGTGGGTAAAAAAAAAAAAGAAATGTTTCAGCTTCCTGCTTATTGATACTTTGGCTGCCGTGTTCTTGCCTGAGGAGCGTCATCGAGAGAGAATTTTCGCCACTTCTAAGGAATGCGCTATCGATCATGTATTTTTCACCAATCCGATGGTTTCTGCTGGAAGAAAATATTACGCATTGCATAGGGGCATAAATGTATGATCAACGCGCATTATGTATATGTATACAATCTCTGATCTCCAAATCTCTTTCTACATTAAGAATTAGTTTAAATATTTAAATAATAAAGATTCGATATGTGCATACCCTTATCAGAAAGGTTCTCCGAAATTCTTTTTGAGATAGTAAATATATTGGAATATTCAATTTTGTTCTTCTATGCTCGTGTGATAATTAGTTGTATCTGGTTTGAATGGCGTTAATTATAACAGTTCTCAAAATGTACAAAGGATAATAAACTATAATATACAATTATATGTAATTAATATTACACTATTTGTTTTCACATTTAACTATTTTGCTACATTATGCCGTGTAATCAATAGAATTTCGAAAAAGCTTTTGGTAATTTTTTTTTTAAAAAAAAAATTTATAGCCAGGTAACTTTTAACTAAAAGTAATTTTGATTTTTTTTTATATATAAAAATATTTTACTCAATTGGCGTTTTAAGTTTGAAAGTAAGACAAATGCTATAAAAATGAAATTTACTTTAAAGTTTGTTGTTTTCATTATGTAATTAAAATATTAACATTCCGGCTTAAGCATGGATAATTAAGATAGGAGTTACCCAGAACACCAAAAACGGATGAGGGAACTTGTTTTAATTATTGTTGTAAAAATTGTCTAATTTAAGCGATTTTTTTTTTTTCATTCGGGAAAAACAATGCATATCGTATGTTTTAATGTAAAACGTGTGGGGCCATGATCGATTATGAAAATTACAGTGGCTTGTGTTGTTTTTTTTGTTCTTGATAAACTTCATATTGAAAGAAAAATCTATGCGTGAATTTTGAAAATTACCGAGAAACATCTCCATCCAAACCATTCTTAACGCGTATTTATTTAATTATCATTATTGAGAATGTGGAGACCGCGCATCTAATGTCTTTAACCGGGGCTGATGCCCATGAAATCTGTCTGGGCCCAAAGCCCTCCCGTTGGCATGGCGTGGTGTGGAAATTATGAGATGGGACTGACAGTTCAGGTGTCCTCGTCACTTGACTGGGGTTCAAAATTACGAGGTCCGTCTAAAAAGCCCTCGTGTTGTTTCTATTGCGGCGTTAATATAGCCAAATCAAACCTTTGCATTTAATATGTGAGAATATCTCACCATGTATTGTACCCTGTTTGTTCAAATAACAGTCTTTGAAAAACCCTCTTTTACATTTCTAAATCATAAAGTTTTCACCAAACAGTGTAAATGACAAAAATTATAATTTTTGTATAGGGATCTCTCAATATTATATTTCAATTTGTTTTATTCTTTGTGGAAAAGAAATTCTTTATTCGGTGAATATATTTCGTTCAGGAAGGCTTTGATTTTTTGGTGGAAAGACCTTTACATTTAAGATTATTAGAGAAATTTCATCATCTCTGTCTATATTAATATATAAATTTAAAAATATCTCAAAGCGCAATGAAAATAATCAAATTTCAAACGTTCCGTATTTTTTATATCAACATTTTTCTCTTGTGGATTTTCCTGTCATGAAAATGTTTAGATAATACCGCGTAAACAATAGCTTTCCAACATTTGTTTTAATCAAAAGTTGAAGTTCACACACACATAAAATCTGTATCCCAATGTAAAATAGTGTATATTTTGTGCTATTTTCACCTATTTGCTCATTGTTCTTTTCAAAAATTGTAATTGATAATTTCCCTACTTTTCTTTTTTACTATAGTTTTGTTTATTTATATTTCTATAATTGTATTCATGTAACATGTTTAAATTTTTGCAATGTTATCTCGATATTCTAATGAGAAACAATGTAAATGCTTCTGACAAAAGTGCGACCATGAAATATATCCTTAAAAACAAACAAAAAAAATGAGATATGATAAATAATGGGCTATATGATATTGACGAGAATGGCGACACTTTAATAGAAACAATCTTGTTCCTCCGCGAAAAAACACTTCATCAGTCTCATTTCTATTAATCGTTCTGAAGGTGTGCTTCCTTTTACTTGACATCGTTTAAAATAACGCTTGAAGAAAACGTTTTATTCAGCGGCATTTAAATCCATCTTTTTTTTTTTTTCTCCCCACCTTCTCCCGTGCATATGTAATTCAGAAAAGTGAGCATTTGTTCTCCCTCTCGGCAACCCTACCCGTCATTGAGGTGGATGATTTTTCCGTTTTCTCTCGTGGAACTTCTTCCTTATCAACCTTACGCTGCTTCATTCCACTCTTCCGGCGCTCCAATCCAGGAGGAAAAAGAAGGAACGTCACACACTAAAGTCACGTGGCCACGCGTCTTTCGCTCCATTCTCGTCTCTTCCCGGCGTTTCTTCGTTTTATTACGGTTGCCATAGTGATTCTGGCGTTTCGTACGAAACGGCTGATGATCGGTGATCAACCGCCAAAGCGCAACATTACGGTCGCCAAATTGTAACGTCTTTTCTCGCCATTCTCTCTGCTTTTCTTTTCTTTTCCCTTTTTTATTAATATTTCTCTTTGCGGCTGGGAGTCAATGGCTGGTGCTTGTGTTCTTTTTCGGAAGAAATGTTCATGCTCGATTCTCGTATCTTTTAGAAAGCCTGTTGAGAGATTGAAAGGAGGAGGAAAAAATAGTGTTATAGAATGTTTAGATGGATTGCGATTCATTTGGATTTTAAAGTAGTTCAGGCATTTCATGTTTGCAGAGGAAAAATTATCATTCAGAAATTAAATTCGATGGATATTCTCCTTTTTTTTTTAATGAATAAGAATAACATAGCTCGCTCGTACATTTTGAAGATATATGAATTGACAAATGAAGATGATGTAGCAATAAATTGAATTTTAAGATTGTATAATTAACTTTCACATGTATGCAAATAACTTCTTTAGTGTCGCTTTCAAGTTTAAGATGCTACTTTCATTAAAAAAGAAGATTTTGAAATAAATCGAAGCATTTTTATTAGTAAATAAAAATAAAATGCGTTATAATAAGGTATAATTAAAAGTAATTTAAACATTTTATTAGTTTATTTGATTTAGCATGATTGTATTACATTTTATTAATAATAATTTAAAATTATAATTATTTTAAAAATTAAATTTTATACTAAAATTGTTCATTTTTATTTGATATTTGTACGAAATGATACTTAAAATTTTATTTGTGTTAATAACCGATGGATTTTTTAATGCATGGTTGCTCATTTAACTTACAGATAAATGTATTAATATTTTCTGTCAATAATTTAGTTGCTTAGAATAATCTTCCATATTTTCTTTTATATTTGATTAAGTTTTTTTTCGTAATATTATTTATACTTTGAAGATAAAACAAATGTTGATTAAAAGAGCAATGTAATTGGATCTTTATAAGACAAAGAAATTGAGGTATTTGCTTGTTGAGTATGCGTTGGACTTTAAACAACGAATTCTTTGAAGTGGCACCAGAACGCTTATTATTTGATTTTACCAGTTTTGTTTCAGGGGGAAAAGTTTGATATTTTTTATTGAAACTTCAATTTTTAGGATTTTTACACTTTTGTCACATGATTCATATGATAATAAGATACACTACATTTATTAGATTTCTGCGTAATATAGTATCATTGTTACTTCAAAATTGCATAGATTTAAAACATGTTCACTAGGGAACTTAAAAGTATTTCTTTTTTTCTTTAAAAAAATGCTTGATAAATTTTTTGAGCATTTCAAGGCTATGAAATGTTTATGATGCATTAATAATGCTTAAATTTTTTTTTCTTTAGAAAGCAACTGATATAAACCTACCTAGCAATTATTCCAACAACTTTGCGAAATTCTATTCTGTTATAATCTAGATTTTGCGCTATATAAAGAACATTTATTTCATAATAGTAATGCTTAATTAATCAGAGAATTATTCTATTGTTGAATTGTAGTTATCATTAATCAAGCTAAGACTCTTCAGCATTGCGCTTTCGAGAGAACTCTTTCATAAAGAATTACAAATAATGTACTGCACATATGTTATGAATATATCTATATGTATATGATATGTTGCATCTTATTTGGATTGTCGTTATACTTGCAATATTATAGCAAAGCATAATCAAGTTTAATATGGGTCTTCGAAATAAAATCTGATTAATTTTATTTAGTGATGTTCAGTTATAGTAGTGGGTTTAAATCCTGATTCACCTAAGTCCTATCGTGTGGAGTAATGGGAGTGGCTATATGTTAAATAAAACCAGGCCTTAAATATCTTATGTGATGTGGATATTTGGAAGATGATTTACCAACTTAAATATTATTCTTGTCATTTGTCGTTAGTTTAGAATTATGAGGGTTGTCGGCAATTAACCTCATTTAGCTGTACAATAAACCTTTAATTTAATTCGAGATATGCGTCTAATTTATTACATAGGCTATTTTCGTGAATTTGAAAAATATTCTTAAATAATTATCTGACTGTAATTTATTGTTAATTATTGTAGATTGGGGGAGGGGTAGTTTCGGAGGGAGACATTTTGTCTGAAAAAAAAACTTAATTTTGTTCTACAAGATATCTTAAAATTGAGAAAGCGGGGAAAAAAATGTTCTATTTTTTAAAAATATGAAAATTATCTACCTATTAAATATGAAGGTAGAACAGAACTTAACCCTGTAAATTTGAATGGAAACACACACACACACATATAAATGAAAAAAGTAGAAGTCAGCTTTATAATTAATGCTTAAATGGGTTCTATTATACTTGTTAACATATAACCTTCCATTCTAGAAAAATTTATGTGATAAATGTGAATCAATTTGTGCTAGCGAAATTTCTCATCTATTGCAAAGAAACCATAAAAGTCGAAAATAAAAGAAAATTTTTAATTAAACTCAGCAGGTAATAAATGTGTAGTCATAAATTAAATGGGAAAAAGTTACTTCATAGCACCTGTTAACAATGGTGTGACCCAGTATCTATAAATGCGTTATGTTCGTTATTTTATTATTACATGTAATATATCTAAGCTTACGTAACAATTAAATGATAAAATACATTAATAACTATATATACGTAATTAACATATTCATTTGTCTTTTTTATTACAAAAAAAAAAAAAAATGTTACTGCTTTGCATGTGGTTATTACAAAGATTTAAAAAAAATGCCTTATTTATTTCAAATGTCATTATTTCTTGGATGCTGATTTTTAGGACATGACTACACTTTTTGTATGATTTCTTACCATATAAAATTATACGGTTTTTAAATATAAATTTTGAAAGAAATTATTCTTTTCAAAAGTATTTAATCTAATTCGTTCAAAATTAAATTAGTAATATAATGAAATTCCATTAATTTATCGAGTTCATAAATATATTTACATGTACGTATAGATTTTTGTGTGTATGCTAAATAATGGATAGTCTAATACTTATTATTTTGATCGTCAAAATTTTAGATGGAAAGTTTGTATTATGCGCAAGTAATTTGTATTATACTTGTGTGCAAAATTAAGAGAATTTGGACATTATGTCGAATTTCTGTAAATCTTATGAACAGATTCTAATGAAATTTGGTATAAATATACATATATAACAGAAAAAGAGATGTGCCGTTCAAAAATAATTTTATGTCCGTATGATTATTAGTAAAGCTTATTGTGCAAGAATGTTCAAAATCTGAAAATGAGTCTAATATGGTATATAGTCCCCTCTTACAACCGGACAGGTCGCACAGAGCCACGACATACTGGACTGAAGGTAATTGCGGAATGTATGTTGCAGTCGGTTCTATTCCTAAAACAAGTTAGTTTTTAGCTCTGGGATAGTTCTTTGAGGAAAATAACGAAATGAAATTACCCTCTCAAGAACGGCCCATACATGCTGTATAAGTTTAAGGCCTGGAGATCTGGCTGGCCAATCCATGTGGCAAATATATTCATTTTACAGGTGATCGTCTCCCAGCTAAGCCCTATATGTCGACTAGTGCTGTCGTCCATTAACAGGAATCCGAGACCAACTGTTCCTTTGAAAAGTCGAACACATAGTTCTAAATCTCCTCTCTATACTTCACAGCACTCAGGGAGCTTTTGTCAAACATGCAGGAGTCTGCGACCGTCCTATATAATGCCTTTCCAAGCCATTACATCTCCACCGCCATAATGATCCTTTTTTTTTTCTCATGAGGGAGGCGTGGTATTGCGTTCCAGGCTCTCTTCAAATAAATAAACGCCTATAATCAATATCAGGCTTTACTCGTCTGTAAAAAGCACGGTGCTCCGCTGAAGTTTGGTCCAAGGAGCATGTTGTATGCACTATACTAAATATGTTCTCTTGTATGCTACAGTGCCTAAAACACAAACAATGAATCATCTGACATACAGCCCTCTCTCACGAAGCCTTTGGGCAATTGTAGACCGTGAGAGCTAGGAAGCTGTAACACAGTCCTGTGTCGCCGCGCAGAAATTCTTAATAACGAACCTCATTCGTCGTTGTAGAATTTGGTCGACGTTGTCCATGTTTTCTCAAGTCCTGAAACTGTTCCCAATCAGGGATTAAATGTCCTGAAACTGTTCCCAATCAGGGATTAAATGTCCTGAAACTGTTTCCATTAATTGCAATTGACATTGGAGGTTACATTGAGCTCTGGAAGCCACCTGCGCTTTTGATTGGCTTGCCTCGAATCTACCGAAAACTTTCATTCATCATACATTCGCGGCTACTCATTTTACTTGACACCTTATAAAATTTACCCAACTCTTCCGAGAAACACTGGGAAAATACCATGGGAATATATGAGCCCAGGATCGCTGACAACCCCTTCTTGCACTTACATCCCCTCCACAGTCACATCCCGCCGACACTCACACTTATGTTTCGTATTCAACTCTGAATATTTGCATACCTTGTGGCGTAATTAATACGTTTGGCTCTATACTTTTTTTAAAAATAGACATAATTTCTTAAAAAAATAGACCAATTTTTTAAATTTTGCTCACGATTGTATACATACTAATATGCTCATAATAATAATAATATCGAGTATATATTATATTTTTTTGCAATACACTGTTTACTTCTTTCAGAATAGAACCGTGAAAGTAATTATAAACTCTGTAATTGTCAGCTTTTTTTTAATCGTAGAAAGTGTTTAGACGTAGTGGTTTTTTTTTTTTTTTTTTTTTAAAAATATTATTTAATAGTGTTTCTTACTGTTGGAAATCTTATCTCTTTACGTTTACAGTAATTTGGGAAGCATAGAAAAATTCTGAAGCGTTTATTGCAATATTCGTATTTTATCAAACGAAATTTGCTGTATTGGCATACTTAATTTGTGCAGACAGATCTTATATTTTCAAAACTCGATTCATTTCTTTTTCATCATCTGGATTGCAGTCACTTTAATGTCAGGTAATATCTTTTCCCTGTAATTTGCACCCCCTCCTTAAAAATTCTCCCCCTTTAGCGAAGAATTGTTGGGTGTTTTACGAATATTTTAATTTTTTTAAAAATTTGATTGAAAATGAATTTAGTTAATGTTATAGATTCTGTATTCATAAGGGAAGAGCGCCTGCCTGACCGAAAGTCCTTTTCATTTTAAATATAAATTTTATTGCAATTTTTGTATTTTATTTAAAACGAGATGTTATAAGAGGAAATGTGCTTTTTGTTTGTTTTTAAATTTATGTGATCCTGCTAATATAATTTTTTATATGTTTTTCGTTATACTGATGGTTATATGAATACATATCTTTTTTATGAACCCTACTTTGTCGAAACAATTCTCCCGCAATTATTATAACTTTCTATCCAATTACAATATTTATAAACGGTATAAATATTCATAATCATAAATTACTTTTTAATGGATAAGAACCAAGACACAGATATTTTTTATTTCATTCTTATCAAAACATAAGTAGAACGTATATATAAATTATGGGTGAATGGGTAATTAAACTTTTCTATCTAGATGGTCAATCACATTTTTTTTTTATTTATGTACATTGGTAATGCTTTGTTAAATTCTACTTAGTCATCATAATCATAACTTTTAGTAAGATTCTCAGATATTTTTAATGCATGAACTTTTTTCCCCTCTTTATACAAATTTTTAAATTGATATGACATATTATTAATTGACATAGTAAGTTTGGAATGACCTTTTTCATAATTTTAGGGTATAATTTAATTTAAATAATTTCTCAATAGGAAAACTTTTTCGCTATTTCTTTCATTTTATCTTGCCATTCTTTTCGCCGTGTCATCTAAACTTGACTGCGCAGTAGAAGTGTCTTGTGGTAAATATTTTTATACAATTACATGCAGATCGTCTAAACCTGATTCAACTGTAATCAGTCATTGTTTGTTGATGATTTGTTTTTCAACAAATGGCTAGTTGTAAAAAAAAATTTTTTTTTAACTTTTGTGTGGGTTACTCATATCTGAAATATTCCCTGCCTATTTAGGAAAAACCACACACAGAGAAAATTTGTTGCTGTACGATGCATGACCCAGCAGGGAGAGAGATTAACGATGAAACTGTAGTGTTTGATACATACATACAGACAACTCAAGGGAGAAGACTGTTTAGGGTTTCCATAATATAACGCACTCCCATGGAGGGAGATTCTTCCAATCTCTTCTCGTTGCCTAGGTACACTCCCTGCACCTTTTTCTTCTCTCTTGCTTATTTATACATGGTGCTTGAACCCTGAAAACGGGCCTCCCTATGGTTGGCCAGAAAATCCCTCCCTCTCAAAGATAAAGAGAAAGAAAGAGAAAAAAAAGTAGGTTTGGAAAAAACCGGTGATCTGATCAAAGTGTCGTTGCCGACCTGCTACCTTCGTCTGGTTTCGAGGTCTTCGCTATTGAATCATTTTCTATACGGGTAGGAAAGATTCTTTACCTTGGATAATTTGTGAATGCAAAGTGCTTACTTGAGAAAGTAAAATCTTATGGATTTATAATTGGATTTTGTGGAAAAGAACGGTAAGTTGAACAATTATATATCATAAAGTTGTTGAATCTATTCTTTGTTTGAAATAATATGAGAGAAAATTAGGCTGAAGAAGAATATGAAGAACCTTACGCTTCATATCAGATTTAAATAAGTTTCGTGTTAAATACTGTACATAATTTTTTTTTCTTCCATTTTATTCTACTGATGCCATTTCCCCCTTGTTTGGAATGTTAATCAGTTATTCAATTTTAAATTTTCTAATGTGGTTGTGTTCTTTAGTTGCATTAGTTTGTGCGCAGAGATTATGTACCTGTGACAGTTAATTATCTTTGCGCATCTCGTGGATAAATTACAATTGTCTTTTATTATTTTTTTAGGAGAATTCATTTTGCAATTCTTAACAAAATTTCTTCATATGTAAAACAGTTGTTCTATGAAAATCTTTTTAATTATGCTTGAAATACCATTTTGGAAACGTGCATCTAAACGATTTGTGTGTTATGCCATGAAGTTGTAGGGCTGTTAGCAAAGCTGCGTGACGATCATATTTTCATATGTTCTCATTTATTATAGTTTATTCATCTGAAATCAAATATATTCTATTATTTTGGTACTTTTTAATGCTTATCTTTTTTTTTTTTAAAGATCTAGGTTGTTGTTATTACTTTTATCTTACTCTGTTTCAGAAGTAACCTTGAACATTGAAATTGAGTGGACGTTGATGTATATCCAAGTTCGCTTTGGGACTATTATAAAGTGTAATTTTTGTTAGTTGATAATTCTGCAAAATGACTATCTTTTAAAGAAAGTTAAGTTTTTTAAATTGTCCTTGAAAATCACGAGAGAAGCAAGTACAAAGTTTGTTCATTTTTGATTGTCATATTTTCCACCTTTTTGATAGCCATATTTTCAGTCTTATCTGTCTATCCGCTATTGAATAAATTGCACAACTTTTTGACATCTCATGACATTATAAAATAGGTTAAAATACAAACGAATTAAATATGTTTCATTTTTATTTAGTACTTTCATTTCAATCTCCGGTACTAAAAATGATCATTTTTAATACTTGCAAACACGTGACAACTTCATTTCACATTAATATGAAGTATTTCGATTTTACAGTTAAATACTGTGTGTTACTCATAATTCTGTAATATTCGAGTGTAAAAATAATGTACCTTAGCATATTATTCCGTCTTGTTCAATTCTCGACTTTTTTTTTGTTTTGTAAATGCATATTTATTACAATATACTTATCTTTTATATATATATTTCAACAAATAACATCTAATGGCATATAAATGTCTTTTTAAAAATATTTTTATAATATTGTTTAATAAGTATCTGTTTTATCCTTCATATTTATTTGAATAATTTTGATTAAACCTGGCAAAATTTGAGACAGAGATGATTCATTGTTATTCCTTTTTCCGATCCCCCCCCCCTAGTTTAAAAAGTATATTGGGAGAATTTAAAAAAAATAAAGATGTAATTTTACCCCTTATTGTTTCCTTCTACGGTATTTTGTTGGAGCAAAGAATAAATTATCAGTTTTGTTGCTGTTTTATTTTACTTCGTTATCAACCTGCAGTTGTATTCACTATGTTTCCAGCTTGACTAGCGAAGATAACAGAAAACATGATAAAGCATGGTAAATTATCGTAATTTGTGATGATTCATTATAATTTGTTGTTTCCTTGCGAAAGGTGATTTCCATTATTAAAAAAAAATGTAATGTTGAAATTAAAAAAAAAAAATTATCGTATAAATTTTAGATAGGTCATTCAAACGCCATTTTTACAGTTCATGTAACCTCTCTTTTGCAAACATGCGTTGCTCATTTAGTTAATGTAATCAATTTTATGTAAAAAAAGAAGAAAACTTAAAAGGGAGTTACGATATTCTTGGATATTATAACTAGAATAACATCGAAAAGTTTGTATTATAAATTGAACTTCCACATAAAAGCACTTGTATTCTTCTTCTAACATATTTTACAAAGCTTTTGATGACTCCCTGTTTTCTCGTGAATATAAAGGTATGAACAAACAATAAATGTTGGAATAAAAAAGGAAAAGGAGAGGGGGGAAAAACCAGACAGTTGTAATACTCGACAAATCAGTATTACAATCCAATCAATTGATCAATTATTGAAAACTTCTTAAACTATTTTGTTTGACCATTCTTAATGATACATTTTAGCTGTTATTTGTAATTTAATAAATGTAGACTAGCTCATATCCATTTAAAATATTGTTTTCTTTTTCATGCCAAATACTCGAAATTTGTATTATAGTTATTTAAAAATTAATTTTTAAAAATAAATTATAGTTATGTATTTGTGATCAACTCTGCAAATCCTAGGTTTCCCCCCCCCCTTTTTTTTTTTCGCAAAAATTTGCAATTTTATTATTCGTGATTCAATTTTTGTTGAAATCAGTCATCTCTAATAAAACAATTTTATTTTGATGAGAGTTTTCGAAACTTTTGTTGATTTGACCCTTTTTTTTCTGATCTAAATAATGAATATATTTAATAATTTTAAATTTTGAATATATTTAATAGTTTTAAATTTTCGTTAACAGAGATCAACTTACACATATCTGTAATAGAGTTTGCTTTGTGCGAGTGTTAGCGTTTTGCATGAAGAAGCGCGATAATGAGCCAAGCCTGGGGATGGCTGTCAATATCGAGATCCTCATTTAGCTGTCTAGGACTTCCATCCATTGCTGCTCCCTTTCCTCAGCTTAGCATCTTGCTCCCACCCCTCTATCTGTCGAAAGGTGATATTGGACCCTCCCAGTGCGCTCACACCGTCGGCCCCAGCTGTGACCGAACGTAACCTTCAACACACCGATTCCAGAGAGCCTCCATTCTCTACCCCCCTCCTTCTTCAACCATTTTTCAATATCCTCGTTCATTTTCATATAATGCACGAAAATCGCCCGAGCCATTGCTAACATGTCACTGTGATACCGCACTGAAAAGAAGTGCAAGGTCATGCAGTACCTCTCAGCAACATTGTAGAGAGTTTCTTTTTATTTCAATTTTAATCCGAAAAGATATGATATCCATCCACCATCAGAGGAGCTTAGAACTTCATGAATTTGCATTCAAACAAACGACTACATTGGTACATAAAGCAATATATATCTATGTATCGAAAATGTCGACAAGATTTTGAATAAAGAACGCTGTTCCAGTTTTGGTTTCTACAATGAAGCAAATAATTCTGTTTTTGCATTATAAAAAAAAAACCCCTCTTAGAACATGATTTTCAGAAAAAAAAATCTGAGTCGACTAATATAAAGCATCGTTTGCAATGAGAATGAATATACTTTCTTTTATGATATACGCAATAAGCGTAATTTTACCTCAGTATTTGGATCCATGTAAATTTTCAAGGAAAATTACTTGAATACACATTTGAACTTAACTCATCTGTTTGTATGTATATAATTGAAAAATTTAAAGTTGTGTGTGAGGGAACTCGCTTTCGATGTCGTTTCTCCAAGAGAGAGAGAGAAAAAAAAAAGCGTGTGATTATTTTTAAACAAATGTCATCGCTAAATTTACTCAATGTTTTTTGTTCCGCATCTCATTATGTCAGACAGTTTCAAATCATTTTAATTTAAAAGTGGTGGAGAAAACCGATATCAGCTAAGAAATTATATCATTTACGCATTTATAGATAATTGGTATAATGTCACATGATGTGCCCACTTTTATTGTTAGTAAAGGATGAGCAAATGATAAGACAAATTCTTCCATTAACAAAATTTTAGTTACGAGACAATGTTGATTAATCTATGAAATAATACATTTAGAAAAAGAACGTTATTAGGTGTTTGACCGCTTAAATAGAATTTGAAGAGAATAACAAATAAAATGACACTTTTCACATATATTTGTGAAATTTATAAATCCAAGTTGTATACTACGAGTTTTCATGTTTGTGCATTTTCTGGTAAATTTACATGATATATTCATTAACATAATTTAAGACGCTCTCTGTGGAGAAAGGTAATATTAGTTAATGGAAAAGGATTGCGGAAGTGCAGTAGAATTTTAATGGCCTTATTTCCGTTTGGCGAGAGGCGGATCATGAGTTTCCCCCCCCCCCCTCCCTTTTCAATGAGAATCAAGTTTTATAACTTACTGTTTAAAGTCTTTATATTAATGCATATTAGTCTCAGGTTAGTCTGTGCGTCAATGGGAGACACGTGCCCTTATGACATTTACGGTGTGAATCTGTGTTCGAACTCAATATAGTTCAAATCCAAGGGTGAAATCACATTAGTATGAAGATGGTGTACAGGTACGGTGTGTTTAAATAAAGAACAATGATTCATTTTCGTCTGTTTTTAACTTGAAGTGATTGCTTGCTTTCGGAATTATTTGCATAGTATTCATTTTAAAAACGTTGAAGAATTTGTGTATGAAACTGTATATGTATCTATTGTTTAGTTTCGTTAACCTTCTTTCGTAATAAGCTCAATGAGCTTTTACTATGTGCCTAAATAAATAATGCTTTGAATAGGCCACTTTTTTTTACATTTTCATCACTACGCGCAATTTCTCTAAACTTTTTATTTACGTATTGGATTGGAAACGATGCGCTGATCATACCGCATATATTTAAACTGATTGATGCCTTTTTCTTGCTAAATTTTTCCTATTACTTGTTGCACGTTGAAATGAAATGTTTTCATGTTTCATACTATGTTCTGAAAGATTTAATAGGTGTTGTTGGATGATTCAAAGGCATGCCCTTCTCAGAATATTTCTATTAAAATAAGTTGTTTTTAATTGTAATTCCTGAAATTGCCTTCAAAATTTCTTGGATTGATATATATATAGTAGAAATTTTATTTGGGTCATAGCTTTTTTTGGATTAATCGGATTAAGTTTTAATGTATGTAGTAGCGTAATTTGTGGGGTAATTTTTTTTTTTTTTTAATTGCGTACCTTTTCTCTCTTCTGCCTCATTTTAATAATATTTTTTAAAAGGATCATTTCGACTTTCAGACAGAATTGCGGTGTAGTGATCGTGATGCCCGAATTTTGAGATTCGATTCTGCTAAATATTTTTGTGTTAAATATTTAATAAATTAAAATCTAACTTTTTATCGAAATTCTTGCATTTCATGGTGTAGAAGGCGAATAAGGTAAGGTATAATAATTGTCGTCCTCATCACCTGAATGTGATTCAAAACATTGAAGCTAATCGTTAATAATCCATCTTGCAACTCTAATGCAACGTAATCAATATAAAAAATTGATATCGATTTTTCCATTCACGATGCATAATATTTAAGTGGTTTTTCTGTCCATTTATCGAATGACTTGATACTTGTGCAACTGCAATTTTAGTATTAAATGAAACGAAGCATTTTTCTTCGTGTTATTCGAAATAAACACTGATCTTTTCCTTTAATATTTAAGTTTTGAGAAAATATGTACATTTTCAGTGCACTATGGAAAACTTTTTCGTAGTAAACATATTAACACAACGGAAAATTTTGCCTCTGAAACTTGGTTAATTTCAGAAAAATTCATTCAGATCTCTTGGAAGTCGAATAGCAAATGTTTCACGATACCTTAGTGTCTGTTGTCTTTGCATTTTTCTTAATCCATGCAATCGTTATGGAGTGGAAGTACATTTTTGCTAAGCTCCTGATAATTGGATGCATGTCGGTTAATTGGGATCCCCGCTGGCTTGCAACTGTTCTTCCTCTCCCCTTCTTTCCTTGCTTCGTTTCGCATGCTCTTCATTATTTTCGATGCACGCGTAAAGTAGGAAGCAGTTATTCACATTTTATTTACATATGCAGACTACAAATTCTACTAAGTATCCCTCTGATATCGATTTTTGTCACCATCTTGTTTTGAATGTAACAATCCAAATGCGATTGTTACAACGAAAATGAAATAATATTAAGTTGAGAATTCGAAATCTGACTACTTAATTTTATATCGTGATAAATTTCCTTTGAAAAAAAAAAAAAAAAAAAATCAGAAGCTCGTATAAATCTTTTAGTTTTTTGATGCTATAGTTGCTTTATTCCGTTTTCTTAAATTTAAGGTAAGCTATTAGAAAATCAATTTGTATTCACATGAACTAAATTATTTTAAAATAAAATTAGTTACTTTATAAATATTTAACTATTTTCCATTACTTTTTTTTTGAAAAACTATTAAAAAATGATCATAAAATAGACGAGGAAACGGGCACACATAAGTAGTAGAAAAGCAAAACATTTACTCATTTTATTAGCGTAGAAATCATTACTAAATTAAAATTGCTTCTTTTACAGCCGTGTCTTTGTTCGAATTAAAGTGAGATAAGCCGTGGACGTACATGCATATAAGTTATTTGTTACAATAGTCCTTTTCACCCTAGTTTTATCATATTTAATTTAATAAATTTGAAAATAATATAAAATTTGATTTATTAAATTAAAACAATTTTGATGTTAAGGAATTTTAGCAATTGTCGATTCGGTTATTTGAAATAGTTCTTTTTTTTTTTTTTTTTTTGATCAGATACTTTTATTGACTATGTTCCCCCTCGAATATTATTATCTATTTCGTTTTTCAAATTTAACTGTTTTGTGAAATCTGAACAATGATTACAATTTGATAAATTACATACTTATCTTTCTTGTATTGTTTTCTTATCTTTAATTCTAAAGAATAATTCCAAAAATTAGATAGAAAATACATTACTATTATGAAATAAATTATAATAGAAATTAAATGTTTTACGCTTTGGTAAGATTTAAAATTTTTTATACTTCTTGCCTCTGAAACAATACTAGATTACATACAAAATTGAGTACTTGATAATAGTCATGCTGTATTGAATTTTAATTAATAACTTTTTATTAATATAGAAAAAAAAATTATTTAGCTTGCTAAAAATATCTATTTCAAAAGTTTATCTGATATAAATGGTTTGCTCTTCATATTTATGATATATCATTTTTTGTTCGTTTTTATCACGTTTTATTCTTATTTTAAAATTAATCTAATTTTTTTTTTTACAAAGATATTTGTTTGCTTTTCGAGTAATAAAACTTAAATGAACAACCATAAGGATCAGTATTGAAATCGATTAGAATTTAGGATGCTCATGATTTCATTCTAATTCGACCTAAGCAAGGTGACGCATTCTTGATTAGAATTCTTTCTTGTGTATTTTTCTCTGAATTAGTTGAAATTTTTTCTGGAATAAACTATTCATTTTTAAGATTTGATTAATGGTAAGCCATTGAAAAATAGTATGAAATTTGTGATCTTAGTGATTTATTTTTGAAGCAATTACTGTTTTCATGCAGACTTAAACATTACGAAGTATGTATGTTTGAAGATTATCTTAACAGAACGCGAATTATAAGATAAATGAGATAAATTCGGGGAAAAACGTGAAAGAAAAAAAAAGGGGGTCAGTTAAAAGAAGGGGGGGATAGTAAACATAAAAATCTCATGAATATATATTTTATGTTTTGGTAATGTTGCTACGGGGTAATAGATCATTCACCATTATGGCAGTTATCCAAACCATCTGTCCGATTACGAAATTGTGAAGTATGAACAAAATTTTATCTTCATTGCATATGTATTATCATTAATGCTCGTTTCATGTCAAATATTTGAAATTAAGTTTTTATAATTCCATTGTGATTTCAACTTTATAGCAATTAATATATCAATGATTTAATTTTATAAATGAGTAGCAATTTTTGCACGTTTTTATTTTATTTTATGACTAGATTACTAAAGCTACTTTATTTTATAATTAGATTACTAACTCTACTTTATTTTAGAGGTGGTTGCAATATTCTGTAATGAAGTATTTTCTTTTGGTAGACAAAG
This sequence comes from Nephila pilipes, assembly GCA_019974015.1. Classification (NCBI taxonomy): domain Eukaryota; kingdom Metazoa; phylum Arthropoda; class Arachnida; order Araneae; family Nephilidae; genus Nephila; species Nephila pilipes. The sequence goes on along the minus strand of BMAW01122169.1, from coordinate 512,704 downwards.
TATATTTTCTTTAGTAACAAATTTTTTCTTGCTGTTTTTTTATGTTGTCTATTATTTTTAGGTAAAGTTTTTAAAGTACTCTATGTAATCAGGCTCGTATATGAATATTTAATGAAATACATTTTAATTTACATATTTTATTTGATCTTTATGCTGTGAACAAAATTGGCGAACCAGAAATAGTTTGATAAAACAATGAACTGTTTTCCTTGGTGTACAATTGTATTTTATTTTCTGTAAGGTTTATTGAGGGACATAATATGAGAAATACTCCCCCTTTTTTTAAATGATAAAATTAAGTGTTTTGGGTCACGTTTCTTCTGTAACGCTGAAAATAATTGAATTAGTTATTCCTCTCCTTAAATTATATAGATGATATACATTATGTTTTGTTGTGAACTCAGAGAAATAAAAAGTATCTGCTTCAAATCTTACTGATATATTTAAAATGCATCATATAATTTATGATTGCATGGATATGTGGAATCAATGGCGTGCTCAGAGTAAGAATTCATTTAGGATCTAGTGAATTCCAATAATTATAAAAACATTTCTTATAATCATTATTTAAAAAATGACTTTAGTAGAAATATATATCTCCCAATGAAAAATTCTGTGTTTGCCACTACTATTTCAATTAAATATAATTGAATTTTCTAATTTTTCCTATTCTTTCACTATCGCAGTAAAGAGTCCATTCTTATTTCCTGATACCATTCAAATTTAGCTTTTATATACACAGTCACGCACTCTTATAATCTATAATGTTAGTTTTACGCACTGATCCAGACTTGTAGGGATAATCCTTTTTTGATTTTCTGTCTGCAGCTAAAATTCTCTGGAAATCCCACCATCCGATACCACGTGATCTGAAAAAATCCCTGCATATAAATTCTAAGGAAGGTAATTTCCTCTCTTTTTCGCTTTCGTCACGAATGCTGAAACTGTATCTGATCTCAAATTTTCATCATTTGATTCTCGGATGTGAATGGACATAACGGGCGCTATTATAATCGCAAGTACCATGTAATTGCTTTTCTCTCATCCAACATGAAATAGACAGACTCTACTTGGAGAATTAGTAGTATTTTTCCAGTCGTGAGAGACTTGAATTGAAGAAGTATGACGACTTTTACTCATCCGTAAAATATATTGTCATGTATAGTAAAATTGATAGTAATCAAAAGCAATTAGAATTATTAGTGTAAAATCAAAATAATATAAAGAAAAATTATTATAGAAAATAAAGTAAAAAACTAAAATTAAATGCTAAAAAAATTTCGATTAATACTGCAAAATAGGATACTTTAAGAAACAGTGAATCAAATTATAGTAAAATGGATAGAAAACGGGGAAAATTGAAAATAAAACCATTTAATGCTGTCACAAACTTCAAACTCTGATACATGATTATACCAGTATTAAGGATCCAATTGTCCCATCCAGCAATTACTTTAAAATAGCAAATTTTAAAAACCGAGAATCAGTGATTATAGTGAAAAAAAGACTAATATCCGAAACGTGTGGATAATAAATACCAATAAGGTATAAAAAAAATTATAAAAGAAAACATATTAAGATTAAGCATACTTATTTCAAAAACCAAAAAGGGAATATAAAACAGATGTTAAAGAATTAAAAACTTACTAAAAAAACCGCGCACATTTAAAAAGCGTTAATAATGCAACGACTTGGAAAGAAAAGTTCCTGTTTGTAGTAGGAAGGGAATTTTGTATATGTGTGTGTGTCTATATATATCTTTTTTTCCCCTCCTTTTCTATATTTAAATCCCTGTATTGTATAATTTTTTTTTATCTGCAATATCCAATTCCTTAATTACAACAGTATTTTTCATAGTAGCCAGCAGACTCTAGAAGCCTTTTGAATTATTAATTGTTTAGCTTTGCGTATAATCCTGAACATTTACGTTGACCAAGAAAAATCTTTTAATGTTATTATTCACCCCCTTCCCTCCAGTTTAATTGTTTTTTAGTAGAAAGAGCGCATTCCTCTTCATGAGCCTTAGTTGAATGCCAAAACAAAAGTTCTTTTTTCTCTTAACATATTAATTTGCAAGCATTTTAGCAACTGGATTCTACATTTCTTTCCCTATTTCAAAAAATATTGGAAGAAAAATGATGTATCAGCTTTCGGTACATATTGTACTCAGTGAATCGAAATCATTCGCGCCCTTCGGTAAAATAATCTCCTTTGTCTTGTATTAAGAGATGGATGTAAAGAGTGTTAAAAAATATGATACGGCGGTTTTTAAATGGTGAGACAAATTGGGCGCTCAAATCGCAATGCGGAATTTGCGCTCCTCCCGAAGAGCTGCTGATTCTCCAGATGACTGTTACTATCCCATTTGTCTGTGGAAGACGAAAGTATGCTGTGAGCGTGTGTGTGTATGTATGCGTGAATGGCCTCAGCACATTTGGGTCATGCGGAGCAGCAGCCTTCCTCTGCACTTTCCCTCTCTTCTCGAAAATGACTGGTGCGTAATCATGGACTTTTTCCCCCGTCCTCAGCAGCGGAAGCTTTGTTGGGTTGTTTTAAGTTATGCGGATTAATTTTTGTTATCGTGAGGCGGGGTTTTTTAAAAAGAGCTATTCTGTTAGGATTAAGATGAATTGAATATCTTATGGCTGTTAGTGGTTTATTTACAAACTTAATTCACCTTTCTTCTCTGAAGTAAATAGCAGCAAATGGTGTCAAATTCTCTCTCTTTTTTTTTTCTTCCCAAAGTGTTTTTCTATACAGTTTTTTTTTTTTTTTTTTTTTGAAACTTTCTTTATTCATAATTGCAATAAGTGAACCCAAATAAACAAAGATAAGTCCATGAATAAATTAATAAGGAATTATAATTGGTACAATTGTTGCAACTTTGAATTTGGCAAATGTGAGAGTTTTTGCTTATTCTACCTTACCAGTTCGCACTAAACACTTTGTCATTAGGCAAATATTGCTTTTTCCGTCTTGAATTTTTTCATTATAAAATTATTTGAGTTATATTTGTTTTCAATGATTTTATAATGATGCCGTGTTAAATTTGAGAATGACATGACGATGATAAATATCATTTGCTACATCTACTGATTAGTTTCGTGTTCTTAATCTCATAATCAGCGTGCATTGTTTGCATTTTATTGACTTAAAAAAAAAAAGGTACTTTAATTTTTTCCTTTTTTGGGGGAATCGAACATATTTTTAATGTTACCATGGTGAGCATGTGATGATTTTGCAGTCTCTGTTTATTCACCTTGTTTACAACTTTTAATAAATATATAAAACGTAGTCTATCTTGAAAATTTTCATTACATAAGATTAGCTCTTTACAAATTGGCGATACCAAATTACAGATAAGGTAATAAAAATTCTTTAGTTTTGAAGCTTAATGTTTCATTTTTAAGTCTGGATGCAGAAAATTTCTTGCGCGTATTTTAATTTAGTTAATTGTATTTATGTGAAAATTGTATTTAAATCCGTGGGTGAAAAATCCACTAAATTGCTTAACACATGAAAGAAAACTGCATGATCAAGAACGAGATTTTTAAATTTTTTTACATTATATTTGATGAATTTGATATTATTTCAGGTGTCGCGTTCGTGGTTTTATCGGGGCCCAAATTGCAAAGATCATCTGTAATAACTTTTTGCATTGGCCTGCATAATTGCCAGTACACAAACATTGCAATATACATTGTAGAAATGAAACACATCGCAATACATTTATTGTGAAGCTTTTTAAAAAAAATATCTCCCTTTGTAGTTAAATTATTTCTTGGCAGTTGTAAAAATTTTTCAATTATTGATTTTGAGTTAACAAATCTTGTTTCAAATTTTTCTGTATTTATACCTAGTAAGTATACTATTCATTCTTCTCCCGGGATACCCTGGCGATCCTTCTCTACTTTTGACCCTCCTTCTTGTCAACCACTTTTATCTTTTTTTCAACTTCACGTCTAGACCACAGTTTAATCTTGTTTGGCGCAGCATAGCCATATCTGGCTCTTGCGCCAATAAATTTTACATTCACTCGCTCACTCTCTTTCTTTTCTCAGTAATGCATCACGCTTTCAAAGCAATCGAATGTAAGGATTGATATTTTTTTACGGAAACAAACTATTATATAAATGTATTCAAATTACTTTTTTGTCGTTATGTATCGACCCACATGAACAAAAATCATCTGTTGTAGCTGTTATTGTATATTGATAAGGTTGTATTTAAATGTATTTGTTTAGGAAAAGCTGTTAATTCTAACAGTGTATCATATTAAAACGAGAACGTTGTTAATTATTGATCTTTATGTTACATATCTGTCAAGACAAAAGGGGTTAAAAAAGGAGGCTCGTGTTGACATGTGATCTCTGAAATAAAACAAAACAAAAAAGAGTATTTATTTGATCTAAATCATCTGCAGAATTTTAAAATAGTTTCTTTTTGTGTTATGTAAGTTTCACCCAATATGGACAGGCAATCTTAGGCACCTTATTACTCCTTCATGACTGGTGAACCTTTCCCATGATTCAATATGGTTTGATTTCGGTGATCGGTGAGGGAGTATGATAGGTCTGAGTTTGGTGTGAGTTTTGAAATTTAGGTGAAATCGGGGTCATGGCGAAACTGAAATCGTCGGTGTTCCTGGAGGGGTAGGAAGCGCAAATGGTTTCCCAAAATGGCTTTTTTCCAACGAGTTCGATAAATCGATGGGAAACCTCCTCTCTCTCTCTGGCTGCTTTTCCTTCCGCATCCCCTCAAATAAGGTAATATAGTTAGGATTGTGCTTCCGGAAAAGCGCGCATGATATATGGCGAGAAAAGAGCGGTGGGGAAAGATTAAAGATTTCTATTGTCTTTCCTCTTCGCCCGCTGACGTGATTGTCATGGAGGATGGTCGGAGATTCCACTACTTAGGCTGCACTTTTGAGAAGGTAGGCTCTTTGGGAGGGGGTGTCTGACGGCTGGACTGAGATTTAACTAGGTAAGTCGGGGTGCGGTCATAGATCATGCGCGGACGGCGTTGAATTTCTTTTGGAATGACACGCGCATCTTGGGTTTTGTTTCATTTTTTCACCATCGCACGTTTTTTGGAATGACCTTATCATTTCAGTCCTTATTACAGCATACAAAATTTTGATTCTGTAGATAAGCGAACGTATACATTGTATATTGCGTAGTATAAAATTGTGCCTTGTTGCTCTGCAATGTTAAGAAAAGAAACTGAGTCAGAATTCTGAACTTTCTATAATTGCTTTTTTATTAAAAAAAAAAAAAAAAAAAAAGAAAGAAAGGAATGGATGCGGGTATGTATTGTCGTTTATATATTACATTACATTTTGCAGCATTCTTACTACCTTTCTTTTTTATGTTATTACAATTTTTTAGCATTATTAATAGTCTCAAGATCAGTGGAAAATTAGCAAACTTCGCAAGATTAAAATTTTTTTTTTTTTTTTTTTTTTTTTTTTGTTCAAAATTTTTGGTGTAACATTAGGAAGATCATTCAAATGATGATTTAAAATCCTTTTTATTTTATGTTTCAAACTAATATCAAATTTCAAAATATTTTGTATGTCGCAAGCAATACCGATAGGCTTGCCAAATATACTAAGAAAAAATCAAATCAAAGAAGGTGGTTAATTTAATGTACACGCAATTTTTGTTTAACATTGTTTCCGATGTGTGTGTTTACTTTGTAATGGCATAATCAACTCCGTCACCGTACATTAGTTCTCAAGGTCACAATTCGAACTAACTGTTGCAAGTCCGGATTTAAAATGTCTAATTTTAGATCCAAATTAAATGATTTTGCTTTCTTTCGAAATTGAGATAATTTTAGCTGCTTTCTACCCCTTTAAATGTATTTGTTATGTTATCATTGATCCCCTTTAACCTTTTGCTGAACTACTTCTAAGTTTCAGGATGTGATGCAGTGTAAATGATGAACGCTGCTTGTTGTTAACGTAGATGTATCAATGCACCCGCTGTGATAAAGCCATGAAAATAGAATTCATTTTAATTGTCAATTAAAATGGTTATTAATATTTTTAAAATAGGCTACTGTAATTTGTAGAATTTTTATGACAATTTCTAAGTATTGAATCGTCAGAACTGTTGAAGTAACTTATGCGAGTAAATTTTCTAGTTTATGTACTCGTAATCTCTATTATCTGAGTGAGTATTATTTTACGACCTTCGTCGCGGATATATGCTTTTGATTTATTACGGTCACATTCAAATCCATTTAGATTTGTTCATAAATAACAAATCTACTTGTATAAAAGAAAGTGCTCGTGTGGTTTATTTCCAGATTTCTATGAATTTAAATTCCGAATAAAATTATTAATGGATATCAATCTTGAAAAAGTTCAACTTCGTCTAATAAACCAGAGTAATGTATTTTATATTTTAAATTTAAAGATTTGGCTCCCGAATGCAGATACCAAAAGTCAATTTATTATTTGTTCAAGACAGAAAAACTTTCGTATGAATTGGTATCTTTTCTTAGTAACGATTGTACAATTACAATAATAACATTCAAATTTCTATTCCTTTTTAATAATATTTGTATTCACCTTGATCTTATTTTCTGTCCTTTTTATTTCTTATTAATAAAATAGGTAGTTAAGCTTTTATTTGTTAATATGTGATAGAGTATTTATATGCATACTTTTCATGCCTTACGTAAGTAAAATGTTTTAAAATGAGTATATACGATGTGTTGCGTGAAATGTACCGCTACACAATTACATAAATTTGTTGTAAAAACCATGCAAATACTTTGAACCCTTATAATGTATATAAACATATTTTAAACTTTTAGTAAACACATTTTTAATGATTTAAATGATAATTTTAATCTTGTATTAAATTTCCAATAGTGATCCAATTTTTGCTTTTCCCCTTGCCGATGAAACTAAAACAATTTTCGATCATTTGGAAGACTGGAGAATGAATTGAGACATCCCAGATTGATTTTAGGTTTAAATAATACTCCTATTAAAAGGATTGTGTATCGGAAATTAATGAAATAATATATTCTGTTTATAAAAAAAAACAATATTTAAATCTTGGATTTTTTTTATTTTTAAAATGGCTCTTCAGAGAGACTTAACTTGTTGAAATGTGTTATGAAATTTTGTAATAATTCTTTACACATTACATCTGTGTGTAAAAAAAATTGACTTTAAAATATAATTTCCCTTGAAGCTTTTGATGGGGTTTAAATAAAACTCGTGTAAAAAATTATTTTTTGACTTGCATATTAATATATTATTTTGATTTATTTTTTAAAGATTAATATTTTAGTCTTGTAAGCATTTTCTTCCCTACCCCTTAAAAAAGTGGCCGCGGTAGCCTACTGGTGATGGTCGCGGACTTATGGTTAGCTTGGTTTTCGTCGAGTCGTGGATTCAAGTCTTGAGGTCACTTAAGACTCGCGGTGTTGCGAGGCTGGTGCACATTAAATCTAGTCAAGGTGCTAAGTCCTTCCAATGATGTGATGTGGAAGTTTTGTGAGGGAAGTGTCAACTCAGGTGTTGTCCTCGTCACTTGAACGAGGTTCAAAGTTACGAGGACCGTCACCAGTAGCCCTCGTGTTCCATCTCAGTGCGACGTTAATAAAACAATCATATCACAATCCCCTTTAAAAATGACAAAAGTGTATAAAAGAAGGTAACATAGTTATTTTAAAACAATTGCTGCTAGACCGCCATTTTTATCTCGAGGTCTCCAAACCATTGTTTTCCATCTTAGCATATTTTTAGGAGAAAAGCACCAAACTGTTATGACATTTGCGTGAATTGACATTATTTTTTTGTATCTCTATCGTTTCATTAATTAGTCCTTAAATCTATCTGAATACTGCAAAAACACCAATTTTGATACAAATAGTGATTTTTTTTAAAAAAATTTCCCATTCTAAATGCTTGAACTCTTTGTTTTTTGAAAATACCTTGCTTTTATTTCTTTGTTATTTATGAAGTTAAAGCAATTTTTTGCGTCAAGTGGGACCAAAAAGAATGAGGCGGAAGTTAGATATCAAAACTGGAAATATGTGCATTTTAGCAAATTTTTACTCTTTTACAGAATTTTATTTATTTAAAAAATATTTATTAAAATGAGCCTAAAATGAAATACTGTGGTGGTTTTTTTTCCCCTTTATTCATTTATTATTTCATGGTTATTAAAAAGGGGGCAACAAATTCGCACGTTTGTTATTTTTCGATTTGTTTATACTCTGGTGTATTGTTTCTTCGCTTCAAATTTAATTTCTTGTTTTGAAATTTTTTTTTTTAAATATATCTCTTTAATTGTAAAATATTAATTTTGCCTAAAGCAAGATCTAAGCAGGTTTAAGAAGCGCCAGTTTTATGGAAATCGATTCACTGCTTGTGCTACCAGTAAAGAGAATGCTGGAACATTTAATATCTGTAACATTGAATCAGTACCAAAAAGTTGAAGTCTAGCCATAAACTGGTGGGAAATTAATTTTAAAGCAAGAATCAAAATTTAAGACTCAAACAGAATTGTCATTTATGAAAGTGACTTGATTGTCAGTCTGACAAATTTAATTTCTTTATTTGTCATGGTTTGTTTCTCTGACTATTTTTCTCAAGCATTGAAACTGATAGAACCTTGTCAGTAGATTATGTAAAGTGCAAGGATTAGTGTACTCTAAAGTGCAAGCATTGCTGGGTTTTTTTTGAAGCTTTGCTACTGAAAAAGAAAGCTTTTTATGCAGAAAAGTTTAATAATTCTTGCTTCTTAAATTATTCTATTGTTTTGGAACTAAGGTTAATTGAAAAATGCATTTCGGCTAAGAAAAAGTTATGTGCTTTCATTCACGCACTTTTTTTTTTTTTTTTGTCACAGCTTGTTTTCCGCAATTGAGAAAGAAACCTATTGGAAAGTTGTTGAACTCTGTTGTCAAGAAAACTCTGCCTTGTATGAAATTAAACGTACAAGTGATTTCGTTAAATGTGGAATTCTGTCAATGGCGCTTGGCAACGTAGAGGTTTCACATCATTGAATGATTGTGTAAGTTTTTTCAATCGACACTGGCAAGACCGGCCAGATATAGAAATCATGACTCAATATAGACCAACAGTAAAACATATCTGTGCTAATTATAAAGATTCTGCTGAAAACATGAAGGTTTTTGGCGCCTTCCGTATTTTTTAAGCAATCTCATACAAGAAATGTGTACTGTAATAATTATTACTTTGATGGGGACTGAAAAGATATAAAGGTGTAAAAAACTTTTATGATGGGAATACGGTAACCAAACTTCTCATAGGACATGAGTGGTGTTACGTCAATTGAAGAAAACAACAATAGGTCTGGGATACAAAGGTAAATTGACTGATAACTTGATAGAGACCAAATCCAAAGTTATTAAGGTATTGGTATTCGAAGCAGTGCCAGTAATCTTTCAAAACATGAGTGGTGTAACTGAGGCGTTTAATCACAATGCTTCTGCCAAGAACAATCCTTTGCGCAGTCAATGTACCGAAGGCCCTGAAAGTTGGTGTTATTTTCAAAAGGCGAAATCTACAGGGAATCTGCGCGGGGGCCGGGGCAAGGAAAAAAAAAAGTGAATTGAACTGGACTGTCAAAAAAAATTACCAGTTTCATAAAGCTTTAATATATGAAACTATGAACTGAAACTTTGCTGCTAAAGTGCCTGCATAGCGAAACACAGAATTTCGGTGAAATCTACAATTATCTTTTACAAAATGGAATATTTTCCCCAAATATACTTTTATTGGGCTTGAAAAGTTTCGCTTAGGTGAATTATTAGCTTTTATACTTTTCAATTCAGGATATATTAGTTTATTATCTGTAATTCAAAATGCAAACATTTCACTTCATGAAAGATTTGTACATGAGTTAGTAAATTTTGAAAAGCAACGTATTTCAAAATTCGTAAGGCATTCCTTAGCGTCTACAATATTGTCTCGGAAAATAGAAAAAACAGCGCAGAAAATCAAATGCACTAATGACGAAAAAAGGTGTAGTATATTCGTATGAAGGATTTTAAAATTTGTCTTAGGATGATTTCGATGACGTTTTAAGACATATATTTTTTAAAAAGCTTTTTCATACATGTCTACAGATGAAATGTCACGAACATAATTAATATTATACATTTCTCAAGTTTTAAAATATTTAGGGAAAATAAATATTGTTTTACATATCAGAAATTATTAAATTTAATGCAATAACCTTTTAAGTGATTTTTTTTAAAAATATGTAATGCATATTTCAACTCAAATTACATATTTGGATGTTAAAAAAAGTCTTATTGCCACTATAAATTTATATAAAATCGAAAAAATAACTATTTGAAAAAGTGATATTTATATGTGTTAAAAAGGGTTTATCCTTTTGCTATAGATGAGCTGTAGATCTTTTTAATATATATATATTAAAATTTGATTTTAAATCTTTCAATGTATTTTTCTCTCAAACAGATTTTTTTCATATTTTGCATCATAACAGTGATGTTTCTAAAAGTTCTTTAAATAACTACCTAAAATTTTGCATTAGTGTTTATTATTGTAACTTATATATATTTTGAACTATGGATTAAGAATAAAAAAATATGTTTATCTTTTTCCGGTTGTTTTTTTACTGATAGATGGGAAATTTTTGAAAATTAACATTTCATAAGTCTTTGACCCACTAATTCATCGATGAAGGGAAATTGTTCCAAGATTATAGTTCAAAACATAGGTAATAACTTTCTGAGTAATATTCTAGATCAGTTTAAAGATAAATTTCCCGCAATATCTAAAGTTTTTGCAATAATCGGATATCTGAAATTCCTTTTAGAAGTGTTCGCATGAGCATTTGTGCGGTTCATAGCCCATTTTTTCAGATTCTGGCCCCCCCAGTTTTTAAAACTTGATTTACTTCAACTGAACAAAATCAGTTAATAATCTTGTTAGCACAATACTAAATCGAGTAGAGTACTCCATGTTAGAAAATGTAGGAAAATATCTTTGCTTCGATTTTTTGGTTATTAAATTTTTCGGGATAAGATTTTACTGAATATATTTTTCAGAGAAATTGCGTCGAATAAAGTCCCGTCGGGTGGCGAGGTTGATGCACATTTAATTTATCTTGGCTCAAAAGTTCTCACATTGGTATGATGTGGAAGTTTGTAAGAGTGGAATACGAGTTCGAGTGTCCTCCTTATCTATTGATCCGAAATTACAAAGTCCATTGCCAGTTCTCCTTATGTTGCTGTTTTGTGCAACTTTATTTGACAAACAATCTGAGAAAAATGCGTTCAAAAATTTGAAAAGGGCGATGGAAAATTTTGTAATTCTTCTAGTTAAAATTTATATTACACTGTCCTCTATCTTGTTAGGTGTCCTATTTTTATTCGGGAGTTTCATTTGTTTCTTTTAAATTTGGTAAAGGATACTAATAATCTTTCTGTTAACAGAATTTTACTTGCAACAATAGCTTTAAAATAATTCGAATTATAGCTACCAGAATAAGTATAAAAATCATGTAGGTCGTAAATTTTTTTTTTATTGCCACAATAAACCACAATTGAACATTTCAAGAGGATGAAAATCTCTTTTGGAACAATATTCCTTAATTTCATTGGTTGCTTCATTACGGAGGTTATGTTTCCAATGAAGGCTGTCACTGCAGAATTATACGAGTAAATCAAACGTATTTCTATATGTCTTTCTTTATAAGTCTTATTATAGAAGGTCGAAATGTGTACTAAAACTTTTCCTTGAGCAACTGTTCCTTGAGAACATTAATTGTACAAATATTTATAAGATGCCGAGCTTCAAGAAAAAAGTATAACAATGGTAACTTTTTGTATTTGTTTCATATTTTCAACGTTAACTCATTATTAACGTTTTAAAATAATTGCACTTTCTTGCTAAGTAAGAATATTTTTTGAAAAACACAATTTTTAAAAATTTTAATTGAGAAGTATTAGTACAATTCATATTTCCATTTTTTTTATAATGAAAAGCTTTACACAATTACTTTTACAGTTTTTTTAGTAACAGTCTATACAGTTTTGTTGTTGATGATATTTAATTTCGTGAAGTGTTTCCAATTTTTTGCTACTGGCAATCTGCTCGTTACAGGAACTGAAATAACATTGAAAAGCAAGTATCTGAATTTTAAAAATAAGTTATTTATCAGTAATGTTTGTTTTAAAATAGAGAAATGTTTTTAAAAATCTATGCAGTATAGTAACCACTTTAGATTATCATATAAAGAAACGAATTTTTATAAAAATATTGTATTGATTGCATGAAAGAAAATAAAACAGAAGATAATGTAACTTTAGCTGAATAGTAGGACAAAAAAAAAAAAAAAATGAATTTCTTAATTCTTACTTTTAAATGTCAAAGCGGTTTCGAGCCTTGATGCCACTAAAGACCCACCGGCTGGTGCACGTTAAATCTTTCGAGGCTCAAAATCCTCTCGTTGGTGTGGCGTGGAAGTTAAGAGATGTGCCCTCATGTGTCTTCCTCGTCACTTGTCTGAGGTTCAAAATTATGAGGTCTGTCAGCCCTCGTGTTGCTTCTATTGCGAGGTTAATAAAGCCAAACCAAAATTGGATATTCTCGACTTAGGCACAGACATCTTTTGTTTGGGGAGAGTGTCCCTGAATGTCCTTCCTGTCATGTTCCATCATATTTTAATAGCTTATCCAATGCTTCATCATTATCGTATCACGTTTTTTTTTAATTCATCTGTTTTAAACTTGTCTGACTTGTGACCAGTTGGGTTACCGCAACTAGTTTACATTTTTGTTTAAAATAGCCTTTTACGCCATATTTAAGATTTTAACCCCTTCAATTTCTTTAAAATCAATTATTGCATATTATGTATGTCTTGATCTTAATATGCTTTTGAAATAAAACAAATTGGAGTATTTTAAACTTATGTTTTGGCGTAGCGTAGCCTAATTTGGCTCATGTGGTATAAAACCAACATTCACTAAGTCACTAAAAGAAATGCTAAAGAACTGATCTCAAGACTCTGTAATCAACTGTTTAAAATAAATCCGAAAAAAAGATCTTGAACTCCAAGTCAAAATAACTCGTAATTATATATATATATATATATATATATATATATATATAAATATTTTTGTATTTATATATCTAAAAAAAAAAAAAAAAATCTTTTACCTTGCAAATTATTAATTTACTTTCAAATTGTTGGACTGTATCATAGAAATTCAAATTTAACCCCTGAATAATTTTATGTTGATTATTTCACAGTCGACTGTATTAAAAATTTAAATCTTGCTCCAATGTCGTGGTGTGGAAGTTTGGAGAAGGAGGTGCCAGCTCAAGTGTCGTTCTCATCACTTGACTGAGGCACATAATTACGAAATCTGTCGCTAATAGTCCTCTTTTTGCTTCCCAGTGCGACGTTAATAAGCATTTACACTGAATGGAAATACACTTAATATTGTTTATCTAAAAAAACTCATCAGATTGCTCAATAGTATTTTTTATCGTTAAATTATCAATTTTTTAGGACTTCTCTTCCCCTCCCCCAGTTTATAAGTAATTATTTTAAGTTCCTTAGTGTTAACATTTATTGTTTGTATTCTATTTATGCTATTTTTCTTGTCCTTGTGTTCATTTTCTGTTTGTTTAAAGTGTACAAGGTTATTTTGCAACGATTTTGATATCTATACTAAATTGGGTGGATTGATCAGTTTTAGGTATTATTTTTGACTGTAGTTAATGTAATTTCTTTTTCACGAAGCTTAAGGCTGCCTGAGCTATGTTTATTGTATAATGATTACTTATTTGCGACAGTTTGTTTATTATTTTTTTTAACTGTTCTGCTCTTAATTCTTAGCAGCGATTTTATGATTAAATTATTTTTAATTTATGTATCACTATTTATGTACTACAGTTTGAAAGTTGATTTTTTTTAAATATTAATATGAAAGCTTATTTATTATTTTTCAGAGTTCTTATTAGTCTACTTTTTGATATCTGATCTTTCATTTACTTCTTGATTATTGGCCATTACAACCTTTTTGCTTTTTAAAATTCACAATTACATTCAGTTCATAATAAATATTGCTATTTATGTTTTGGTCCTACAATTTTTTTTGTATTTGATTCTGTATATAAAAATCCGAACTTTTAAAATTCTCATCTTACTCACCTTTGTTTGATTTTAGCTGTTGCATTTTAATCTTTTTATGCGTTGCTACCTTCAGTTTTTAATATTTATATTAAATATGTTTTGTTTTAATTTATTTAATTTATCATTCTTTCTTATTTGAATCGATTCTTTTTAAGTATCGAATCAAATTCCTTTCCAAATTTCACTAAATTTAAAAAAAAAAAAATTCCGCTCGATTAATTACATTTTATAATTAGTTACAGCTTCATTAAAAAACCGCTATTAAACTATAATTATTTTTTCTTTTTGAAAATTGAAGTATTCTAATTCATTAAATTTTTAAAAATATTTATAACAAATTAATTTTTTAAAAAAATTTTGTATTCAGACTAGATCCTCACAAGTTTTTTTTTGTACTTCGTCTCAGTTGAACTATTGCTCATCGTAAAATCATTTGATGATATTTTAAAGCTTCTTTTGTGGTACCCTCAAATAGTGAGCATTTTTATTCTCAAAAATGATTAAGTAGTTCAATATGTTCTTCGAAATGCTTAAAATAAAAGCCTTTTTTTTTTAATTAGTATCCATAGGACCTCTCTTGAAAATTGAAGTCACACTTTTGAATAATTTTCTCGAAATAAACTATCAATAAATAAAAATTAACAAAAGGATCTGGAGACTGATTAAAAAATAATCTGCAAAACGTCAAATTAAAGTATATATTCAATTCCAAATCAAAGTAACTCGCTATTTAAAAAACAAAATTATACAAATTTTACATTCAATTATCTTTCAATTCCTTAAAAGAAAGCTTCTGATTTGCATATTAATGATATACATTAACTTTGTACTTTTGTTATAGTATTATTTTTCATTATAGATATTTTTTTTTGCATTGTACCTGGATTGCTAAATTTTTAAATTAAGCCGTGCGAAAAAGGGTAGTTTTGCTAGTTTTTCTTTATATTAACGAGTGTTGATGTTCTGCCTATACATAACGCTACATTAATGTGATAAATGTTTATTGTAAAAATAGTAAATTATCCTGGATTATTTGTGACTTCTAATCTGAGTCATTTGAAGCGAAGTGTTTGCTTGTGCTTCATATAACCGCTTCATGACTGTGACAATTAATGTTGATGAAGAAAATTATTTATTTAAAAATAGGTTTTTGTCTTTTGCAAAAACAAATAGAAAACTTCCATTTTTAAATTTATGAGTTGTATATTTTGATAAATCATTTAGAGAAATGACCTCTTAATATTCATTTTCTATGTTTAATTTTAAGTTTTGTTTTTAATCTTGAATATGTGTTGGATTTTTATTTTAGAAGTAATATTTTAAAAATAGAAAAGTGAAGTGGTTCTTTTCTCCATCCCCACCCCCATCATACGTAAAGTATTTTACACATTTTATACTT
Source organism: Nephila pilipes (assembly GCA_019974015.1). NCBI lineage: Eukaryota > Metazoa > Arthropoda > Arachnida > Araneae > Nephilidae > Nephila > Nephila pilipes. The sequence goes on along the minus strand of BMAW01122169.1, from coordinate 497,140 downwards.
AAAAGAGAAACAATGATCAGCAGTTGTTCATAAAAATCTATAGTAAGGTACACTTACAAAGCTTTTTTCTCTCATTAAGATGTAAAATAGCTCCTGTTTGGAAAAAAAAAAAAAAAAAAAAATGGAGGAGGTATTGTGGAAATCGTTGCTCCTGGTTTTTTTTTAAATGTTCGACTGACATCACTAGCCCGAATGAGGACAGGAAATAAAAGGCTTTTGAAAAATGTAAGAAAATAGTTAGGTTCTTCTAGTCCAGTGGTTGCGCTTCGCTTGTAATTCCTCATCCATGGCACCATCTGCTAGATTTTCATATAATGACAATTCTCTTACGTGACGTATCTGACGCGCTTTTGTACGTAGCTTACTTTCGTGCTTTATTTTATTTGATCAAAAACTCGAACGTATTTTTAGAATTTAAGCGCATTTTTACGATGTTATTTGATGAGTGCTTGCATGATAAAAAAAAAAAAAAAAAAAAAGTAGTAATATGATTTCAGATCTTAATTAAATACAAATACAATTGTAAAATGATCTGATGTGTAGGAAATTAATTTTGTTTGTTAGTTATTTGTATTTTAGATTTTCAGTATTATTACTTTTCAACCTAAGGGTTTTCTTTGTAAGGGGGGGGGGAATTCGAAGCCATTAAATAAAAATAACAAATTGCTTTTGGAAGAGTTTAAAGGGGGATCAATATGAACCCTCCTCCCCCTTTGAACATTAAAGGCTCTTGTAAATGTTTCGTTAGGAGTAGATCTTGTAATAAAAATGGTTATGAAGTTATTTTCAAAAACCAGCTGGAAAAAAGCCTTTAAAAAAAGATCCTTTCGAAGGCTTTTTTTTTTTTTTTTTTTTTGTAATCAGATACAATAATTTATAGACCTTAGATCTATAATTAGACTCTCCACCCACCCGTAGAATTAATATAATATGATGTATTTAAATTCAAAACGGGGAATATATGGAAATTTTATGAGCTCTTTTGAATGTTTAAGTTTCTTCAAAATCTTCCTTTTTTTTTTATCTTGTTGGTCAGTGAAAATAATTTTACATATTAATAGATGTTTTAAACAAAATTTTGCTGTTTGTTAAGTTCTTTAATTATGATTTTTACTTTGAATGGATTTTTTTAAAAAAAATGAATGCTCTTTTGTTTCGTTTATTGTAATAGCAGCTCAGTGGTTGGTTTCTTTCTGTAATTTTTAATAATCTGAGAATGTTGCCATCGCTGTGTAATCATGTGCAAGACCTATTCCCTACTTTTCAGTCTTCTTACCCCATCTCAATTCTTGGACCTCAGAAACAGAATAGATATATCAGACCACAGAAGTATTTATTGGGTGATTTTGCTTCTCTTTTGAGGAATTTTTATGACTTCGGACCCTGTCTCAGTAGATTAACATTTACTGAGACTAGATACGCAAATCACATGACTGTTTACCCATTCATAAAAAAGTTGAAAAACCACCATCTTTTTTTAAAACATTGTTTAAAAGTAAGGAATTGAACCAAAAATTAAAATGCAGGAAATGTATACTTATTTATTACATGTTTTTTTTTTTTTTTTAAACTATATTGCTGTCTAAGTAATTTTAGATATGTAAATATTTAGCGATAGCTGTTGGAATATTATCAAATCTTTGAATGAAATTTATTACAAAATTAATGAAAATCAAGTTTCCAAGAGTTTATAATCGAATAATGTAAAAATGACTATTAAATCAAATAAGCAGTAAAAGTATAATTATTTGCCATAGATGATGTTCAATTAATTAAAAATAAAAAGTGTAAATTGTAATTTTGTTCTCATTTGTATGAATTTTAAGAAGCTTCATTATTTTACGAATTGTTATATATCACACAATTTTATTACATAAGCATCCAAGTCAGAAGTAGTTGATATGTATACCTTATTTATAATTATACTATTTTAGTTTTATTCTTTGTAAAAAAATATTTTGATATTCCTCTTGAGGAATTGTATAAGTATTTATATTTAATCTAATATGCTGTATTTTAAACTTGCGTCGCTTTCAGTCAAGTTTTTAGCACCTTTAATTACTTTATTTTAGATTTTCAAAGTTTTGTTGTTATTTCAGTATGATCATTTGGATTAAAATCATCACAAAACTAAGGTTAGAAAAGACAGTATTGACTGTGTATTAATTTGATATTTTTATATCACTTTATTAATTACTTTTAAATATTTACTCTTAGAAACATTTTAATCTAAATTCGCTTTCTTGTCAATCTCCCTTAATCGGTATACTGTCCCATTTAGTTCAAATAAATTATGATTAACCATACTATTTTCATTCCAACTGTTATTTGTAACAGTATTTATTTGCAACAGCTCCAGCAAATCCTGTTATTTTCCATAGAATCATCAGTATCTTATTTTAAAATGGTACCAGTAAAAGAAACTATTTTTGAATAAGGTATGAAACAAAAGAAAATTTCTCCCCGTTCTTTTCATAATCTATTTAAAAAAATATATTTTTCGTTCTATATTTAAATAAATTATTTTTTAAAAGTAAGGCAATTCTTTGAACTTGAAACTTTTAGTGTGCTAGACTTGTCTCGTTCTCACTGATAATTGTTCTTTAATATAGCCCCGCTACCCCCTCATCACCTTTTTTTTTTTTTTTTTTTTTTTTTTTTATAAATATGCCGCAAAAGAACTTTACTTTAGAAATATGTTACTGTATTTTTTAAAAAAATATTTGTGCATTACAATTGCATTGTATGGATAAACTTCTGATCCATACATTTTTTTCGTCTTTTTTTGACGAAGCCAGATGTTTTTATTATTGCTTTCTGGACCATAGAGCTAGAATCCTAAATATTGCATTGATATTTAATTTCATAGTTAATGGTAATCTCTGAGCAGTTAGTCTTTACGGTTTTTTAGGATTTCCAATCTCGGAAAGCTCATCATAGCCCGCCTTGGCTCTTGCGCTATATAACTCCACTGACACTAACTGACTCCAATCTCGAAAGACGTGGGTGTACATTTTTTTAATATTATTGTTTTTAATCACAGTCCGACATTACGGAGGTTTGTGCTTTGGTCCTTCAATCACGATTCCTACCAATTTAGAAACGAAGCAATTTCTTTAGATGCGTCATGATTCACTTTAGAAAACATTCTTATCGTCATTCTTGAATCCATTATTTTTAAATATGTATTATAGTTTAACACAAATTTTTAAAAGTTTAATATATTAATTCGTTTTTCTGTTTCATTTTTGTGTAATTCCAGCTCAATATAGGTCTCTCTTTTTATAATATCGGGTATCAATAATAGTAGATTATGATTAATTTCCTCTGCCTCATTTTTTATTACGCAATGCAATGCTATTTAAAAAAAAAAAAAAAAAAAAAAAAAAACTCTCAAAATTTATTTAGTTATTTCCTCCAAATTTTTTAGATAAATTAGTATTGTTGTAGAGTAACAATAAAATGTTATGGGCATTTATTAGTATTTTGATGAATTTTTTTTAGATATTTTAGTTGATTTCCTGTGTGTAATCAAATGTATTTTGCAGTTTAATCCAATTGTTGAAACTTTGATTTATTCTTTTTCTTCTGATTTTTTAATTTTGAAATCCGTTTTAAGTTAAGATCGTAATATTTTTAATTAAGTATTTCCGTTTCATTTTCACCGAAAATTTAAAAAAAAATATTCGGTAACATAAGAAACCTTCTAATATGCGACTTTTCACTGCTACAGAACAATGCATTCTTAAAATTCGAAATAAGAATAAGCAAATAACCGAAAGTAATTAGCCTTACAAGTGAAATGAAAGAATAAATGAAGTAAGAATGACTTCTAATTACTTACTCTCATTAACACGAAATTCACCGTGAAATAATTCATTATTTTAAGGGCTTTAATGAAGATGATTGTGAACATAGTGAAATAAACTGTTTTTATTCTTCTAGAATTTTTCTTCCTTTTGATTATTAAAGCTTTATGAAAGAGTATACGTATCTATGTATATATTTATAAATATTATTAATCTCAATTTCATAATCAAAGAAGAATGTAATACAACATTTGAAATTATAATGATTCGCTTGCATTTTATTTTTGTAAAACTCGTTTGCTTAGTGACATTGCTCAAAAGGAAATACCATTTCTTCTGTTTCTTTATATATGCATTCGAGAAAATGCTAATTTATAAGTAGACGATTTTTTCCCCAGTATCTTCACAAAAAGGAAATTGAGAATTTCTTCTCGAATTCCTTAGAAATAATGACAATTTCGATAGTTCAAATGACTGTCGTGTATGAATTATGTTCAATTTATCGTATTAGAGAATTTTTTAATGCATGACGTATTCAAGGTGTGGCTATTAAATAATGAGACTGACGCTGTAAAACATTATATTATGATTTCATACATATTTACTAATTATCACGTTCAATATACATCCCTCCTCTATCCCTACAACGCTCATGCGAATCTTCCATTGTTCGAAACAGTACTAGAAGTCTTCCTCTGTCAGCTCCTTCAACATGTGTTCCGCTTTGTCTTTCACAGCTTCAGTGACTCAAATCTTGTTCCTTTTAATGCAGATTTCACCTGAAGAAACCTAACTGTTTCTTCAGGTGAAATCTGCATTAAAAGTCGCATGACACAAGATCCAACGAATAATGCGGATGGTCTAACACTTGGGTTGCTGTACTTGGCTAGAAACCTCTTGATAGACAATGTGGAATGAGTCAGCGCATTGTCTGGATAGAATAATTTGCCGAACGGATTCTTTGTCAATTCCTACAGTCTCAGCAATCGCACGAATACTTAACCGATGGTTAGATCGAACCAGATTACTGATTTTTTTCGATATTACCATCTGTTTTTGACGCGAGAGGGCGACCTTGTTTTCATCATCTTCTCGGCCATCTGGAAAACCCTGAAATTACTCAAAAATACGTTAAACATTCAATGCCATACACTTCTTTCAATGAATTACAACTTTCAGTAGTGGTTTTTCCAAGTTTCATGTGAAATTTCGCAGCTATTCGTTGCTCGCCTATAATTTTTCTGGCGAATCAAGCGAATCAAGAAAATAACTCTAATGTGAACGAAGACTACGGGTATACGGATTTCTATTTACAGAAGCGAGAGGCACTGCATTCGCAAGAGAAGGTTTCAAGCTAACAAATGTTGGTCGCTGGCGTTTGGAGCATGCGTCCTTCTGTAGCAGCGTCAGTCGTAATTTAATAGCCATTCTTCGTATGATTTCATTCATATATTTGACTATAACTTGTGCAACTTAATATTTATTTTATGGTACTTTGAGTTTCGTCGGTAATAATTTCGGATTAAAATCATTATCTTGTAACCCTTTTAAAGTGTTTATGAAATTCATTGCTTTGCTTTTTTTTTAAATACATTCATTACTCCCTCTGTAATCCTGCACCTTTACGGCCCTGCCGATAATCGGGAGTTTTTGCATAGGCTTACTAGTCATGAAAAAAATTATTTTATGCCTTCTTCATCGACGAAATAATGTAAGCTATCAATACGAAACAGTAATTTTTGTAGTTTTAGTTTTTTCGTATGTTTGATAATTTGCGTGCACTGTATTAAATTTCATACAATAATAATGTAAATTGCTTTTACTTTTTAAATGCGTTATTTTTAGTGATTTTCCAGTAATCTGGGATTTTCAATTATCCGATAATACTTTGGTTCGATACCTACCGAATTACCAAGAAAATGTTGTATTAATATACTAAAGTTGTTGAGTGTTTGAACTCTATCGAGAAACTATATCTGTAAAAATTGAGCGGTTCAGTTCTTAGAGGAAATATTAATTAGTCGGACTGAAGTGATTTCATTTTGAAGGACAATATTCTGATTTTATACTTCGGAAAAAATCTCGGTATGATTATGAATATCTTTTATTATATATTCTTAATGCTCTCTGACAATTCTATTATGCTCTAAGAATTTTAGATTATCCCTGCCTAGTTTCTGAATCATAAATATGTGTTTGAGATCATAAATTGCGTTTAAATTATGTTCTGGGATTTTCCATTAAAAATTGGGGTAAGGGCCTCTTCCTTAAATCTGTTCTCATGCATAGAGAAACTTTCCAAAACATTCTAGAAAGTACTTTTTTTTAGAGGGAAGTACCATCCATAGCCACCTTTGGGGGGCCTTACCTATTGCAGTGGCCTTGAACGACACACTTTCACTACCGGAGTAGGCGAGTCTGACAGGTGTTCTAGTTGGGAAAGGTTGGATGGATTTTTCTTCCCTCGTTCTTATCCATTCTTCTTGAGAATGTCTGAACCCAAATCTAACCCCTCATGAAAAAAGAAAGAACATTGTGTTCAGTTCAATGACACACTTTTTGCGAATAGTTAAGCAGAATGTCTGGCTGTTACGGTGTTTTTGTTATGTGGAACCAAAATTTTCAATGATATTGTGAATTTTTAAGATTTCGTCCTAATCTTTTATTCAATTCTCTCTTCAGAAGTTTAAATTTATAAACTAATCTAAAAAAATAATTTCTTAAAACTGATGAGATAAATTTTAGTTTTTCTTATCAAATTGGTTTTCTTGCATCTCCCCTCTACCCTTTGAACATATGCAAGATTGAAACTAATTCGCTCTTCTGTCTTGCGTATGCACAAAATACTTGTTTAAGTTTTTGTATTGTTTTTTATAATTGAATATAACGAATTTGAACTGTTAAAAGTGTTTTTTCTTTATTCAATCATGCTTGTTATATGTGTGTTCATAATTCAAATTATTTCTAAATTGCTCATTCATTAGTCATATAGCTTACAAAATGTTTCTTCTGATTTTTTTTCATACATTGCCTGTGAAAATATTGCCTTTAGTACAAGATTGGGGCTTATTTAAATGAATTTTATTATGAAAATGTTATAATTACTTTTTGATACATTCGAAATGTGTTAAAATTTTTCGCTTCCACTTTTTTTTATTGTCTCTATTACTTGTGAATATTGCTTTTTTTTTGTTTCTTACCTTGTCTCAAAACCCGTAAAGGATTTTCAAGTAAAAACTATAATCTTACGTGTGTGTACAATTTTTTAAAAATCACAAATTCGCATGTTTATAGTAAGAAAGGAGAAAAGAGGGTGGGCTTTTAATTGTAGTATACATTTTAAATTCATTTTTTTCCCTCTCAAAGTTTTCTTTGTTCGTTAATTGATGTTTTAAATGTGAATATTTTTGTGCATTTTGCTCTGAATATTATAACATTTCAATTTTTTTTTTTAAAGTTATAGGAGTATGAATTGCATAATTTTTTTTACTTGAATCAGCATATAAATTTTGATAACACCACTTGCTTGACTTTAATTGAAAATAGTTTTAACAATTTAATTACTTTTCTTTCGAAGTTATTAAAGTACTGATCGAGTTTCCATTTTAAATACTGATTACTCCTCAGGGGCTCATCTTCTTCGGGCAAGTACAGACATTATCCTAATGATTTTTTTTTTTTTTTCATTCCCATGGGGTTTTCTGTCTTTCGTAAACACTGGTGACACACCTCCAGGATACCCAGCGAACCTTCACTATTTCGTCCCTTCTTGTCAACCAATTATGCATTTTTCTCAGAAATCTAGATAACACACATTTTTGTAATAGCAAAGCCGGATTTGGCTCTTGCACCATGAACCTCAATTTTGGTTCATTAACGTTTTTTTTTTTTTTTTGCTGAAGTGTCTGAATGTACGACTGTTTTTATTGCTTTTCGGACGAAGTGGTACATCGTGCTTAACCAAGTGCAAGCTAATGGCCTTCGTGTGGGTTTCATATTTGATAAACTTCTCTTATTTAATTTAAAAATTCTTTCTTTTAGTCTCTGTGGTATTTTTAATCACTTTGCACTACTTCTTGTTTTAGAGAGATTGATTTTCATTCAATTTACTTTAAAAAATTTATAATAATTTGTGACTTGCAGTAAGATGGGATCTTTTTAGAGGAATTAGCATTATTTTCATGTTTGTTGTACTTTTCTGTAATTTTTTAGAGATATTTTAAATCAGAAGCAGAAAAGTATTGTAAATTTTAGAAGTGTGTTTTATATTCTTATGCTGAATTTTTAGTGTTTGATACTGAAGCTATTGGGTGAGAAATTTCATTTTAAATAGTGTTTTGTTGATGTAGCAAGCTCAAGCGGTTGACTTACTTATCTTTTTCTTTTTCAACTTACGTATTACAATGATAGAAGGCCATTTGTAGTGTTCATTCTTTTGGTGCTTAATCTTGTTCTCTGATTAATAGCCTTCCGGAGCATCACTCTCCCGAGACACCCAAGTGATCTTTTTTTTTCCCCATGGGGTTTACTGTCTCTAATAAACTCGGGTGACGCGCCCTCGGGATACTGTAGCGGCCCTTCTCTTTCAGATCCTCCTTCTTGTCAACCTATTTTACCTTTATTTTTTAAATGTCTGACGACTGTTACACTTTGTTTGGCGCAGCTCTTGCGCCATTAAACTTCACAACCACTCACTCTGTGATTAATTAACTTCTTTAAAACTGTGAATTTTGAGATTAGTTGAATTAAATCGTACAGCGGGAGAGAAGAAGCTATGACCATAGATGAGATTTTAATATAATGAATACGATCATTTTGTGCATTCATTTAATTTATTGAAACAAACAGACTCAAAGTTTGCAGACACATAATTGTTCATACCTGGAGGAGATATTAGTTTGTATATGTATTAGTTTGATTCGTGTACAAAATGCGGGGAGTGTGTCTCGCAAGTGTGGAGTGTTTCCGTCGAATTCGTGTGTGTGTAAATGTCCACGAATGTGCCAAATCGTTGCAAACTTCTTATTTCAATATGTCACCGGGAGGCATGCAGAGTCATCACAAAGAGAAAGAAAACACATTTTTTTCCTTTTTAAAAGTACTCATCACATTTAATTTCATTCAGTGTGCAATGACCCTCTAAAGGTCTTTCAATTGTAAATTCAGAGTCCAAGAGAGACCATCCCATATTAAAATACTCTGTTCTTATGATCCATGGAAACCATGTAACTATTTTAGTTATTACTCTAAGTGAATCGAATCTAAATGTCCGTAATTCTTTTCATATTTTTAAATTTTTCTTCTTCGTTGTAATCCCAATGGTCAAACGTTTAAGATGTGGAATTACTAATTATTTTCTCCGATATCTCTGTTCCTGAAATGCATTTTTTCCGTACTTATAGAATTTTTTTATTTATTTATTTTGTATTTAATATATTACATTAGTCAAATATAGTATAATGTGTTAATGATTTTTCGTCATATTCTTCTTTAATTTTATGTATATTTCTCACTTTCATTTAATGATTCCAACAATAAAAAAAAGGCCTTCTTATAAATTCATTATATAATCTATATTGGTTTTTAAAGTATTAGGGTTTTGGGCTCTTCGAAATCTTTCAATTCTACTGAACATAATTTTTTACAACCTTTACATTATATGGAATTAAATATTAGTGGTGACTGTTACTAAAAGCCGTTAAAGTTCGTATTTAGATTGTTCGTGTGATATGTATCTTCCTGTAATACAAATATATTATTTTTAAAAGAAATTTTAATGTGTCTATATATTGTGTATTTTTTAAAATTTTAAATACAAAAACATATGCAATGGAGCCCGTTGAAAACAACTAGTAGTCCCATTTGCGGATCTTCTGTTCCTAATCGAGATAGGAAAATTAAAAGTACATGAAGAGTTATACAATTCCCACAAGGTATTAATTATACTGTTTTACGTTGATGTTTTATCTTACATTGGAAACGTACTCTCTGTCATACGTTTGAAAGAGGGGGATGATCGATACCCAAAAATCTAAACGCATCAAGTGAAATATTGTTCAAAAAAAAAAAAAAAAAACCAAGTCTCTCATATGTGCTCTTTCTCTCTTCAAGCACATGGAAATAATGTGAATATATGAAAATTGTAATAAGTTAACTTTTTAATTAAGGGTTCGAATTATAAGATATCAATTAGATTGTGTCTTCACAAAGTTCATCTTGCATTTGTGTTTCTTATTCCTAGAAAAATTATTTCATCTTGCATTTGTGTTTCTTATTCCTAGAAAAATTATTTGATGAATCCATTAATCGTATAGCTCAACTCAATTTCATAAGGAACATATCGTTTTATGATCCTGAGTCGTATCCATTAGATTCCGAGATGAAAAACTCTTGTGACACGATGTTTATGCAGATTCTTCACCAATTATGAGCACGTGTGCGACATGGTAACTGTATGACAAGTGGTTAAGAATCTGGTTTCTTCACTCATCTTACTTATTATGATATTCAATAGTTAATGTTGCGTAATCATTTTCTTCGATGTTTTTCTGTTATAATTCTGTTACATAGTTCAATGTAAGCTGATGTTGGATACCTTCTCTCTAATGATGTTATTGTAAGGAGGAACTCGGGTTTCGAGTTGTGTATGGTATCATTTGGACACATAGCAATTATTCAGCAAGTACTGGTTATATTATGTTGCACATTTTTCGGAGAGATGTTTTTGTTCCCATTAAAAAAAACTCTCATCATTATTATATGGAAGTTTACTTTAACGTCTGTGCTCGTTCTCATAATTCCCTTTGACTCCCACTTTTTGTCATATCTGATTACTTATGATTGTTCTGTTTTAACTATTAATATATATCACGTAACGTTGTATAAAAACATGTTTTTTGCATCTTTAAACTAGCTTTAAATCAAAAAGATTCATTTTTGTTTCTAATTTAAGCTTGCTGATAATTGTAAGAGTATTTCATTTTATTTTCAACTACACCTTATATGGAAGTTAAGTCTTGTTTAAAAAAAAAAAAAAAAAAATTTAATGTGAGTTTTCAGTCTTACGGAAATTTTAAATTCAACTTGTTAGCTCCCCTCCCCTCCTTTCTTTTTTGAATATATCATTCAAAATAAGTGCATATTATAGTTAAAACAAGTATTGATTTTGGATTGTAAAAATAGTTATTCAAATAATATGATGTAATATTAATAAATGTTCCACTTATATATATATATATATATATATATTCTGAAATTTTAATAATTATTCCTGATTTATTTAAACATTGTTTACACTTGAAAGATTTGTAGTATATTTGCTCCTGTTACCTCTTATATTTTAATGGATAATATTACTTTTCGGATGATAAAAATAAGCAAGATGAAGTATTATTAATCTTTATATAAATATTTCAACCATAATTTGAAAATGAGTTTTTTTAAATGTTGGTTTTGATGGTTATTTAAAATGTTTTGAAACTATTTCTCATTTCATTGTTCTTCTCATTTCTTGTTCCTATGCAAAAATTAGATATATTTTCAGTTGCATACTGTAGTGCTATTCACTTGTTATGAAGCAAGTGGTATGCTTCTTATACAGGAACTTACAAAAATACATTGGTTTCGAAAAAAATCAAAAAAAGGGATGATTATAATATCTGAAATAGGTACTATTTTATACAAATTACGCAGTATACGCAAAAAGTAATGCTGCATCAGAATGGGATTTGTAAATTAATGGAACTGCTGTTAATTAATATCATTGGACACGTGGCCGAAAACGGGCTGTAAAAACATCTGCATTTTCTACATGAACTACAATGGAGTGCTTTTTGGCAAATAGAATCGAGCCAGAGTCAATCCTATATACCCTGAAAGTTGAGTTGGAGTCCTTCTATAATTCGTAAACTGTTGATTGCGTTACTAAGAACTGAATCAGCTTTTTAAAGGTACAGCCGAAATGATAGCCAATTGGCGCAAATGACTGCTATTCTCATCTAACTGCAAGTAGGCTCAAAACCGCCTCACAGACCCGCCTCAAATGTGTTCTTGTATAAGTCCCTGGAAGGCTGGTATCCAGATTAACTGTGCGCATAAAGTTTCTAGGATGGCTTATATAAGACCTATTTTAGGTACATCTTCTCTGAAAAGTTTAATGGTACACGTACACATTTTGTTTTCAAAGTGATTCAAGAGAAAACTGTTGATCTGGCGGCAGCCTGTTATTATCCCTGTCATGTTGACTCAGTTATATCCATGAAAGGAAGATTTGATGAGTTCCTTGTATGTATATAGATAAGCTCTTTCATTATGGCCACATTATCCTATATATCCTCAAGAACCACTTTTAATGCTCTATAATAGATAGGCAACATTCTTGATTCAATTTTTCTTTTATTCTATAAGACCATAATGCTAGATTACACAGGGTTTGGTTTGTAGAGAATTACCTTCGAGAGGAGAATATTTGGCATAATGGATCTCCGGATTTGTATCTGATTGAGCATGTTTGGGACTCGTAGGGGATGTATTACTGCGTTCAACTTGTCCCCTGCAATCAGGATCTTCGGATTGCCATGATCAGGCAATAGTCTTTGATTCCGACTGAGTTAAGGAACGCCCATGATTTTGAAACCAGTGTTAATTCACAAATTATTCTATTCGTATATATAATTTTCAAATATTTGTATTTGCAAATATTGTATTTAATTATTAGTTCTATTCAATATTTGTTTCTTTGTCCTTTTTGCATTTTATTTGTTTAATACTGATGTAATTGAAAAACTGTTATAGATAGGCAACATTCTTCATTCAATTTTTCGTTCTTTCACTGATGCAGAGTGTGGTTCCTTCATTCTACTAGACCATATTGCTTCAAGATTCCTTCATTCTACAAGACCATTGTTCAACACTGATGTAATTGAAAAACTGTTAAATATATGCAAAACAAATATTCGGTCGTCTCATTAAATCATACGTTAGAATTTTATTTTCGAGAATAAGAATTCTGATTAGTATAGCAGAGAGAGAGTATAGGGGACAAAATATGTAGTAGTATAACATTATATTGGCGAAGGTTGTCTTAATAAAAGTGTACGTTCATAATTGTGAGATTTTTATTAATTGTATGTTAAGTTTTCAATTTTTGCTTCGTAATTCTTCAAAAATTTCTTTCATTCTCCCTACCTACTCTTATAACTAGATCTAGAATAATGCAACAAGTGTTCAAGAATGATACATTTATCTTGTCAGATACAATTAAATTCTCTTTCCGTGATTTTCAAATGAACGAAATATGGAACATCATAAATATTTAGAACTATAATTTGATTAAAATTAGGGTTTTTCAAAGCATATCTGAAATTTCAGTACATCTAGTAAAGAATTAATTAGTCTCCAAAAGATATTTTGTTTCAGAGTACTCAATAAAATTAAGCGGACAGATACTATATAGAATGATGCTAAGGTGCATTCGCCTTCCACGCTGTCCCATTGATGTTTTCTTCGTGTCACCGTAATCGTAGTTGATGAAAACCTAATCCACTTGTTTTTTTAAGAGCAAAAAGAAATAAGGCGATGAATGTGAGACAACAGTACAAGCGACATGTACTTAAAAAAGGATTAAATTTATCGGGGACTTTTCAAAATCAACGATGCATATTAGAAAGTGCTGCTTGTAAATTTTTTGTGGTCTTTATTATTATTATTTTTATTTCCTCACGTGAATCTAAAATTGTATTTTTCTTTTCAGTTGGAATGTGCCAAATATTTTAACCAGTCTTCTTTGTGTTGAAATTGATGCCTTTATATAGTAAGTACACATTATTATTATTTTTTCTTTCTATATGGATTTTAAATTGATTTTTGCATCGCATTCTTAGGTCTTCAATCTGTTGCCTTAAGAATGGTTTCGTTAGTGATTAACTATTGGCTTCACTTTCCCTCTCCAAAATACCGCCCACCTTGATCAGATGTGGTTCGCATACATCCAAGCAGGAGTGTAACTGCGCATGGCTCGGATGTCCAAGCCTTCCTCTTTCTCTCTTCGGTTTTCTTTGCTCCTAACTATCCAACAGTCGGCCCTGAGGGTTTGTTGCCGACAGAGTCACTCCATCAACTGTGTACGCACGCACGCACATACGAAAATTCATTCGCACATGCAGGGCGCGCACACATGCATCCATGCATCGAATACAGCGGTCGAGTTCATTGTGATAAAGAGAGAGGGCTTTTCGTATTTCTCTCTTTCTCTCCATCCTTCTATCACTCCTGAATGTGATTAGAGACCTACTTCGCTGGGTGATCCTTAGCGGCATTAGCGATTAATTTGGGCCTGGAATTTTCCTCGTGTTTTAAAAGCCTGCTGGGAAAGTTGTCTGGATTTTCAAAATGGCGGCTCATCGCCTGAACCTTGTCTTTTCCAACGGCTGTATCAATTACTTTTTCAAGTTTTGGAAGTTTTACGGAAATAAATTTGAGTAAAAATTACGAGAAGAGACAAGATATATATTAAATTAAATATGAAATTTATTCTTAAAAAAATAATGTATAATTATCTAATAACCTCTTGTTAAGATTTGTTTTTTCAGGTTATGATATCGATTTTTCAAACTTTAGTTTATTGAATAGGAAACGAATAAAGTATTTCAAGCACCTTCTTTTTTAAATTTATTTTTATGATATTTTGAATGAATTTTCATTTAGCTCTGTAGAAAATGTAGACAAATGATATTGAATCCGCCATTTTTTTGTAGTTAGTTTGGAATATCCCATCATAATGAACTCAAAATTAATCATTTGATATAAATATTTTTTGTATGTGAAACAAAACTTTTTTTAAAAAAAAAAGCGTAGGAACTGTATATAGTGTCTCTTAAATTATTTAAATAATCTTATCCTTTTGAGAAATACATTAGAAATTTTGTAAGAACATGTAAATTTATTGAAAATGTGATATTTTAAAATCTTTTGTTTTCCGAACTTTTTATTTTTAAAACTAATTACTTCAATGAGTTTGAACATAATACATGTAATAAAGATATAATGACAAAAATTTATTGAATTTGAATATTCATTGGTTGCAAAGGATTATATTTTCTCAAAAAATATTTCAAAGAGGAAAATGGAGGAATAGGAAGAAAGAGCACAAAAACGTACTTTTGCTTAATTTTCGGACGCCAACGTTCTATTATTTTAACTATTAATAATATAAGTTTTCCTTTAGTTGAAACTAAGTTAGCTTTTCCTCATGTTTCTCTAAGTCATGCATAATAATTTGCAAGTGCCATTGTTCATAATTTGAATGTTGTAGATTTTATTACAGAATTATTCACTGTCTGAATCATGTATTTTTTTAAATTTGTTTTTCCTGTGAAGAAATTGAAAAAAAAAAAATTTGTTGATGTCATTTTAACCAGTATAAGTTATTTAAATTAGTGAAGTCTGTATAAGTCTTATAATCTTCCTGCGATATTTCTTTAATTAGTTACCTAATAAGCGCTATAAGATATATAGGGGGGAGGGAAGCACACAGGAAATTTAATTTCCAGTTCATACCGAATATTATTCAAGAACAATTTTTTTCCCCACCTCTGTTTTTCAATGGAATTATGAATGGCGTATTCTTTTGCGTTGTTTGAAGGATTAGTTGTGATCACCTGCAACTGTATTTACATGCGCTAACATGTCGTTGTTTGGAGAATATGGCAGCTGTCTACAAAAATGCTTAGGCATAAAATAAAGGATACCACAGTGTTATATTCAAAATATTGACATTATAATACATTATGATTGTAATAATTACATGTAGCTTACTTTAAGATATATATAAATTCCTAAGTTATATTTAATTTAATATTTGATCGTCTGCTTTTATTTTTAGTGTTATAATTGGTTTTTATGTTAGAATCTTCTGTTTTTGTTGTTAACATTAGCAATGTTTTTGTACTTCTGAATGTTTTATTTGTGAAAATAAAAATGCATTTGGAATTTGAAAAAGATATTTTCTTTTCTTAAGTTATTTTTTCTGAGAAGCCTGGGGCTAGAAAGTATGTTTACATACTAATAAATATTAATTTTGAATAATTCTACTTTTTCGAGAACTTAACCATAAAAAAAGTAGGGGGGGGGGATGTTTGCACATTTTCAAATGAAATGAAATTAGCAAATTCTATTTCAATTTATTGGTTTTAAGGAAATGTCTTCTAATTATCACTGATGCTATCTATAGTGATTCATTGAAAAATGTCCGAAGTAACTTTTGACTCTATTTTGTTAAATGTTATTCATTTTTATAGAGATGCACACTGAAGAATGCTGGTATATTTCAATCATTAATGACTGATTTTATATTTTTGCTAGGTTTTCATGTTTATCGTAACTTATAACAATACTTCTTAGAAAGGAACAGTTAAAAGAAATTTCCCGAAATATGCAAGAGCTAGAAATAGATTTTCCGAAAGTCTTGTAAGTAGATTTATCAGATAAATTCGAGAGCGGTTAGTTTTAATATTAGTTTTATAAATTATCATTGTGTGAAAATATATTATAATGGCCAAAAATTAATACATTTTTGATAATTATTTTGATCGAATATTAATTTTCTTATGAATTTTTTTCGATGGTGATATGAATATTTAAAGGATTGCTGTCTTTGTTACAGCTTTCTCGAAATATGAGACACTTCGAATGAACGGAATGTTGCATTAAGTTCCGATTCTTTTTATATTGTTCCAACTAGGACTTTTTCTGTGACATATAGATCGCTATTTTGAAATTGTTGGTAATTATAGAAAATTTATTTGTAAAGATCATTATAAAAAGATATTTTACATTTGTTCCATCCTTCATTTCACATTTTCTCAAAATTTGTTAACGTTTTCAACATCAGTTTAAAGAAAGTAAAATAGTGTCACTTCAATATATAAATGTTTAAAAAGAATCGGATTATGGTAAATTATTTTGAACTTTGTTTAAATATTTGAAGTAAAATGTTTGAAACAAACTGATCTAATTTTCTAAGATTTGTTTCTAAGAAAATTTGATAGCATCAGAAATAATTACTTTTTTTAGTATTATGCTCTAATTTTACTTTTCTTCCATTTTTATGTATAGGTCTTGCATGGTGTTTACGGATTATTTATAAAGCCCTTATTCTCCTATAAAATTCCTATTTAGAAATATTGTGCTGGATTAAATTATACATAATTCTAAAAGTTTCGAGAACATGGGGCCATTTCAGACGCAAAAGCAATTTTGGAGAGAGTACTTTTTTTACATAGTTCTCCATGATAGATTTTGAAGTAGTGAATAATTTTTTTTTCTTTTTACTCCTAAAACTTTAAATATTATTTATGTGAAAGCATGTGTATACATTTATCACAGTTCTGAATAAAAGAAATTTCAGAATTATCATTTATTTGTTGTCTTAATATAATTATGCATATCTTGTACAAGCCCTTTTTTAAAATAATTTAGAATTTGGATGTCTAATAACAGAGTAACATCTTTATGTCCAAAGAATCACGGATTCAAGACTTGATAATACCAAAGATTGCTGTGCGAAGAATGAATGCTGCAATATGTGTCAAATCCAATTGAAAACCGAAATCCTCATGAAATTTAAGGAGAGGAGTACAAATTTAAAAGATAATGCTAGCAAACCAATTATCTCATTTGATTAAAAAATTCATAATTCATCACCTACAATAAAAAATTCATAATTCATCACCTACAAATTAAATCGAAATTAATTATTCATATTTTAAGATTTCTTGATACATTTTTATATGAAGGTATTTGTTTAATATGTATGGTTTGTTGAAAAGGAAGCATAGTGTGAAGTTTTCTAGCTGTATACTGTCATTATGAAATCGTTTTGCCTTTTTTGCTAACTCAGTACCTTCTTAATTCGTGAGTCATCACGTGTTTACTTTTGATTGCAGTGCGTTAAGAAATTATCAGACCACTTAAAGAATTTATATATTTCTGAAGACCAAATATGTAAATTTGGAGTGTGTGTGTATTTAAAATGGATCAGGAAACACTTTCTGTAATAATTGCAACTTTAAAAATTAATCTAAATTTATTATTTTCTCAAAGGTGATTATGTATATGTTAAGAAATTGTAAGACCACTTGAAAAAATTAACATGTACGTTACATCAGAATCATTATAAAATGTATGCTTTAGTGTTTCATGATCTCATTATCTGAGAAGTTAAGGTTTAGATTGTGTTATTCGCGATTTATGTGAAAATACCACCGGTTCCCTTATTTTATCAGGATACTAGTGAATCTGAAAGAGAAATAGTTAGGTTAATGAAGCGTTCTTAAGCTGTCATTCACAATGCCATAATTGGGAAAGTTGATTCAAATAAACTACACAGATCTGGAAGAAAAAGGATTTTTACAGTACTTGACGATCGACCAATTTTTCGACGATCAATTAAAAAAAATTTTTTTTGGACTCCTAAAATGTTGGAGGGTTTTAGTAAAAAAAACTCCGCGCATGTTATAGTTTGGAAGAGTCCTGAATCAAATACTAATATAAAATTTATGAAAATGAAGAAAACACCGAAGTCATTGGAAAATTGAGAAGAAAGTCTGAAATTAGCTAAAAATGTCATGGAACAATGTGAGGTAATAAATTTTATTTTTTCTTATAAAAAGAAATTTAACCTTGACTGTGCCTATTGGTACAAACCATAGAAACCAAAAGAATGCTCAGTCGACATGTGGGAGAAGGATCAGTAATAGTTTCGGGATTCTCTGGTCGTGATGGCTTGAGCGAGTTACAGCGAATTTCGGGATGTATGGACTCTGCACTGTATCAAGTTATGCTATACGGTCATCTGATATATTTTGGGCTTTAATAGGTGGTGCGTACTGGATATTTCAGCAGGACAATGCTTCGTGCCATACATCTAAATCTACCCAGGAATAGTTTTTTTTAAAAAGTTAATGCTTTGCCACATGGCAACCCGAAATCCAGATTTGAACCCAGTGGAAATTTTTGGGGATATATTATGTCGTTAAATTAACGCTAGTAATAAACAGTTTTCATCAGTCCATGAACTGGAAGTTGTCGTAGTAAAATAATGGCACAATATTTCTGAAGTTTTACTTAACCATCTGGCCATTTCAATGAAAAATGGCGTGTTTGTGGTGCTATTCCTACTATTCCTATGTGGTGCTAATGCTACTATTCCTCCATTTTTCCTTATTACAAATAATAAGGAAAAATGGAGGAATAGTAGCATATTAATTTTCATACTCTGTTTTTAGAAAAGTTTTCTTACAAGTTGTTAACAAGGATTTTTCTCTTATTTCTAATATTTTTGTTAACTTGGTCATTTATTATATTATTCAAAATTATTGAAACCTAATTATATTAAATGTATTGTAATATATTTCATAATTTTCAAAATTAAAATGGTCTTATAATTTCTCAACGATCTGTAATAACTTTATTTTTTTGTTCGCATATATATCGTAAAATTATCTTGAAAGGTGGAATTTTTTTTATTTCATTAAAAAATAAGAATAAATTTCAAAAAGACGTTTAAAGCTCAATATTTATTTTAATCGATTGATGTGTTTAAATATTTTTGACGTAAACAAAATGTTATAGTTTCTTAAAATAATCGTATAACATTAAAAAAAAAACCCTGTAGTTTTAAATATAAATATAGTACCTATTGTAAGGGACACCTTTTATTGAGGGATATTTCCATTTAATGATCAAAATGTCTGGTCTGGTTAGTATTCCTTATTGGGAGGTACTGTTGTATATTGCTTTATGTTATATATATACTTTTAATATTACCACTTAGTAATTAATAAGTTTCATTATTTTATTTGAGGTTCTCTTTTTGTCAATTTATTTAAACATAAAATTATGAATCCAGATAAATTATTTACTTTTCTAATAACTACAATTTCTTGTAGAATATTAAGGTGAGCATACACTTGTGATCTGAGCATCCCGCGAGCGATTTAGCTCGTAGGTATATACATGTCAAAGTACTGCTCGCTAGCCGCTGGCGTTGATCCATTTTCTGTCGATTTTTTGACGAGAACTAGTGATTTCACTGTTTAAAGAGAAACGATGTCGTTTCAACGAGCGACTCGCAAATGTTTCTGCACCTTAAAATTTATTTTTAAATTGGTTTGTTTAAAATAATTACGTATGTTATAAATAAATTGAAATAAATTAAACTATTCTTTTATTTAAAATAATTTGTTTTGTCTTTTTCTTGATTGTGTAAATTCCTAAAATCATTAGTGTGAATCCATATATACACTTGAATTGTACCTTACATTGTACTTCAAATAGTTAGGAGTTTTGGTCTGAGGATTCTTTCTTTCGTAAATTGGATTTTATAATCGCTATGTACTTTTTCGGAATTTGGTACATCGCAAACATTTGTTAGAGCTAACGCAATAAATATGAATACTGTTAAGATTTTTGATCTCTTAATAAATATGGTTCTCTCTTTTGATCTCTTTGGAATAAATATGGTTCTTTATAAAAATCTGCTTAAGAAACTTTTCAAGCTATTTCTATAAAGCCTCCCCTCCTTTCTAGGTTGACTGGGGGAAAAAGTTAAACATCTTGCTGACAAAATTCCACAAATTTTGTTTCTTCATCGGCTTGTTAAAAAAAATGAACTATTTTTGTATGGTATTGAAATTACTCTCACAAAGTTTTAAGCTGATGGGGTTGATGATTTCACCATTTGAGTGAAAAGTTCACCATTTGATATAATTTTTATCTCATTCTAAAAAGGATACCTTAATGAGAACTTGTATAAGAACATATTTTTACGTAACAGTAGCACAATTTCGTAAATTTTTAGCATCTATATGATATATAGATCATAAATTGAATTTCGGAACATTAAATAATTTTCATATTTAATATCTCTGCTTAAAAAATGCCGGAAAACAATTATAAGGAAAGATAGATGAAAGCTAGGATCGTTTGATGTATTTTTCAAGTCCTGATATGAATTATACATCATAGACTAATACTTTTTTACATCTTGTAAAAGAAAATGTAAACGTATTAAAAAACTACGAATATAGTAATATTGTCCAATATTGATGTATATGTGATTTGTGAAGAAATCAGTCTAACCTTATCCCTCCCGGAACTACTATATACCATGAGGTATTTGTCTTTTTTTAACAAATACGTAAATGCTTTCGTTTGCTTTTAAAGAAAAGTGATAAAAAACTACTTAAACTTAGTTTCGTGATTAACAATTTTAATTGACATTCATTTGACATGTTTCATTCCAATTTGTTTAATTTTTAATTTATTTATTGAAGCCTACGTGAGACAAGAAAGAAATAAAAAATATAACATTTTTTTTAAATGTCTGATGTAATTGATTTCAAGAGGTACATGTTTTAGAAAACTCATTGCTGCTGCTGTGCGAATTCTTAGAAGTTCGAACATAGTAGTTTATTCCTTTCAGAGTATTCCGCTAGAATTCTCAACTCCCTATGGACATCTTACCTAATACTATCTTCTGTTCTCATTAAATAGAATTAATTTTTGAGATTTCATCCTAAAATAATTACTCATTTACATATCATTTGCATTCGACTCGTCTCCATCTCGTTGTTCAACCCTTAACCGTCACCTGCTTCTGTGAGATGGGGTCCAACCCCTACCAATGGCCGCCTCTCTTTTGAGAAGAGTGAAATTTTGCGGAAGGCAAACCGCGGACAAAATGCAGGCGGCGACGGTTTGATCCCCTCATCAAAACGGCTGCGAGGAATCGGGACTATTGAACGGGATGAAGGCGGATCGAATAGAACAATGGGCGATCGGCCATCTTGTTGTCCTTTAAGTCCAGGGTTTTCGCAGGGCCAATTAAGATGAGCTTCAATGAAAGTGGAAAGGCAGAGATCAGGGAGACTGGGATTTCTGTTCTCTCCGGTCGTGTCTGGATTGAGTGTGATGATTGAATTTTCTGTCCCATAATTTCAGCTCCGTTGCGAGTGACATGGATTTGTATGTGGAAATGCCTATATACAGTTTAACATTTGATCGGTCCTTGTGAAATCTTTGGTTAAAAATAATGAAGTCTCATCCACTCTATCATTTCATTATTATCTGTTTATGATTATAATGAAGGGATGAATTGAACCCTGATATTCCTCGATTGCTCTTTGAGGCATAACTTTAATTTATCTTAACTATTGCACTAACCAGAATGCTTGAATAATGCTACTATTCTGTTGAATTTTGGAAATAAAAATAATTGAATTTGATACCTAATACTATGAATTAGAAACCTCTGAAATGTTATTCTTTATTTAACCTTATATTCATACTTTCCCCCTTCTTTGTTATTTCAATTTCCCCATACGAAGTTTAAATTGATGACATTTCTATTTTTTAATGTCAGAAATATTTTTGATTTTTCTCCGATGTTTTGTACATAATAGGCTTGTTATAAATAATTATATTTAAGATATGTTTATGTATATTTCATGATAAGGTAAAACATAAGTATTGTCTTTTAAAACTTAATTTTATTAAAATAATTTAAAAATTGCATTTTAACAAAATTACTAAATTATCTTACATTTTTATTCCATCGGAAAAAAAATTTCCCGAATTTCTTCTAGTGGTGACATATTATCTGATCATTATTTTGTGTTTCTCGCGCATTGAATATAATTATTCATTTTCCTGATCCTTTGTAATAATTTTTTTAGATATTTTTAAAGACCGAAAAGTATTCATGTAAATAATTATGGGAAAACTGGTGTCACAGACTTCAGTGGTCATGGAACTTTCGTCAAAGTGCAGTGACCTTTCATTTAAACGACCGACATTCATCGACCGGAAAAAAGCACGTGAAAACAACACATTAGACTATGTTTAAGTTGACATTTGTAATTTAAAAAAGTGATATACTATGCATGCTATTTAAAAAAGCATCATAATATTGAATATATATATATATATATATATATATATATATATATATATGTAAAAAATCTTAATAAAAAATATTGCTGTAGGAATAATCACTATTACCCACATTACTTCTCTTTAAAAATATTAGCAATTATTCGAAATAATGTGTATCGCTTCATTCGCAGGTATCACAGATGTGTTTGTGAGGCATTTACTTTTTATCTAGACTTGAAATTCTTTACCTTCATTTTCTTTTATCTAATAAATTTCCGTGTGGTCTATTTCAAGCAATCAGTCCCGTAATTATTTATAATATAAGCTTAATAAATTTGAATAAATTTAATGGAAGAAATAAAATTGAAAGTTTTGTAATAATTGGATTAAATATTTCATTATACATTGAATCATTTAGTAGAAATCTTTTAAAAAAACTCTTGCATTTGGTAAAGAAGTAACATTTTTTTGAAAAAAATTCACAATCGTCATTATTAGAACAAAAAGAAATATGCATTAATTATAGAAAGACGTTTATCATAACAAGTGATTATTTAGTCGCAATAAATCTTGAAATAAATTATTTTCCAGCATATCATACCTGAAACTATTGTAAAATACAGTCAACTATGAAAATTTACATACTTTTTCTATTATCGAGAATTCGGTAAAATTTATAAACGAAACCAGTATCCCTGTAAATTATCGTAAATTCTTTAAACCTTGAATATAAAATGAAAATTCATAATAGATAATTTTATTTGATTCTTGTATATTGTGTCAAAAGCGAATACAAAAAAAGGATTCTGAACATAAATATAAATAAAATTCAATAATTTTACAACAAATAAGTAATGCATAGATCAGTTTTCACTATGAAAATTGTTTGAAAAGTATATAATTAAAAACGCAATCTATTTGTCAACATGTCATAAAAAATAAATTTGTAGAAAAATTACTGATCACAACATTTTGGTCTCCTAGTTGTGGTCTAATTTACGTGCAAAATATAATCCCGGCGTAGGAAAAAAATAAGGCTCATTAAAGTTCCAAATTTGTTAGTTTAATTATTGTTAAAGTATCGCGTACACTTTCCAGTTGAATACATATGCCCCTATATTTTATTTTTGATAATACTAAATTTTTTTTTAATGATTTTATTAATTATATAGTTTTTTTGTGTGCCGAAAGCCTGTTAACACTATGTATTTCTGTTATTGTTTGCATCAAAAAGTTGGGAAGTTTCTTTTTCATGAGTAACATAAATTGCAGATGTCGAAGGATTTGTGCATACTGAATTTTCGGAATCAGTTACATTCGTTATTTTTTAGTTTCTATCTGGCCGACTGTAAGATTGTTCAAATATATGTATTCAGTCAATTGCATAATCCTCATCGTCCTGCTAGTTGAGATCAGTATCGGAAAGATGTTGCAAGATATATCTGAATAAATAGTTCACCCTTCTTAGATGTATGATAATCTCTTTTTAAGTTCATTACTCCACACAGTATTCTAATCAGTTTGTTTGCCCAACATGAATTTTAGCGAAACGTTGGTAATATATAAATTAACTTTTTCCGAGAATAGAGAGCTTTAATAACTTTTATTAGCTACACTGCTAATATTGTATCAGACGACAATTGATACTTGGTGTCCTTAAAATTAATAAGTAAATTTAAATGTATCAAACATTTTCTGGCTCTGTTTTGAATCTTAGAAAAACGTTGTAACATAAGTAGTAAAGTATTTTATCTCATTTTACTGTCGAGAGTTCTCATCACTTTCTTCAATGACTGTTTTTGTATTATATCATCAAGCGTCTCTATTATTGTTCAGTGCTGCTACTGCAGCGACCGGGGGCCCAATGAATAAGTACAAAATGCTCATTAAATTTATAAACGTAACTTTCCGAATTACCTTTAACTGGTATTGCAATCCCTATTCGTAACCACAACAGAAACCCTTTAAATCAAACGAAAGATTTTGCTAAGATATATTTTTTATTCGTCACAGGGGCTATTGTTGCTGCCAACAACAAAATGGTGACACTGACCACTTTTCAAAATAAAGTGTTAAATTTACGTAACTTGTTTATTTTCATTTTACGGCAACATTTACATATAGCTTAAAATATATTCGATTTAATAATTTATCTTTTGCTTTAATTTTAATACCTGAAAATAATGTTAATTGCCCACTTCAGTCGTTAAACGTTTGTTTAAATTCTAATATTCAATTTTGAATTTAATTTTAAACAAAAATGTTAGCACATTTGGTGACTGTGTTCTTTGCAAATCTTTGCTTTGAACAATTTCCTTTTCTATTATTTTGTTGGTGCAATATTTCTTGTTTCTTATGTCATATAACCCTTGTTCTAAAATTATTTACGGATAACTTATTAACATTTACTTTTTTATTTTTAACTAAATTATAGTAGCATCATCCTCTTTGGAAATTGAATATTGTCCATGACATCCATATATTCAAGTTTCTAGCAAGTAATTTTCAATTCGAGAGATTTGAAACACTTCCAACGCATTTCAATTTGTGTTTTATGTACAGATTTCATTTTTCAGTATATTAATAATTTCAAAAATAACTCATTTAATTTCATTGATGACAATGATTTTCAGACGAAGCATTTTTTTTTAGTTGTCCAAGACGAAGACTCTAAAACGCAATGCATTTTCGGGAAAATAATATTACTCAGTTAAAAAAAAATCAAGTTTTATATGGGATCAAATTTGGATTGATTTGTATTTAGCATTTGGCAACAGTCTGCTTCAAAATTCGCAAAAACAATGGTGGCAATGTGCATAAAAATAACGGAAATAAAAATCAAATCTATTCAGAAACTTTTGAATCAAACCAGTTGAAAAAATTTTGTTTTTGTCAAAATTAATTAAAATTTTTCTTTTAAATGAATTAATCTAAATATAAATTCTTTCTGACTTCAAATACCTAACATGAAAGTAAATATCGGAAACAAAATGAAAAAAGTATATTATTGAACTTACAATGATCAATATGTGTACGACGGCTTAATTCCTTTACTTAGATGGATTCATGTCAAAATATTTACCAGTCTGTTAAATTTTCGATAGACAATTAAAATTTAAATCATAAAATAAGTTCCTATTCCTAATTTCAAAAAGTGTTTTTAAAAAAAAAAAAAAAAAAAAATTTTGCGCTTTTTTTTTTATAAAATACTCGTATTAACTTCTGTTCATGGTAATATATATACTTATTAATGATATTGAAACATCAAAGCTTTACCTGTAACTAATAAAATTTCAGTTAATATAATTCACCTGTGGAGTATTACTTTTAATTGCTAGATTTGGCCTTGGCGCTATTTACTTCAAATTTTTTTTATTCACTGAAATGGGATTCCCAGAAGCTTCCGTATGTTACTTGAATAGCTCTGTTCAGGATAAGCAATACCAGTAGAACAAATCAACGTATAATTTACGTATATTTTAATTGTTGGATACATTTGATCTTTACTAGTTTAAGGGCTACGATGATTTTTCAAGAATAGATATCCGCGGTGCTAGAACATAGAAAAATACCATGACTAGTGAGCAAAGTGAACCTTGATCGTTTAAGTCGTTTGGAAAAACTCCTAAAGGAATATGAAAGGTTAAAGAACAATTTTAGAGCATGAATTATAGCATTTTATAAAAGCTACTCAAATATTGAAAATGTATTAAATTTATTATTTATGAAATGAATGGGTTTCTTAATATTCAAAAAATTATCATAATTCATTATATTCTGACCATTCATTACATTTCAAGCTTCTTTTGATGGCATGTAATAGGAAACTTGTTTTTTTATTCAATTCCTGCTTGATATTCAATTGCTTCACTGAAGTGGATTTTGCACTGTTTGTTTGTATGAAAATAAATAATTTTATTCGTGTTTTTTAAAAATCCGTTTGTTTTCATTTGTATCAATGAGGTATTATATGTCAAGAATATTGTCTTTTATTATGTACAAAGAGGAATCGTGAAGTTGTATTACCAAGAAATAACCGATACTTCTAGATAAAATATATTTTGCATTTTTATTGACTCTCGTTCTCATAATGCTTTAAATTGCAGTTATTAATGTTGATTTGTTTAGTTTAAGGTATCCGACTAGGTTGAAAAAGCCTTTTTTGATGAAAATTTCGATTTTTTTTTTCTGATTGTAAATTAAAGCCCCACTTTTTAAGATTCCAAAACAGTCCTTATTATTACTTTATGTTTGATAGAACTCAAGTTATAGCTTTTTTAATAGTGTGCTGTTATTGAAACCGAAACCGGAAGTAGTGACATTTGTGACAGGAAGTTGACGATTTATCCTTTTTTAAAGCACTATTTCCCTAAAATTATGTTTTAAAACCTCAATTTTAATTTTCTACTTACTAAGCCACGAATTATTAATAATTATTTCAAGCAATTCTGTTTTAGATGATTGGCAACAGAGATTTTGACTACCGCTTATAACTGTTTGTTTACATTTTTCGTTCGTATAACTTTGCTAATCGTTAGTTTTTTCCCCCTATACTTTGCTTTAATTTCAGTTCTTTATTTGTAAGACATTCATTTTAAGTTTATTTTTCTTGAAAATATGGGCAAAAGTCGTTCTTATCGTCCACGCAAAAGGAGGTTTTATGGAAATCAGAACGCTAGTACTCTTACTGAGTCATTCTGTGAAAGAGAAAAGACTGCGAGCGAAAGGAAACTACAGCATAGTAACAAATCTGAGCATGCTGAAAATAATTCATCAGGACATTTAACAGGAAATATTATTATCGACTTACAAATTTTACTTAGTGTTTTTTCAGTCTTGCGTTGTAAAACTGAAAAGTGTGGAGAAAGTAGTTTGTTTCTTGTGGAGGATTCAAGATTTGGACTTTCTTCAAACTTTTCTCTACATTGCAAAAACTGTAACTTTGTATTTTCATTTTGTTCATCCAAGAAAAAAGACAAAATGAATGAAATTAATACTTGTTTTGTGTATGGTTTGCGTTTAATTGGAAGAGGGTTATCCGCAGGAAGGAAGCTATGTGCCATCTTGAATCTGCCTCCCTTTCTTTCAAAGCTTGCATTCCGTCAACAGGAAAAGAAAATTCTTTGTGCTGCTGCTTGCGTTGGAGAAAAGAGTATGAATGATGCTGCAAAAAGTATTCGACAACTAAAGAAATGTCCAAATGATGTTACAAATTGTGGTGTTTCTGTGGATGGTACCTGGCAGCGCCGTGGGTATTCATCATTAAATGGTTGTGTTAGTGCCATATCTGTAGACAGTGGAAAAGTTGTGGACTTTGAGACTTTATCTCAATTTTGCAGGAAATGTAATTCCAAACTATCAAATCACAAAGGCCACTGCAATCGCCATAAAGGGTCTTCATCGAACATGGAACCAGTTGGTGCTTACACTGTGTTGGTGCCAGTCACTGCCAACAGCATAAACTTCCAGAAGAAAGCTTCGCGCCATAAGAAAAAAAAGAAACATAAAAATGGAGGAAAATGAAGGAGTGACTTATAAAACTGGAGAGTGTTAACTTATTCTACTGTCAATTTTAAAATAATTATATATTTTGAATGTGCTCTTCAAAAATAAATTTTTCACGAAATTTTTTGCTTAAAAATTGAGACATTTCCACGACAGTTTACCTAAATTAAATGAAATTTAGTGCATATATTTCAAAATCGCCTCAGAATGTTACAAACCACTGGTTCTGAGATAATTCCATTTAATCATGTTTTATAGTTCCTTTTTTAAGAAAACATAAATTAATTTTGACGAAAAATCATTAACGTCAATTGCGATTGCTTGTAAAATATTTATTTTTTTTAAATATTTGTTAATGTGCAGTTTGTGACACTTCAGAGGGATTATGAAGTATATTTATATAAAACAAAAATTTATTATGGCCATTATTTTTTAAATTATGCTGTTTTCCTGACATGTAAAATTTTGTTAAAATTTCATGAAGAGCATTTCTTTTTCAAAACTTAGATGTAATATATATGTATATATTTTTATACTCTCAAGTATTTGTGATATTATGAGTCTTTTTCAATTATTTCTCATTACAAAATTTTCCTGGTTGTCAATTTTGAAAAATTAGTCCACGATCCTTGTAGGATGAGTATTGAAGAATTAAAATGGCTCTCACTACCATCAACAAAAACCTCCACAAGAAAACTTAGGTCCATTAGAAAAAAAGGAAACATCACTATTGAGGAGAAGGAAGGAATAAGATGTAAAACTGGAGAGTTTTAAGTTGTTTCATTAATATTAACTTTAAGTAACTTATAAATATATTTTTTAAATGTGTTTTCTGAAGAATTAAAATTTCACCAAAAGTCATGTACGAAAAACGTGATATCTCCAAAGCAATCCAACCAAATTCAATAAAATTTGGTACACATATTTAACAAGTCCTTGGGAGTGTAATAGACCGCAGGTTTAGAGATAGTTACATTTGGACACATTTTGCAGTCTTTTTCATTCCAAAGCATGTAGTAATTTTGATGAAAAATCATTAACATCAACTTCGAATCCTTATAAAATATTTATTTTTTAAAATAATTGTTATTCTGCGGTCAGTTACACTTTACAGGGAGTAAGAAGTATATATATGAAATAAAAATCCATTATGTCTATTATTTGTTTAATTATGCTGTTTTTCCTAACATTGTAAATTTTGCTAAAATTTCATTAAAAAAACACCTTTTTTCAAAACCTAGAGGTTATATATGTATATATATATAAATTTATTGTTATTTGAGTCTATTTCTATCACTTGACACTAAAAGACTCTTCTGAAAAGTATTTTTTAAAAAATTGGTCTTCGAACCTAGTCGGGTGCCTTAAGAAAACCGTATATTGAAACGAACTGCAGGTCCATAAAGTCTTAATTATTACTTTTAGTAATCGAGATGGAAGCTTAATTTTTATTTATTGTTTTTAAGACTTCTCTACATAATCACCATCCACAGTTACGCATTTTTCCCGACATTTCTTATCTTTTGAAGGTCTTCATTGTAGAATTCAATGACTGAACTTTTTATCTTCTCGAATTACTTTTTGATTCATGGCTTCCTGAAGCAAAAACAAATCAGCGTCAATAGCTATATTTTTCAACATGTACATTAGGGTAAATTTACATGCAGAATAAATTCATAGTATTTCCGAATAATAGTTAAAATTTTACGATAACCTTCGTATAACGGTCAATTATAACTTTTATTTGTATCTTTTGTGGCTCATTTTAATTTTAACTGCTGAAACATTATTTTGTTGAAAATGTGTACAATATATTAATATCAAATGAGAATGAAGGGGGGAGGCAGAAATAACAATGCAAGAATTACTGAATGAAATAATTACAAATTTTTTTTATTCGTCGCTATTGGTATCAGTTTTTTTTTTTTTTTTAATTTTAATTTTAGGTTATTAATGATTAAAAAATTTATAAAGTATTGGTAATTTTTTAATTGCGACAGAAAATATTCAACTCTATTAATTCCGACATAAATATTTTTAGGTTTAATTTTTACCTTTGCTTTCACAGTTATTGTGAATTTCTAATAATTACACTTTTGGGCAGAAAAGTAAATTGCTGAAGTCAAAATTATTCTGATAATTTCTATAAGTACGCATAATTTTGTTTTGTAGGAGGAATTTGGATATTCTTTATAAGACAATGTGGTCTTCTCACTCTGATCTATGAAACCGATACCTATATTAATAAAAGAAAATAGTGTGTCTGTGGATGATGTACCCAAAAGATTATAAAACACAGAAACATGAACTTTCTTTCAAAGAATCTGGGACTGATAGTGTGAACCTGGAAGCCGTTTCTTCAAAATTCATTTTATAATTTTTTTTTTTTTTTTTTTAAAATTTTTGAAAGTAGCCACGGAGGCAAAATTTGTTTTCACCGCCCAAAATTCTCTCGCATATTACGTCACATAATGTTATAGCCCTTTTTTCTTCTGGCTACTTATCTTCTTGTAAACTTATTCATTTGTTTGTTCTTTGTAAAGTAATGTAGTTGTGTAAAGATTATTTTTATCCATTTGTTTTTTCTTTGTTGTAAAATTATGATTCTGTTCCGTTTGAATTATTTAATGATATCCGACGAGCAATTAAGAACCAAATAATTAAAAAATATTTTCAACAAAACACTCAAAAGTTTTACAGCTGCACCTATGATATTGATAATACTTTGAATTTAATACATTTTCTTTATTTATTTCTTATCCCAAAATCAAGCGCTTTCGAACTTTAAATTCTTATGCAGCATAGCTTTTCCGTGATTCCATTGTAAATAATGTGTAGTATGGTGCTAAAGATCTTCGTGTTGTAACTGTGGGATCCAAGTTTAAATATATGTTTTATTTCTATTTTTTTCGCTAATTTCTATTCACTTACAATCTTTACTTTTTAAATTTACTCGTATTTTTCTAATTTTTTTTTTTTTTTTTTTTTTTTTTTAAATAATTTTTTTCGTGTTTTTATGATTTTTCTTGATAATGTTTGAATGATATTTGTCTATATTGTGCGAGCGAGCTCTCGAACAAAACGTTGCAAAATTACGATTCTTGTATCATCTGAGAAATCGGAGTTTGTTAATTAAGCTAAATTAATTGTGGCGAAGTTTTGACATAGCTCTGAAAAGTTGTCAGTTTTGGATCTTTTAAAGCTAATCCACAAATCTATCGATTTAAATGCAATGGTACATTTAGCTCCCCACCCTATTCCCCCCCCCCCAAAAAAAAAAAAAAAAAAAAAAACTATATTTATTGCTCAATATGCCTTAGCATTCCAGACTTTATTATTACGGTATTCATGTACAATGGACAAAGCTGTAGAAGTCATGCTACAAATAATTTTTAAAGTAATGTTAAATGAAACTTTCACTCACATCTTGTGAGTTCCATAGCAAAAATTAAAGAAAAATAATGCGTTAGAGAAAATTTGAAAGCAAAAGATCTCGTTGTTCGGTGTGCTTTCACTATAAATTAAGATCTATGATTACTTTTTTTTTTTAACTCTGCAGATAACGCTGTCCCTGAAACCTATCATTATAAACAGAATTTAGTCACAAATAATCTATTTCCTTGTTATGTTTCCTTTTTCTATAGCTTCCCAAAATGTTACGGTGAAGGCCCGCGGTCGCTTTCGAATTCATCTGTAAACTTTATGTATTCGAGTGCAGGTCATTTCTTGTATGGACTGTTATCGAGAGCATAAGTTGTTGATATTGTGTAGGATGCAATTTCTTGTATTCAAAATTACTAGGATAAATATGAAAGTTGTTAGATGTAAATGTACAAACTTTATAACGGAGGCCTACCTTAACAATTATTACCATATACTTTAATTATGAATATAATTTCAACATTTAAAGTGCTTTTATTAAATACTAAGCATACTCTAAATATTAAAAAAACCAATCAGAAGAATGTTTTCTTTATTAAACAAATTAGTGATTTAAAAATTAGTTTCTTAGCAAATGTTAGAAATGAGAAAACAAACCATTTGGAAAATTCCTTTTAAAAGAAAATCAGAATAGACTTTTTATTATAATAAATATATCAAAATATCTTATAAACATGTTCAACATTTAATATATCACATATCGCAAGTAAACTTTTGTGTGTGTGCTGAATAAAAAAACTGTTGTCTCTCTTATGAATAACGAGGCATTCCAGTGATCTTTTTCTATCCCATGGGATTTTTAGTAAACACGAGTGACGCGCCTCCGGGCTGCCCTAGCGATCCTACTCTGTTTTCGATCCTCCTCCTTGTCAACCAATTTTTTTTTTTTTTTGTTTTCAATTTTTTTAAAAAAAAAAAAAAAAAACCCCCCCCCCCCCTACAATTTTATCGTGCTTAGAATACAATGGCATAAAAACGTTTTGGATAGAAACTTTTAAAAATAATTATGTTTATAGTGAAGTTCATTTATGCAAATGCATCCATTATTAGAAAGAATTATGTGGCGAAGGAATTCCTAACTTTATTTTTATTGTAATGAAAATGAGAAAAAGTTTTTGAAATTAATAATATATACATAATAATATTATGTATAATTAATATAAACATAAAAAGCAAAATTTTTATTCGTTGAAATTTATTTTTCCACCCGAAGAGTATTTTATGTGATATCAAAAGCTCTAGTTTTTTCGAATAACACCGAAATAACTTCAAAAAGTAGTATTGAATTTTTTGAAACATTATTTATGTTCACAATATGGTTACCTTCTTCGCTCTGTCCAGTTTTCTTCAATTGATATTTGTGTGTGCATGATGTACTGATTTTATTACTTCTTTTTATTAACACAAAAAATTTTAATTCAAAAAATTTATCATTAAATTTTTTTTTTCTTTTTCTTTTTTAAAATTCTTTTGTTGAGATCTCTTTATTGTATGCCTCATTACAAAGTAAATTTATATACATGTCAACATGTTTGTTGGTAGATATTAATTTTTTTTAACAATTGTCATATATTTCCTGTTTGTGAAAGGGAAACTGAAATTTTCATTTCGACTGTTTTTCAAACGAAATAACCTTGTCCGTCGTCATCAAGTGGAGATCGAATGACGCACTCGTCTGTCCGGCCATCTTGACTGGAACCGCTACCGCCTTTCTTACCCCTCCTGCCACCTCAGATCACTCCCCTCCCCCTAAATCGATCTATTCCCATCCCTCCCCTCTATATACGGCCTACCCTCTCTAAATGCACGCGCAACTACTACAACAAACTACTACTACGTTAGTGCCGTGACGTCATCAGATTTCAAACTGCTGCATAGCCGCCCCTCTAAATGAAACGAAAATAGAAAATTTTCATATCGTTTGCAGTTTCCTGTTGTAATTGCCAGAGTCGCAAATTCGAACACTTTCAAATGGGCCGGCGCATTTTCTTTTTTTCTTCCCTCCCCTCAGCGACTTATCAGGTAATCTCTGTTGTCAGGTGAAGGAGACTATTTTTCTTTTAAAAAATTTATTGCATTACACAGAATACTTCTAAGAGATAAGATTAGCTTGTTAAAATATTAGCATGATGTGAAATACTTTTAGTT
This sequence comes from Nephila pilipes, assembly GCA_019974015.1. Lineage (NCBI taxonomy): Eukaryota > Metazoa > Arthropoda > Arachnida > Araneae > Nephilidae > Nephila > Nephila pilipes. The sequence goes on along the minus strand of BMAW01122169.1, from coordinate 463,304 downwards.
AATAAGTGAAAATGTTTCATTTTGAAGTGCACAGATCGAGGCCAATTTGAAATAACATTATCATCTACTGACATGTGGAGGGGGAAAATTAGTATGTTACGAAACATTAATTAAAATGGACCTCGAAATTTCTAAGCATTCTTACGCTCGACTGTTCTTACCTTTTAGTACTTCTCGTTCTTGTTAAGTGAAACTGATTTTCCAGAACTAATCGAAAAATAAATAAGTAAATAAATAAGGATTTTACTGGTAATATGTCACGCTATCAATTGACCTTATCGAATCACTGAAAATAATTTCTTGTATTTAAAACAGATTTACAATTATTTTCCTTTTTTTTTTTTTTTTTTTTGTATTTGATGCATTTTGTGTGTATCTATCGCAGGAAATAAGGTAAATTGACAATTGGTTTATGTTTTTTTTAAATAGTCACTATACCCAATTGCTCCTAATTTCGTAACTATGTGTATATGGATTTTTTTATGATTGAGATATAAGGCATTACTTTTGTTATTTTGATAAAATAGCCTATTGGGCCTAGTAATGAGCTGTATAAACTTTTTTAAGTCGAGTTCTGGCTCCTCTAAAACTCTCGTGCGGAATGAGAAAGCTGTTGCTAATTAAATTCAACTGAATCTTTTAAGTCCACCCTTGGTTTGAAATTTAGGGAATGTAGGTATTTACTGTTATCATCATCTGACTGAGGCTCTGCCGCCAGTAAACCTTGTGTAACTCTTGAGCGATGTTAACCCAAAACCGATCAACTGATATTGATTTTTTAACTTCATAGCCAGATATGCACATTAACCTCCTTTTATTAATTCCAATTATTTTTGTTCCCAGAAATAAAAGTAAAACGTTTTACATCATTACAATATAATTGTCTTTTCTCATTGTGTTTCAAAGTTTTAATTTCATTGCTCTAATTTTCCGCATAAGTGATATTTAAAACTTCTAATCTTCTCACAATTTTATTTTTCGGTGCTTGCCTCTGATATTTCATTACAAGTATTAATAAGAAGCATAATTGAGATTTTGAATATTTCTTTGTATTGCTCAGTTTAGTGAAAAAACGAGTAAAAAAATTATCCAAAATATAAGAATAATTTGGGAGCATTTAGAAGGGAAATTCTATAATATTTACAAAGTAAAAATATATACGAAAAAGCTGAACATTTTCTGCTAGAAGTAGAGAGTTGCTTTGGGGGGGGGGGCTTAGCATCATCTAATTGCGTTTCAATGATTTTCTAATATTTTTATTCATATTCGTGTGATCTGCGAAAGAAATTCGTATTATTATATCTATTTCCTTCAACTGCCAAGTTAAGCTGGTAGATTAAGTTAATTTGGTTTTTTTTACAAAATAATTTTCTTTATATCCTTTATTATAATTAATTTCTTCCTCAATGCATTAAAAAAATTATTTTGAGCAGCTCTTACGAATTAACTGTTTATTATTTATAAAATGTATAAATCAATTTACTCATACACTGGTTGTGATCATGTGTTGACGCCCCACTGAGAAGCAATACGAGGGCTTTTGGTGATAAACGTCGTAATTTTGGACTTCAATCTAAAGACGGGGACGACCCCTGAACTGGCATTTCCCTCTCCAAACTTCCACACCTCGCCAATGAGAAGACTTGGGATCTCGACCAGATTTTACGTGAATCAGCCCCACTACACAGTGGACCTGTTGTGGCAACAGGACTGGAACCCACGACTTGACGAAAACAACATCGGCCGCGAATCCGCGACAATAACTACTAGACGACCGCTACCACTCTCATGAACTGAATTTTTACGAAAACAAAATTTGTGTGTGTGTGGGGGGGAGGTATTCTAACGTTTGCATCATATATTGTAAACTTTAAAATTCAGACATTTAACTCGAATTTCATAGATTACATTTTAAAAATTTGTTGGTATCATTTCTAAACTCTTACAAGATTTAGGTTTATTAGGAATTGAGTATTCTCTGATTTCTCATTTGATAGCAATATTTCATAAGTATTAAAATTATATAAATAGAGTGATTGAATTCGGGGGAAAAAAAGATTCGCATAAAAGGCAGTTTCCTTCATTGATATAGATTTTGCCTTATTGCTAAAATTATTGGGAAAAGATATGAGTAGTTCTTAAGTTATTGGTCCATTTCAAGGTAACTTCTTTTTGAATTGGTTTAATACATGTGCAAGAAAGTTTTTGCTTTCTATTATTCAGAAAGTGTCGAATTTAAATAAAAGGTTCTAATTTATAAAAAAGATTTATGCAGATTTACTGTCGCTAAGGTCATATTTTGGGAACATTTACTTCTACAACAATTCTTTATAGGAAAAGTGTTAAATTCTGATACTAAAAAGACTTTATAAATGTAAGACCTTCGGTGATACATCTTTGGAATTATTTCCTGTTTTTTTTTTTTTTTTTTAAGTTGAAGGATAAATCATCTTTAAAAATCTGTCAAGAAATAGGAAAATTTAAAGAATATTTCATGAATAACCGTTTTTGTTTTTTTTTAGTTTATTGTGTCTGAGAATAGCTGGGCCGCGGTAGCCCATCGGTCAAGGCCGTGACTCGTGATCATTGTTTTGGTCGAGTTGTGGATTCGAGTCCTGGTACCACTAAATACCTGACATGCAGTGGTGGCTCATGCACTTTAAATCTGTTGTAGCTCAAAATATTCACGTTGGCTTCGTGATGATTTTGAGAGGAGACTAGGGTGTTGGTTCAGATATCGTCTTCGTCATATTTTGCCCTCGTGGGCTATCTTTTTCTGGTAAGTACGGGCATCACCCACTAGAGACACCCCAGTGATTTATTTGCCTTTCCTTTAAGGTTTGCTGTTTCTTTGATAAATAAGAGTGACGCGCATCCGGGATCCCGGGGCGATCTTTTTCTATTTCCGACCCTCCTTCTAGTCAAACAATTTTTATCTTTTTTGTCATTCCTTCAAATATCCAGACAGTTACACCCACTTGTTTGGCGCAGCTTATCCATATCTGGCTCTTGCGCCTTTAAACTTTAATATCACTATCACATTTCGTCACTTTTTCGTTCTTATTAAATGATGCCGCCAATAACTCTCGTGTTGTTTTTCAGCTGCGACGTTAACAAACTATCAATCAATCGAAACGTAGTTAAATGAACGGCGTGGAAATCTGGAGAGTGATGTGCCGACTCGGGTATTGTTCTCGTCTCTTGACCGCGGTTCAGAATTACGAGGTAGGTTCGTCATCAACAGCCCTCTTCTTCTAAGTATGACGTTAATAAATATCCAATGAGAAATATTACTGTTTCTATAGTAGTATTCTAGTGTGAACGTCGAATACCAAAGTTGACTAATACATTTACAAAATGTCATGATTCGGAATTATTAGGTACATCATCAACAGCCCATTACTCAGTTCTAGTGCGCTGTGAATTCAACTAATACAATAAAATAAATTATATATAATTATAGAAAAATACTCTTACATTAAGCGCTTTGTTTTAGTACTTCCTTATTCCCTCTGTTTAAAGAGAGCCTTTTATTATCAGTGTCTTTTCAATTTGGTAATGTCTATGGCTTTTTTGGTTAGGAAGGTATAAGTAAATGATGGTCACACATTATTATCTTTAGTTGAATATGGCATTTTGATCAACTTAACTTATTGTTATTTTAAAATATTTATAATCTGCAACTCTCTAAACTCCAAATAAATGCACTATCAGAAAAAAAAATCTATTAACAAATATATTATTCAAGTATTCGAGTGTATAAGTTGAGGAATAGTTTTTAGAAAGAAATTAAAATACTATTTGCTATCCTGATTTGAAAATGAATATTCCCTTGACAAATTATAATTTTGCTTCAGGTGTGTAAATTTAGCTTGTGTAAATGCAGGGATTGATATTTAAATCCATTCTTTGGATAAATTCGGTGCATTCAGACATTTTTAAATAAATATTTCTGAACGATTGTTTCATGCGAAGTTTTCATACTTTGTTTTGTTTATTTATGAATGGAATGAAATTCAATGATTTATAATAGTTGAAGGAGACTGAACTAGAAAGGAAAACCTATTCTTCGTATCCTATTATACAACGTGCTTGCCATTATGACTTCTGCTTAGTCATTTCCCTTAATACAAATACTTACGAAATAATCCAGTTGTTATTTGGTATTTCTTTTACTTTCTATTTAACATTTCATCTCTTCTCTTTGATTTCATTTCATATTTCATGGCATGCGTGATTTTGCGATATGTATTGTTTATAATAAAATGTGCATAAACAATTTTGTAAGTACTCCAATAATTAAAAATATACTGCAATATATTACTCAAATGTAATTATATAATTGATTGCTTTAATAAGCTTTTATTTGGGTTATTTTTTCGGGCATTGAAGTTCTTTGTGGATTTTAATGATAAAACTTAGAATGTCCTGCATGTAAGTTCTCAAACTTAAGAATCACTTCTAGATGTTAAAAATCGTTAAACGTAGTTTCTTTTTGTAGAATGTGCGCAAGGGTTAGAAAAGACGTGCAGGTTGTTTAAAAAAAGATATTAAATGATCCGCACAGAATTAAAATTAATCTAGCTTAGTAAAAAGCAAGAACGTGATATTAATTTAAATACCAGCCTATGGCATAGAATAGAAATTTGTTTGCAGTTTCAAGGAAATTAAAGTAAAGTGGCGACTTAAAACATCTCAAGTCTTTATTATTTAATTCCTTTTCCGCTTTGATTATTACTCTTATTTGATATTTTAATCCCAGTTATCATAAATTTTCAACATTGTGTTTTAAAATTTATGCATGCAGCTATTTATGACAAGTTACTTTAAACCATGGAGATTTGTTTCTTCAAAAGAAAATATCGGATAAGTTCAGGAATAAGTTACTTGATTTTTTACTCCTCAAAATTATATGCCAAATGATTTATGGTTATTTTATTTAAAAGTTATAATTTCTCCCATCCCCATCATAGTAAAAGAAAGGGGAGCGAGAGGAAGCACCGTGCACCCAGAAATTTTCACTTACACATCCATTGCTTTTGAAGCAAAAATTAATGAAAATGAATTGCTTTCTTGTTAATTTTTTAAAAAATTTAGTGTAGGGGAAGGGAATGTTTTTTCCGCAGACGATTTCTTAGTATATGTTGAACAATAGAATATTTGGAAATGTGATTGTTCTCCAAAAATCCATATTATGTTCTAAGTCCTCCCTTCCTCCGTATTTATAGAGAACCTTTTATATATTTTTATATTCTAATTTTATATAGGAGGGGGGTAAGAGGTAGGGGATCATTTAAAATTGGGGGGGGGGGAGGCGTAAGATTCGGCAAAGTGAAAGATTGCTGTGCTTATATTACTGATATATTTTTTCTTTACACCGATTTTTTCCCCTCTCTGCATCAACTCTCATAATAACGTACTACTTTATATTATTTTTACTATTGTTTTATTTTATATTACTACAATTACTCACCATTGTTCCTAAAACATAAACTGAAATATTGTAATAAATAGAATTAACGGATTTTTCTTGTCTATTTTCATTTTATATATGTACTGAATATAACGTTAGTAATGATATCAAAATTTCATACTTTTTGTACCAGTCGCAAAAGCAGAGTAATACTGAACTTTTTTCACCACTATTCTTGTTAAGAATAGAAGAGATACGTCGAAAATTTCCGCTTCTATTTTTAGAAACTTGATTTATTTCTAGTGAAAACACGTCAGCATTCCTCCCTCCCTTTTTATGGACTACTACTACAATGTTTATTGCACCCTTTCTTAGAAAATGAATTTCGGTACCATTTCACGAGCGATTTTGTTAACTTTTTTTGGACTGCAATTTTTTCTAACTAGGGAGAAAACGTTTAATCCAGTTTAAAAAAAGTTCCATAATTACAAGATATTTTCAAATAGCTTTGAAACACTTTACAACTATTGAGAAGAGACGTGATTTAATAAAATACACACACACACACACACAATTGTAAAACGTAGTGCCGATTTTATGTAAGTCCCAATATTAAATAATAACATACTCATCCCATGTCATTATCTGGCACTCTTCTTTAGTGTATTATGACTTTTAATGCTTAAGAAAAAGAAAGAAAAATACATAAATAAAATTTTCATTAAGACATAATGTTAAGATAACATACTTTCGCGATCACATTGTTGGTATTTGAAAAAATAGCAGAAAAAGTTAGGACATGTATGAACCATTTGAACATTATAGCATTGATTAAACAATTTAATATTCTTAAATTGCAAGAGAATATATTTTAATCAATTTATAATTAAAATATTTAATATAAAAGCGACAGCAAGTTATCAGCTCTATCTTAGAAACATACAGTTAGTAGTGTTTTCCCATTTGATTAATCATTTAGATTTTAAGACACCGTGACACATGTTCCTCAGTTTAAGTTAAATGTGAAGACAGAAAAGGACCGTAGCAATAGTAAGAAATTTTTTTCAATACTTGAGAAAGCCTCTCAAAATTTGAAAGTATATTCATTGATATACCAGAGATAGATAAAGAATAAGTTCCTATTAGTTATTCTCTCTAAAACAATTGTTTTGCTATGCATCATAATAATAAAATATAAAAAAATTATTGAGGTTACTTTTAAAATGTAAAAACATAGTATTTTTTTTTTATAATAACTAGAATGAGTTGCTCGAAGCGCTGCTTACTTTCTACATATGCATTTACATATATATATATATATATATATATATATATATATATATATATATATATATATATATATATATATATATATATATATATATATATATATAAAGTAGTTAATTTAATAATATAATGAAAACGTTTAACATCGAATTCGGGATAGTAAACATAATTTCAAATTTTCTGTCATAATCGTTTTGTAGTTTGATCATATGTTACCGAATTTCAATACAATATCGATGCAGTAGAGTACCTTATTTTTAATGGAATTATTGCAGTGACACTCCTCCCTGAACTTAAAAAAACTCTTATAGTTACGTGGTCCCAGGAAGCAATTATAATCTTTATTAATTGCTTTTATTTGATGGATGTTCTACAAGGTTTTGTGGAATGATGGTACATTTTTTTTTTATCGGGTTCAGGTCTGTGCTGCTTCCTGTCCGTACAAAAACTGAATGCTTTTGTTCCGGAAAACTTTTTGCATATTTTTTACTGTATGCCAAGAATTAAATCGTGTGTGAAAAAATTCAAAAGGAACAAGCTACAGTTTATCGTCTAAAATTCGCATTTCAATTATTCCCTTTCTTACATATTATTTTCCTTGTATGTGCGATGTTACACAATCGAGTTTTTTTAAATCACACTTTGGGAAATAATTGAAAGTAAAATATTTAAATCATATTAAACATTAAAATTTGTATTATTATTTATATAATCGTATTTAAACATGTTTGGCTTTGCTGTTGTGGATCTTGGAAGTATATTTTTTGAACGAATCTGAAGTAGGTTTCATCTGATATTATAATTTCTTGAGAAATTTTTGGAATCGTTACACTAAATTGAAATCGTTCTTTTTAGTTTCACTTTAAATGGAGGGGAGAAAAAATTCACATCACCGATAATTTTTTGGATAAGACGAACACAATGGGTGTGTTATTTTTTCACAATAATTTATATATCGCCTACCATGTAATCGGGGTTGATGCCCATTACATATGTCGAGGCTCAAATTCCTCTCGTGGCGTGGTGTGGAAGTTAGGAGAGGGTGCAGCTCAGATATCGTCTTCGTCACTTGACCGAGGTTCAAAATAACGTGGTCCTCGAGTTGCTACCAGCGCAACATTAATAAAACCAAACAATTAATTGCAAATATGGGATAAGAAGTGCGGAGAACTTTTTGAAATTAGCAGGCCACGTTTAAGTATTTGCAATCTAGTAAGAAAAGTTATATTAAAAAAAATATATATAAGCTATATATTTAAAAAAAAAGAAAAGAAAAAAAGAAAGAAAGGGAAGTTTTGATGATGTGTAATATTCAGACCTTAAGTAACATATTTGAGATTTTAAGCATACAAGTAAAATGGTTTATTGGCTGGTTTGTGTTTGTCTATTACGTCAATATTTTTTTAATTATACTCTGATTAAATTACATTGATACGTTTTCTATCGACATCTTCTCTTGTCTTACAAATACTTCAAAATCGCTCATAAAGACCTTTATAAAAGCATTTCTTTATATTTCACTCAGAGCTTGTTTTTTTTTTTTTAATTATAATGAATTCTTAGTTAATCGACTTACTAAGCAATTGATCTTTACATATATAAATATTTCAAAAGTATTTTATAAACTTAATGTTGACTAAGAAAGAATTTAGATTAATTTGATAATATTTAGAATAATTTAAAATTTGATGCAGAGTGAAAATTTCAATTAAAGTTGATTTTTTTTTCTGATGTTTTATTTAAAATAAAATTGATATTTCTACCATGTTTATTTACTTCTATAGAAATGTTTCGTTATGAAAGTATCATTTCACTTTTTTTTAAATTAAAATTCAAGGCTTTATGAATTTCTAAAAATGTGTGGTGTAGTTTTTCGCTCATGCGAATTAAAAACGATTGATGAATTTACCATTAACTTAATTTTCTCTCATAATTTACTGTAAGCTGCGGTAGCTTGATGGTCATGATCGCGAGCTTATGGCCAGTATCGATTCAGTCGAATTTCGGGTTCGAGTTCTGATACCATTTAAGACCTGTCGTGTTGCGGCGCTGATGCATACTAAGTCTGTCGAGTTTCAAAGCCCTCATATTGGTGTAGCGTCGCAATTAAGAGAGTGAAGTGCCAGGACAGGTATCATCCTCGTCACTAGACTGGTTCAAAATTACGACGTCCGTCGATATCCCTTGTGTTGCTTTTAAGTGAGACGTTAATTAACTAACTGTAAAATTCATAGTTTACATATATGAGGATTTTTATTGAATGCTCTATTTACCTTATAAATAAGCTCATGTCATTGTTTAACTATTAAATTAAGCTCTAGGAGATAGCCACTTTATTTTTAACAATGTCACTAATTAGATGAATAATTCTTTAAATAAAATGAAAAATTCAATGACATTGAATTATGAGGCTTGCCATTTTATTACATTGCATGTAAAAGTAAAATTTCTGTTAAAAATTCCAGTCTTATTTTAAAGTGTTTGAGTATTTTGACTGACTTTGTGCAGTTATGATACAGGTATTCAAATTGCATATATTGTAGGAAATCAGTATTTGAATGATAATATGATTCGAATATAATGATTTTCGACTTTACCTGCTTGAATTTGTTTGTAGAAAATTAGCATGCCGGTATTTTTGAAAAATATTTTATTTAAGTTATTTTATTAGTACAATGTTTTTTTCTTTCTCTCTTTTCAGATGACTTTTCCTCCTTAAAGAGCTCAAAGGAGCAGTAGGAATGCAAAGATTTTTAATTGGAGAGTAAGTTGAGCTTTTCCCCTTGCAATTTTGTCTCTTTCTACAGGTTTCCATTTTTACATTTTGCATGGGAGGGAGGAGTCTAAAAAATTATGCATCTTTAAGAAATTTAAGACTAAAGTGTCCAGTAGAACAGTTAGTGTGTATTCTTTTTTTACGATATTAATTTGCTTTATAAACATCAGCAACAAAAATCTGTTTTCTCAAAAATTTCGATGTGCTAAAGCATTGTTGAGAGCTTATTTATTAACGAAGCTTAACTTCTTTTATGTATCATTTTGTTGTTGTTGTTGTTATTATGTACAGTCACAAACGGTTTTCTATTTATTATATTTATTGCATTGAATTTTACCTATTGATTATAACTTGAACTTTATTAGATAAACTGTTGAGTGCAACTAATGTCTTGCCTAAAGAATGCCAATATTCAGATATAAGAATATACCATACAAATGTGTCATCAAAAAAGTAAAAACATGGACGTAGAAAACTTGCTAACTTTCATATTTAAAAGATACTTTATGCGTGGTTTAAGGTAATCTATTTCATATGCTATAGTAGAACTAAATTGGAAATGGCGATAGTTGAATCGTGGGTTCGAGTCTTGCTTTTAAAGAACATCGACATATAAAATAATGAGCACTGCAGTGGAATTTAGCCTCATGTGCCGGGGTGTGTAAAGAGAATAAGGTATGAGATCGGATGGTATACTTGTCGCTTGACTTTGATTCAAATTTACGAGTTTTGTCTCCGAGATTCCTTTTAGGGTGATGTATATTCAAAATAATCAACTTCAAATAAATATTGATCTGGGTCTGAAAGTCGTATCATAATAAAAATTTAGATAAATTTTGTGTCTTTGAAAAAATTTTAAGGAATGAAACGAGCAAATCAATTCAAATTATTTTTGTGGAATTTTTAAAGGACTTCAATTTCTACATTGAGCTATTTAATCAATTAAAAATGCATATATATGAAATGGTTTCATTAAAGTCCTTTTTTTTTCTGATTAAATTTTAAATACTTTATTTATCTCGTTGCGAAAATTCTAGTCTTAGAAAAAAAAATTTCAATAATTTTCCTTTAGTGCAGGTAAATAATATTCATTTCTGACGCAAAAAAGAGGTATATGAGATATTTAAATATACGTTTTCAAATATATTTAATGATGAATAGATTTATAGATAGTATACTTTTTCCTCCTCATTTTAAAACTATTCATTCCCTTCTTAACTAGTTTTAAAGCTTCGGTGAATTATGAATTAAGCTGTTATATTAACTATTTAAAAAAGTATAGTATCCTTACGAAGTTTTAGATTGCAACTATAGATTTTAAAATTGAGAGTTTTAAAAATTTTTTTAACCAGAAAGACACCAAAATCAAAACTATGTTTGTGTTAAAGATTAACTTTTGTTTTATTTTGTTTTGACTTTCGATTTTGGTTATTCCTGTATAGTAAATACTTCATGTTGATGCCTATTTACTATTAGAAGATGCCTATTTACTATTAGAAGATGCCTGTTTACT